>OZ005658.1:21247851-21695351 GCA_963930645.1 Salticus scenicus
TATTTATTTTCCTGTCGGAAAAAAAAAAAAAAAAAAAAAAAAAACTCTTAAAATTTTTTTGGTAACAATTAAATTATAAATAAAATATTAATCCTTTTAGAACAACACATATTAGCATCAAGAACTACATTAGCACTTTATCAATGCATTGAAAATTTTTGAAGTTATAATAACGTCCAATTTTGTGAGATGCCTAATTTAACTTTTTACATTTTTTTAATGTTCACGTTTAATTATATGTATTTATTTTTATGTCGAAAGAAAATGAACTCGTAATTATTTTTTTGGCAACAATTAAATTATAACTAATATTTAATTGGCTAATTTTAAAGCTATTAGGAGTTTATTGTTTTCATATATTCATTAATTAAAAGAAAACATTTTTTAATTGAATAAAAGTACTAAAAGAATGCATTGTCATCGTGTTCTGAGCTATTCTAAAAGTTTCAAAGTCGAGAAGTTAGTTAAAAATCAATTGCAAGATTTCTACTGAACAAACAAACAAATTAATAAAAGCGAATTAATAAAAACACATTAAAAAGTAACTGGCCCTAAGAATAATAGCTTAAACAACTAGTATGACATATTAGACAAGGCGCCTTGCATATTTAGAGGAACGCATAAAAATATACTTCTATTAAAAAAATTAATTAATTAATTAATTAATTAAAAAAATTAAATAAATAACACTTATTTAAAAAAAATAAAATGCCCTTTTCTTAATGCACTAAGAAGAACAAAATAACTTTTTCTGCTCAGTACTGCCAATCTGAATACTTGCATTTTACTACTATGCCAATAAAATTGCACCTCAAATGAAGAAAAGGGCGGCTCAAACCCTTTTATACCAACATTTCCAATCTGGCTAATTTCAGTTCATATTTTTATAAATCCATAATAATTTTAATTTCACGAAATTTTGGTATAAAATGGTTTACGCCGCCCTTTTCTTCATTTGAGGTGCAATTTTATTGGAATAGTAGTAAAATGCAAGTATTCAGATCGGCGGTACTGAGCTGAAAACGTTATTTTGATCTTTTTAATGTATTAAGAAAAGGGCATTTTATTATTATTTTTTTAAATAAGTGTTATTTTTCATTTTTTTATTTTTGCAATATTTTATAATTTTTATGTTTTTGATGCGCTACCTAGATTAAAATCGCTGTTGCTAAATTAAACTTCTTGGCGAAAATTGTTCGGTGTACTCCAACGCAAAAATGTAAAAAATCGCCCAGGAGGATCTATAAATAAAATTGATTTTAGTACAACATGTATTAGCATAGTAAACTATATTAACATTTTATCAATGTGTAAAAAAATTTTCTTAGTGATAATGACGTCAATTTTTGTGAGATGCATAATTTATTTATTTTTTTTTATGTATAATTTTTTATTGTTCACGTTTTAAATAAATGCATTTATTTTTCTGTCGGAAAAAAAAAAAAAAAAAAAAAAGAGCTCGTAAATTTTTTTGGCAAGAATTAAATAATGGATAAAATTTAAATGCTAAATTTATGCTATTATTAGCTTATTATTTTCATATTTTTATTAATTAAAAGAATACTAATAAAAAATTCGAAAATCTGACTGTGTTAAATTGTAGTGTCAGACATGACTAATATTTTAGTGAAAACCCGAAGTCTTTAGGTGGTCTGATTGCTGAGATATAAGCAAAAAGATGTGACACATTCGGACACCGCCGGTGTCAGACAGAGCGGGTATCCGTGTTTGTAATGATCGATAGATGGCGCTTTCTCAACTGAAGTTGTTAGTAAATATAATAGCCACGTGTATTTATTATTGTACTTTCTCCGCCATTACATCATGGAAAATCGATTGCATAATAGGGTGCAATGAAAATTATTGCGTTTTATTATTTAATAATTCCACTGTATTTTAACTGCATCTACACTGGTTCTCATAATTATAAGGACACCCGTTTTTCTATATTAACTAAACACTAAACACTATTATTTAAACAAATATATTTTTTATTAATTTGAATTTCATTAATAGACTATATTTATAAAGTTTTATCGTTTTTCTATCTTAAAAATTTTTAAATACGGTCAAAAAGATGATTTTTCAGGTGTTCATAAGGTCAGCTCGAATCTTAGTAATTTTTTTTTCAGTTATTCTTTAAATTGATATTTTATGGGGGTGAAACAGTCTGACATTCTCTCTGGTATATCTATATATATACATTTTTTTTAAATAGTCAGTTTCAGTAGCATTTCATACAGCACAGATGATATTCTGAATACATTTAAACTATTTAAAATTGCTTTCCACTTGCATGCACTTTTCTAATATGATAAGCTAAGGTTTTTTCAACTTTTAGGCCATGGGAAAGGCAATAATACAGAAGTTTCTTTCTTCAAACTATTTGCTATTGCTCTAGAAGTAGAGCAAAAATGTAAGTCTTGTTGAAAAAAATATTATTACCCCCCAAAATCTAACAAAAATATGAGAATTCCACGTTTAAAATTTGCGGATATTCTCTTGATGTTCATAATAATAGAAAAAAATTACTACATTCATTCTGCCTTCAGTAGAAACAGCTCCCCAGAGCACCATAGAAGTAACTGATTTACTATATCTGCCTTTAAAAAATCTGCTCTGTCTTTCGCTATCTTCAGATCGTGCAATTAACTGTTAAAACCATTTGGTTAATCAAGAATAAAATGTTTTTCATCCAAAAATACAACATTTTACCATTTCATATTGTCTTTATTCAACTTCAACACAGCCGTTCTTTCCCCATTAAATGCTTATTGATTATTACAGGATTTTATTCATTTTAACATATCATTAATTATTTTAAACATTCATAAATGTGGACCCTAACCTTTCGTTACAAATTGCGAGCAAATTCAGCGGCAGTCATTATGAGTAAAACAGTAAGAGGAATTATGAGTCTTCGATCTCTGTAAAACAACTCTGATTTTGCATCAGATCTCTCTCCTATCGGATACCAGCAGTTCAACGTTTGATCACATTTCCTTGAGCAATTTTAGATCTTCGAATTTCATTAGAAATTCGGCGGATTGAAATTGTCCTTCCAGTTAAAAAAAAACAAAACATTTATCATGCTTCACTACATGAACGTTCTTTTTTCGAGGAATTATCAGTAATGTCGTCCAAGAAAAATTGAAGGCTTATATATGAATTAATTTAGCCCAGTAGTTAACAAATTCGCATGTTAACTATGATTCATCCGCTAGTAAGTTAAATAAAACGAAAAAAATCTTGATTGTCCCTATAATTATGAACATCTGAAAACGTGTATAATTTTTTTTTTTTTTTTGCATTACTTTTATTAATTTTGTTTGATATTAAAAAAAATTATAGCAGTTTTGGTTTTTAGAATACTAGATATATTAAGTGCACTTAGTATAATCTTGCTCACAATTATTTTTACATTAGTTTTTTTAAAACATAAAGTGTCCTTATAAATATGAGAAGGAGTGTATATGTTATCTTACAACAAAGGTACATAAAAAAAAAAAAAACATAAATAAAAATAAAGGTGCAACTATAGAGATGGTCCATAACTGGATTTGGCGATTTTTCTTTGGCACCGTTTTGAACGATAACAATGCCTTTCTGGATTCTTTGCAATACAATACGCTTTTGTTTACGCTTGGAATCCATCGCAACCATTTGCAAAAACGGCATTTCGCCATAATCACCAAAGAAAAATCACCAAATGAACTTGTGGACCAATACTATAATTGTTCCATGACATCCATGAAATGAGATCGTTTTGCTTTTGCTCGTTAGCGAAGGAAACGATCAGCTTTATCTAAAATATTTTATACTTAAAACAAAATTAAACGTATTATTACTTGTGAAATCCTCAGGTGCGGTTTCGAAGTCATTCTTGACGATACTTCTTTCTCAATTCGTAAACGTCTCATCCATTCAGGCTTTCTACAACCTAAAGCTTTATTTCCATTAGCGGAGGCAACTGGAATTTTAAATTTGTCATTTGGAAACAAATGGAAGCTTAATTCCGGATTTCTTGATTCATTGGAGTTACACTGTGGCACACAGCAGCATGTGTTATCTTTTTTGCCGGATTTATTCATCCTATCGAATATACAGCAGCAGCCAAGCAATGGCGTCTCGACGAAAGCGTGAAAGCTATCCGTTCAGTGTTGTTGTTGTTTTAGCTTAGCCCACCAGAGGGCGAGTATTTCATTACAATCGCGAATAAGAAAAGGTCTTAAAAAAAAAAAAAACTTTTAAAATATTATCTGAAAAATATATGAAGTACAGAAACGAAACACCCCACGCGACATATTCCCATAAGGTTCCTATGAAATGGTGCCCGAGCTTGCTCTTTAAGGTCCTCTTAGTTCGAGTGCCACTTCATTCATGCGTACTGTTTACTCATATCATTGAAACGGTATTAAACCACCTTCACTCTACGCTCTTTTTAAGGAGAAAAATTAAATATATATGATTTATTCTATTAAAGCACACGGATACTTTGGCCGGTTATTTTGATATCGAGGTATAAGTAAAATTCTAATATTTTAACAGTAGGTTGCTCGAGGGATGAAATTGACTACTTTTGGACAATATAAATATAAGAAACTATGACGGGGGTGGTAAACGGCAGCAAAATTATTCGAGCGCTATAGCAATAATTCCTTTATAAGAAAAGAAGTACACTTAATACTGTTCTGTTAAATAAATCCTGGTCGTTCTTAGACTGACTAAGAACATGATTCGACAAGGATTCGTTCAACAAAACAGTATTGAGTGTACTTTTTTATATCGGAATTATTGCTAGCACTCGAATAATTTTGCTGCCGACTGGATATATGCAAAGTCACTTGAAACCTAAGAAATCGCCCCATTACATATGTTTACCCCAATTCTCTTGGATCGAAGTGGCACTCTTAAACCCCTCCACCGCGTTAAGGTGGGACCTTGTCGGAGGGGCCCCCCACCCCCCACAGCAGAGCTGACCAACACTGTCCTCTCAAGCTTCCATAATAAATATTAGAACAAATTATCGAAAGAAAATATTTATACAGGAAATTGAAGTGTTATAATAGATTTTACCAATAGAATTCACATTGGGGAACAAAATACAGTTTTTTTTTTTTTTTTTAATCTACCTGAATCCAAATAACGGAGAAATACCAAAGTTTTTTTTTTTTTTTCTTTTTTCTGGTTTGAATATTTTTTTTTTTTTTTTTTCATTTATATTATTTTTAATAACACAACATTATTATTTAACTATATCTTTTTAAACATATCATTTAAACAATTTTCATACGTTTCCTTCTAATTTGGCTAACAGTTTTGACAGTAATTTGGCGGTTTTACCGGTAACCGTGAAAGAAAATCGCCAAAACTCCAATGGGCCTTCCTTACATAGAATTACACCTATTTATTTAAATTATATTTTGTTCTAATTTTATTTGTTTTAGATTACAGGAAACATTTATTTTTTCTCAATACATTCTTACAAGTGTGACTCTCCCCCCCCCCCCCATTAAACATCCTTCTCCGATTGTTTTATTCATTCCTCCAAACCAAGAGTAAAAAATTCATTTTCTTTATTTCAGTACATTTTTCTTTAATTTTGACGTTAGTTTCTAGCTTTATCCTTCAGAAACTTGGGCTATTATCGTAAAAAATATTAAGAAGCTTGCTAAATTGACCAGCTCTGCTTTTTTAGCGCGCGCGAAGCTTTTAATACAGCTTTATCATTGTACCCCGTTGCTTTTTAAACCCTTTATCGATTTCTCATAAATACAAAAGAACTATGAGGAATCGATTTTTTTTTTTTTTTTTTTTTAAGTGAAAAAAACATGCAAAGAAGAAGAAGAAAAAAAAAAGAACTATTGCTGCAATACTATCTAACATCTGAAGAGATAGGGAGATTCGTCGTCTAGCCTGTTGAAATTGGCTAGTTTTTTATATTACTGGAGCCAAGAATCAGAGCCGCCGTCTTATAGCCAGGTGTTATTGCTACGAACATGGGAAAGGAAGAGCCGATGTTTAGCCTGTTGGAAGTGGCTAGTTTTTGATATTACTGGAGCCAAGAGTCAGTGCCGCCGTCTTATAACCAGGTGTTATTGCTACAAATACCAGAAAGAAAAAGCCGTGGTCTAGCCTTTTGGAACTGACTAGATGTTTTTGCAAGAGCCGAGAAAAAGAACTGGAACAGTCGTCTAGTCTGTTACAGAAGCCAAGTGGTGGAATTGGCTAATTGTTGATGTTACAGAAGCCAAGATGAAAGTCGGAGCCGCTGTTTCAAAGCCAGGTGGTAATGGCTTTTGAGTCGTCGTTAATGAATACCAGATACGATGTTATTGGTTGGTTAGTTACTGATACAGAGGATGCCAGATGAAAGAAGAACTGTTATTTATTTACCAGTTGATGTTCACTGGTTTTCAAGAGGAACAGGAGAACATGCCAAGAAGAAGAAAGAGCCACTGCTGCCGCCGCTGAATATACTGTCACAGAAGCCAAGATGAAAGTCAGAACCGCTGTTTCAAAGCCAGGTGGTATAGGCTTTTGAGTCGTCGTTAATGAATGCCAGATGATATTAGGTGGTTATTGATACAGAGGGTGCCAGAAGAAAGATGAGCTGTAATTTATTTACCAGTTGGTGTTGACTGGTTTTCAAAAGGAACAGGAGAACACGCCAAGAAGAAGAGAGAGCCATTGTTGCCGCCGCTGAAGTACACTGTGGGACTTGGGAGTAGCCAGAAATATTTAGGAAAAGATCTGTTATCATTATATATTTTGATGGTATTTAACGGGAGATGGGAAGAAACCTATATCTACTGCTGGTGCCTGTGGTGTGTGTGAGAAGTTTCCTTACTTTATTTTTTATTGTGTGATGTTGTTTGTGTTGTAGTGTTGTTTGTGTTGTAATGTTGCATATTCTATTTTAATATTATTTCAGAACTATTGTAACAGTATGGTAATTTACATATTAAAGAGAGGCCGAAACAATAAATTTCCATTAGGTGATGCTTAAATCTACATATAAATACAAGAAATAGAATTTAGATATTTACAGAAAAAGGCCGCATAAACATGAAAAATCATATACTTAAGAATACTACTTATAAATAACTAATAGAAATTTCATTTTATAAAATTTAACAAATAATAAAATAATATTACAAAGATTTCAAATGCTGCAAAGAAAAAAATATATATATGTTATGAAGTTGTAGAAAATTATCGTTTTGGAGAAACATATGCATTACCACTGTCAGCAGATTGATTGAGACATAGACATATCTATAATTTAAAGAATAATTATCGATTTCGCTATTTTTATTCACGCAACAAATTTTTACTTTTTAAAATCATAGGAGAAGGCGTTTTAAAATACAATCAACAGAATATTTTACTCTTGATATACCTACATTAAATAATAAAACATATTACAGTTTTTATCTAATGGTACTTTTTTCCGTTAGAGGACCAATACTTGGCGATTTGGCAGGTAAGTTTTCCGATACCCGCGATATACCGTCAATTTAAGCCCAAAACATTTAGCTAAATTAGAGGTAACTAAAAATAAAATAAATAAATAAAACGATTATAGTAAATTTAAACAATAAATAATTTTAAAATATTTGTAATAATATAAATCAAAATAAATTCAAACCAAATAAATTGCCGCGGGCTTTGTCTACTTTTTATGTCATAATATTTAAATGAATCATTTCTTTAATACCATTTATCATTTATTCATGCAGAAGCTCATATGTTAACGCATCTAAAATCTAAAATAAATATTTGAAAAAAAAAAAAAAAAAAAAATTGCGACAACACTATTGTTGTGTTTCGCCTTGTCGCCAAATGCGCCAAATGATATGGCAGTCCTTAAACGGGAAAATAACCTATTCTAGTTGTATATAACCATTATTATTATTATATTATTATTATTATTATTCTTTTTAAAATCTTCAAAACTTTTTTAAGCATATTGTTTACGAAGCGAAACCTTTACCTTTACGATTTGAAAAAGATGGATGCAAAAAATTTGCAAATGTTATTCAGAGATATTTTTTACTCTTCAATAAATATGGATTCAAACACTTTAGCATTATTATTATTTTTGATTTTTTCATTTCTCCTAGTATAATAAATGCTCAACCACATGCAATCCGTTATCATTATCATCACCTTTTCTGACAGTGGATAATGGATCTATTTCAAAATTATTAAAAGATGCGTAATTTAGTCAAATTTAGTCATTGTGGGTAATAATTTTAACGTTATGCCGAAACTAAATAAATTATTACAAGTTATTAGAAAATAATTAAAATATTGATAAAGATGGCAGACTTTTAAATTGTAAAAGATGATTATTTCGATCTTTTACAATTTAAAAGTCAACTTCATAACATATACATATAAATGCCAAAACTCTTTGATACCATCTTACCTTGACGGGTGGCCAGGGCGGAGGTGTTGGCGCTGGACTAACGAGGAATTCCTGGACCAGGTTTTCTGAAAAACTTACCTTTTTCTTGTTTCTTTTTTCCTGAACACTTGTTTCCATAACTTCCGTTGAATAACCACGTCCTTCGGAGATGACATCAGTTGCTTTCCTACGAGTACCTGCAAAAAAAGAATCAAAGGACAAAAAACGTCTTACCTCCATTTCTGCAACTTATTTCAGCTACCTAATTCAGCAAGAAAAAAGTGAGAAATGAATCAGAATTCTAATGTTAATAA
Source organism: Salticus scenicus (assembly GCA_963930645.1). Classification (NCBI taxonomy): domain Eukaryota; kingdom Metazoa; phylum Arthropoda; class Arachnida; order Araneae; family Salticidae; genus Salticus; species Salticus scenicus. The sequence continues at coordinate 21,256,579 of OZ005658.1, forward strand.
TTTATTTGAATTGTTGTTGCCAACAATGGTAATAGAAATAATTAAAATAAGTTGGTAAAGAGTATTGTTGTTTTTCATTCGCACGTGGAAAGAAAAGTTAATCACGTCACTTCAATCCGCGTTTGTAATGATCGATAGATGGCACTTTCTCAACTGCAGTTGTTAGTAAATTATAATAGCCACGTGTATTTATTATTGTTCTTTCTTGTTGTTCTATCATTGTTTCAGCGTGAAAGCTATCAGTGGTGTGATAATTTCACCTTAGCCCACCAGAGGGCGAGCATTTCATTACAATCGCGGATTGAATCATAATTGATGTTTAAGTAATAAGTGTAAATTTATAGAAAATAGTTACCACTCGGTCTTCTTATCAGGCAGGAGACCCTAAGTCTTCACATTTTTTCCCCCCACACTTAACATTGTTTTTTTTTTTTTTTTTTCTTTTCGTTTTAATCCACTGCTTTTTCTATGGCTTTTTAGGTTTTCCCTCCTCGTTCTTTACATTCTAAATTGCCTACCGCACTTTAGAATGTAGAAATCGAGGGAAAAAAAGAAAAAACCATACATAGAAAAAGCATAGAATGAAAACGAAAAAAACTCACAATATGAAGTGTGGGGGTAAAAAAAGACTAATATCGGAAGGAAAAAAAGGACAAAATTGGCAAGAAAAAGGCATCGAAGAACGTGAGGGTGTTTAGGGCATTAAAGCTATCGTCCAGGTTTTGCTACAACTTGCCTAGTATGTAACTTGGCTGTGGCGGGGGTGGGTGGGTAAGAGCCACCGCACTTTAGAATCTAAAAAACAAAGAGGGGGAGGGAAGCTAAAAATCCATAGAAAAAGCATAGAATGAAAAAAAAAAACCCCTTACAATGTTAATTTTTTTTTTTTTTTTTTTTTTTTTTAAGGTTAACACTGTAAGGAATAAAAAGACAAAATTGACTAGAAAAAAAAAACATCGACGAGCGGGAGGGTAGGTTCGGATTGGAGCATTAAAGCTATCGTCCAAGTTTTGCTGCGACTCGCCTAGTATATAACGAACCGACGTGTTTCTTTTGAGTTACTTATACAAACGTTCATTTTTGTAATTTTTAACCGACATAAAAAAAAAAAAAAAAAAAAAAATTGGTTAGCTCAGAGCATTTTTATTTAAAGCATTTCTTAACGAATTCTCCGATTTTGATACTTTTTATTTTCTGAACATTCTATGTAAGGAAAGTATTGTAACCATGATTTGTGGAATGATTGCATGGTATAGCTCAAAAAAGAATGGTCGTAGAATGTTGAATATATATATTTGTGACATTTATGACTTCTTGTTATACACCTCCAACTTTGGAGATAAGTACGATTTTACACAATTTTTGTGATGTATGTAAGAGTGTGAGTGTGTGTGTGTGTGTATGAATGTGTATCAGTGAAACAAGATGACATCTAAACGATTTTTTTAAATGAGCTGGAAGTTGAAACATGTGTTATGGGAAACGGTAACACATACTGTATAGATTTTAGTGAATCTAGCACTTAAATAGGGGAAAGGGGTATCTTGGACATAAGTGTACCTCGGACCTATGCCATTTCTAGCTCTATTTATTTATATATATAAAGAATATCACATGCAGTTAAAACATTTACTGTTAGGGGCCTCAGTGAAGTAATCTATGTTTGCTTGGGAAGCTCAACTTTTTGAAGAGTTCTTAAAAAAGTAAATTCACTTTGCAAAAGTAAATTTTTCTCAGATACTTTTATGTATTTCTATACAAACACATACACTATACATTCTGAAATGAGTGTTATGCACCAAGAAGTAGCTCTCTAACTATAACCCTTTATGCTTGCAATCAAGTTAAGCCCGAACATTATGATTAGCAATTTCGCTTTTAGTAACAGACTGGTGTACCTTGAACCCAATACAAGTTGTGTATCTTAGACTGGTCATAATGCGTGGTGGATTAGAAACAGCTTCAAAAATTAACACTTGGAATTGACCTATCCAATTACAATCTTCATTATAAATAAGTGTGAAGATTTTTATTAATAATCACAGTATGACTTAATGTAAATTTTTTTAATTAATATTTAATATTTTCTACTTTTTAGACTCAAATTAGACTTAATAACAATATAACTGTGACATATTAATGATTCTGAAGTAAAAATAGTATGTTGTGGCCACCACATGACTTTCTTCTATATTTTCCTATACAAATTCACTCAGTAAAAATAATTTATTAAAATTATTATTCATTAACATTATCTTCTAAGATGAATGCTGACGATTTCCATAATTGAGAAGTAGTATAACACTAAATATCCAAAAAAAAGTCAATTTTATTCTCAATATTACATTAAAAAAAAAAAAATGTTAAAAAAAAAAAAAAAAAAAAAAAAGAAAGAAAAGAAAAAAAAAAGAAAAAAAAAATAGATAACTTTATTTTAAATTATCGCAGATGAATGGTTCAACCATTCGTTTTAAAGGTATTGGCGAGCTCTTTTGAAAGATACCCATCATGAAAATTTACTCCCCTCGAGGGGGGACTTCCCCCCAGGGGGGTTGACGAGGCTCCTATACATGCAAAAAATTTTTACCAGTTGACTATCTCTATTATAAATAATAAATTTAAATTTCGTAATGATTATTAAAAAATAATTCTCTTTTTGCACATTTATACAAAATTTTGTCCTATACCACCATGTTAAAAATTTAGAAAAAGCGGGATGGCGACGCAAGCTGAAGGACAATTTTTACCAAAAGTTGATAGGCTCTGATTTACGTCAAAGTGTAACTACATACCAATTTGTATGAAATTATGTACAGTAGTACTTGAGATACAGTTGCCACAAAATTTTGTCACACACACACACAGACAGACATTTTCTATAAATGGTCAAATCGTGTTCTAAACTCTCAAAACGTTTAAATCCATCAAAAGCCTGAGGTCGAATATTTTTACGAATCCAATATTTTCTTCTATTGAATATAGAAGAAAGTAAAAAACTATACAAACTAATAAGTTGTGGCCACCACATGACTTTCTTGTATATTTTCCTATACAAATTCACTCAGTAAAAATAATTTATTAAAATTATTATTTAAAAATAATCTGGTGTGTCACTCGCACGACTTTCTCTTACCTTGAAATTTAATACTATAAATACAGGTTGCAGATTAAAAGGTAAGATAACGAGTCTTGTTATGTGTACCTGTGTTAAACAATTCATATTCGGCTTCTGAAGAGTTTTATATGATAATTAGTTCTGTGTGAGAGGAGCTACCGCCCCCCTCAACCCCCCGTTTCATTAATGCACCTACATTTATATAGAATTCAATTCGTTTATTAAAAAATAATCCTGTTTTTAGAAAATAGTTTATTAAAATTATTATTTTTTAAAAAAATTATCTTTTATGATAATACAGACGATTTCCATATTAGAGAAGTAGTATAACACTAAATATAAAAAAAAAAAGTTGAATTTATTCTCAATATTACATAACAAACAAAAAAAAAAAAGATTAAAAATGAAAAAAATCGATAACTTTATTTTAAATTATCGCAGATCGATGGTTCAACCATTCGTTTTAAAGGTATTGGCGAGCTTTTTGAAAGATACCCATCATGAAAATTTACTTCCCGCGAGGACTTCCCCCCCCAGGGGGGGGGGAGGCGAGGATCCTACATACACACACACACACAAAAAAAAAAAAAAAAAAAAAAAAAAAAATTCCCAGTTGACTACCTCTATTACAAAAAATATATATTCGTTTCATGTGGTTTAGTGCAGTCTATAGATGTTAAACTATACTTACCTGCAATTTCCTCCCTAGACGTAATGTATTTGAATACTTTTGAGTGCCCCTGTACACGAACCATTTGCTTGATCTCAACGAAAAGCTTACTGTAGCATCCCTATATGATACGCATTTAGAATACCGAGTTTGGAATTTCTGCTACTATTTGTTCTTGAGATATGTTGATAAGAGACACACAGACAGACACACAGACCATTCGCTAAAAACATGATTTTCGTATTCAGGGCACCTTAGAACATGCAAATATAACAAAAACTCATGTTCGAAAATTTTACCCTAAAACAATACTTTCTCGACCCTATGGGTAAGAGAAAGTAAAAACTGCTCATTTAATTTAGCAATAAAAATTCCTGACGATGCTTTGGAATTTCAAAGTGAAAAGCTGATGATAATATAAAAAAAAGAAAAACTAGTTGGCATAGGTGGACTTTGCTCAGTTCCCCATCCTATTTATGTTCTCATAAATTTCTTGTACAGGACATATTATATACATGTTAAGAGAAATGAATTTGAGCAAACGCTTGACACAGTGACAGAACGAAATCCTCGCCTAATAGGCTACCCACCATTCAGTTCGATATCCTATTCTAATCTATTAATTTATTTTATTGGGGTCAATTTCGTAGTTTATTTTCATGCTACTATTTCCAATGCAACTTTCCCAAAAATGCGTATTTATATGAAATATCGCCCCATTTTGCTATGTTGATAAAATCTTAAATTTCGAATAACTTACGAAATTTTCCTATTAGAATATTTGTAGTCAATCATGTTCATACAAGTATAATAAATGTTATTTTGAAATTTTCTGATATATTTATGATCCTCAAAATGGACGTTTATTCACGATTTTGCCTTATTCTGCCATGTTAAGTAAATCGTAAATTCCAAATAACTTACGAATTTTTTAAATTGGAAAATTCATACTCTATGATATTCATGCCAGTATCCAAAATAATATTTAAAAAGTGGTTTGACATCTTTACGATGAAAATCTCTCTCAAAATTGACGCTTATGTGAAGTTTTGCCCTATACTTCCATGTTAAGAAATTCGTAAATTTCCAATAATCTGCGAAATTTTCAAAGTACCATATTTATAGTTACTGATGTTCATTCCGGCACCAAAACTGATATTTTAAAACTGGTCTGACATTTTTACGTAAAAAGTTTCCATTTAATGCACGTTTAAGTGAATTTTTGTCCTATTCTCCCATGTTAAGAAAATCGTAAATTTCTAATAACTTACGAAGTTTATAAATTCGAATGTTGCAAATGAATAGGGTTCTTGCCAGTGTCGAAAGTAATATTTTAAAACTGATCTGACCTCTCTGCGCCAATTTGTTCTTGAGATATCGTGTACACAGACTAACACACTAACAGACTAACTCACTAAAAGACGCCCTATAGACAGACACCATATAAATTTTGTTATTTTCGGATTCCTCACACCTGAAAACGTGTAAAAACGTGAAAAAACCGAGGTGGAAAATTTTTCACGATTACCTAAGTTCCCCATACCTATAGTATGATGGGGAACTAAAAATTAAATTAAAATTAATTTTACGTGTTAAAAAAAAAAAAAAAAATCTGGAGTGACTCCACTCGACTTTCCGAACATTGAGTAATTAACAGTTTTGTAGATAAAGTAAAGAAAGAGGAGTTGTTAAACAAACAAAAGAGATAAAACCATAATAGAGTGTTTGAGTATTTTTCTCCATATATTACACGATGTTTGTTTTAACGCTACTGAACTTTGAGCCCATAGATCATAATGATAAAGAATTTTTCGTTGTGTCCCTGTAAAAACCTATAAATGTTAGATTCACCAAAATGCTTACAGTTAGTGCAACAGAGATTTATAATACTCATATAAATTTTCAGCTCAATTGAATAAGGCCTTTAGATGCTATCGTGTACTTTTAAAAATTTGGTCCCATAGGCCATAATGATAAAGGATTTTTCTTTGTGTCCCTGTAAAAAAACTGTCAATGCTAGATTCACCGAAATCTATACAGTTGGTGAAACTGTGGCCTATAACATGTGTACAAATTTTTTGCTGAGATTAATAAGGCGTTTAGATGCTATCCCACTTTTAAAAATTTGGCCCCATAGGCATAATGATAAAGAATTTTTCTTTGTGTCCCTGTAAAAAAACTATAAGTGCTAGATTTTCCAAAATCTATACAGATTGAGTATTTGTGACCTATAATATGTGCATATTTTTTTTGCTCAATTGAATAAGGCGTTTAGATGCTATCGCACTTTTAAGATTTTACTCCCATAGGCCATAATGATAAAGAATTTTTCTTTGTGTCCCTGTAAAAAAACTATAAGTGCTAGATTCACCAAAATCTATAGGGTTCGTACTATGGTGACTTACAATATACGTACCAACTTTCAGGTTATTCGAACAAAGCGTTTAGACGCTAGCGTGTTCACTCACAGACATACACATATACATACACACACACATACACACATACATACACACATACATACATCATCGTAAAAATAGTGAAAACGGACTCGTTGGACCTCGAAACGTATAGAAACATCAAAATTTTGAATTCGGATTTTTGACATGATTACAATACTTTCCTCACTATAGTGTTCGGAAAGTAAAAATGACACGGGTTTAATTAACTATTTTTTAGAGACATTGTTGAAAAGTTAATCCCAGCAAAAACATAAATGTAAAAAAAGAGAGCCAAGTTCAATACAAAAATTATGCTTGGCTGGGGGCTTCGCTGCAAAAAGAATGGAGATCTAAATGAGTGCCAAGTTCTATGCAAAATCGAAATATGTATTTATAGGAACAAAATAACATTATGAACAAGTATTAAACTCTATTTCTTTGCTTTATTGGATACCTATAACAACTGCTTTATTTAAAAATGTGATATCTTAAAGTAGATTAGATTTGACTTGGCCAGTTTTCATTACATCAGTCATTTTATAAAGTTATTCAACATTTTAATTCTGATAAAAACTGGCCAAGTCAAATCTAATCTACTTTAAGATATCACATTTTTAAATAAAGCAGTTGTTATAGGTATCCAATAAAGCAAAGAAATAGAGTTTAATACTTGTTCATAATGTTATTTTGTTCCTATAAATACATATTTCGATTTTGCATAGAACTTGGCACTCATTTAGATCTCCATTCTTTTTGCAGCGAAGCCCCCAGCCAAGCATAATTTTTGTATTGAACTTGGCTCTCTTTTTTTACATTTATGTTTTTGCTGGGATATCATTACTTTTTGTAAAGAAAACTAGGCAGGTATTGAAATCTAATGTTTTTTCTTGCGTTTCCGCTGCGTGGTTTTCTTTTCTATGCTATTGACTACATTCTCTTGAATGTTAGAGATAATAGTGCGCATTGCCCATTCTTTATCTGCTACCTTTTTAATACGCTACCTGTTTATTCATTGAATCTCATATATGTACTTCACTTTTATACTGTTACTGGTTTAGGCATGAAGAACGTTTGTAAAGTTTTTATATACATATGTATACATATACATTAAATACATAAGGTTTTTATCAGAATTAAAATGTTGAATAAGTTTATAAAATGACTGATGTAATGAAAACTGGACAAGTCAAATCTAACCTACTTTAAGATCTCACATTTTTAAATAACAGCAATTGTTATAGATATCCAATAAAGCAAAGAAATAGAGTTTAATACTTGTTCATAAAGTTATTTTGTTCCTATAAATACATATTTCAATTTTGCATAGAACTTGGCACTCATTTAGATCTCCATTCTTTTTGTGGCGAAGCCCTCAGCCAAGCATAATTTTTGAATTGAACTTGGCTCTCCTTTTTTACATTTATGTTTTTGGTGGGATATCATTACTTGAAAACTTGATGAAACTTGCGTTTCCGCTGCGTGGTTTTCTTTTGTATACTATTGTCTACATTCTCTTGAATGTTAGAGATAATAGTGCGCATTGCCCATTCATTATCTGCTACCTTCTTAATGCGCTTCCTGTTTATGCTTAAATTAGCCAAGTCCGGGCGATATAACGATCTCAGGCGGTTATATTCTACTATAGAACTATCTTGTGCCTTAATTTGACTAGGGTCTAGATTAATAAGGTGTACTCCGTCTAGTGTTTTAACTCTGGAGAGCGCAACGTAGGCCTGTCCTCTGCTAAATATCGAAGTGCCTATGTCGAGAAGAGCGCTGTCCAGACTAAGTCCTTGCGATTTGTGGATGGTAATAGCGTAAGCTAAGCAAATAGGGAACTGTTCCCGGTGAATATATACATTATTTAATATCTGAAACTTAGTCTTGACACGTTCTAGTTCATAAGTTAAATTATTAAATTTGATAATAATTTTACGTGCACTATTGTTTTTATCGACATCCCAGTTTATTTTCTGTATGACTCCAATAGAGCCATTCACTAGCCCTTTACTAACATCTATATTCCTACGCAACATAACCCGTGCACCTAATTTGATCGTGATAACGTTTTCTAATCCAGCGGTTAATGATGAATCATCCTCGTTCTTTTTGAGCACTTCCTTTGCTCGCTTGTTTAAATACCTTGGACAGTCTATTTCATCGATTGAATTCAATTTAATTTCCGGTTGTTCCATACTTTCCAACATTGCATTATTAAATTGGTTACACACATTTTTAGTAGGGAATAAACAAACAGTATTATCAGGTAGTAATTTAAAATAGTCAATAATTTCTTTAAGCCGGTCATTTTGATTTCGGGAAGTTAATTTTAGGAGTCTATGAGCTAACGTATGATGATCTGTTGTCGTTACGACACCCATTCTTATACGATTCAATATTTCGCCGAAGAGATGGTCGTGTTTTTGTCTGATGTTAATCATTAATTCGTCGTATGAAAATAGTTGTTTCCATAAATTCGGTGCACTAAGAGAACCTAATAATTTTTGCACATCAGACCACTTCATATCTTCGAATGGCGAAAGTTGTCGCACTGGTGGCAGCTGGAGCAGATCTCCAAATAACACAATATTAATTCTTCCAAACCAGCCGTCTTCCACATCACTAGTGTCATAAATTTCAGTTAACCGTAGATGAATAAACATTAATGTAACGTTGGAAATCATTGAAACTTCATCAATAATCAAAAGAACTACATTGCTTAAATGACTTCTTAAAACTTTTAACACTTGGTCTGATAAAGGAGTGTACTTCGGACTGCTTCCGTGTTCTACTGGCAGCTGGAGTAGCCGGTGTATGGTGAGACCGTTTACATGAAAAGCGGCAATGCCAGTGGGAGCTGCAACGGCTACTAATTTTTCTAAACGTTTTTTAACCCAACTTTTAATAGTGTTAATTAAATAACTTTTCCCAGTGCCGCCTGTACCACTGACAAATAATCTCAAAATGGCGTTTTTGTCTAATAAAGCTCTACAAATTGTATCGAAAATGCGTTTTTGGTCGACATTCAAACCTTTTGTCATTTTTTCGAGCTCATCTTCTGATACCGAATCTTTAGCATTTCTAAAATCTTCCATTGCATTTACAGCTTCAACTGGCAAGAAATCCAACGGATTCTCTATACCGTCATCTTCCTGATCCTCTTCCTGTCGATTTCTTTCGATTTCTCCCACTTTTTCTTCAATCATTTCGAATGCTCTCTCTATGTTATTTAAGAATTCTGTCTGCATTTCTCCATAATCAAGTCCGTCTTTAATTTGATTTTTCAGAAGATTGAAGGCTTCAGTGTAAGTACTTTGACCAGCCTTCAGTACAGTTAAATCTCGCCACGGTAAAAACATTAACAATAGCGAAAAATAATATTTTTCTGGGTGCTTATTAACATCGTAAGTATAATGATTTATTAAATAAGGTCTCTGTCGTTTCTTTAAATATTTATTAGATGATAATTTATATATTTGTACCCCTGGCCCTGAAGAGGGTGGAGTCGAAACTATGTCAAACCACCTAGCGAAATTATATAAATTCATACTATCTAAATCCTTAGGACGTTGAGGATAATAATTATCAACCCAAGATTGAAAGAAAATATCGGTAGAATCTGATTCAAGTTGGTTTATCTCTTTTTTGGTTTTTACTCTTCGATTGCGATACATATTTACGTCAAGCCATCGGATTGTAGTCTGCGGATCGGTGCCATAAAGAGATATTCCTAAGAGTGTATCACTGGCTTCAAGAGCACCACATTCTCTATTATTAAGAGCTCGAAGACCAACATTAAAGAGCCTACTAGCGAGAGATTTGGTAGAGTTTATACTATCGAAAGTGTCCACTGCATGACTTTTTTCGCCCTTAGTTGTATATTTAGTAATATAATAATTTAAAACTGCTGTTTTTTCTCCTACATACTGCAAGTCCATGTTGCCATTCCAAGCAAGAAGTATCGCTGGATTGTAATCGTTAATGTAACGAGATTCTTCTTTCCGAGGTATATTGTAGAGCCGATTAGATGTTAAAGTTTTTCTAGCCGCGATAGACTCAGTTACACTCTTAATCGTTAAAGATTCGCCCACTGGCCGAGGAAATCCAAATCTACAAACAGTAGAAAAACTCGATTTAGTTTTTTTCTTTCGCAAACAATAGGAGTTATGTTTATGCTTTTGATTATTGATAACGCGGTCGTATAATGTTGGCGACACTTTTTTGTCTGGAACAGCACAAGTTACGTATTTATTTATAAACTCTGCCACTTCATCAGTAGTCGACTCTTGTAACACTGGCGCATTTTTTACCCACAGCATTAGATGAAAGTGCTGTAAACCCCTAGACTGGTATTCACGTCGCCAGAAATAATGTTCAATTTCTCCTAAAGGTGCCTCAGGTGATGTTAAAAATTCTAACATTGCCTTAAATTTAATATCTATGAACCGTGACGCTGAAACTGGATCCATCGCCACTAACTCACTAGTGGATTTGTTTCGCACTTCGGGTCCATTGATTTGTTTAATATAATCTCCGAGCTCCGTCCACCTCCACTCAGAAGGACTGATAGTTAAAAACCAAGTGGCCGGTCCGTAGTGACGAGTCATACACACAACATCGCTTCTAGGTTTTTTCCAAAATTGTTCAGTGTTACGTAGTCGACTGAATATTGCCATCAGATCTCCTTCCAGTTCGCCTTTCTCTATCTTATCTAAATATTGTTGAGCTGTCAATTTTTGGTTGAGATTCGTTACGTTTAACTTATAAAATATACCTGCATTTAACTGTCTCCAATTAGCGTCATTCAATAAATAAAACAAATATTGCTGGTTCAGTCTGAATCGTGAATCTTTAGAAGTTAAGCGAGACTTTATGAATTCGGCACTTGTGATTTTAGTTTCGCGATCATAAAACTGACCATATTTGCCCTCATTAAATAAATCTGGAAAGCATAACGTGTCTAAATCCTTATTGCGATTATCGATTGGCGCTGCATTAACTTTAAGCATCTGATAGAGCGTGGAAGCTGTACCATTTTGTTTTTTTTCGTGTAGAGGATATATTGTATACTCTTCATAAATATCTTCTTTATCTTCGGTTACCTGAGTGAGAATTGAGTACTGCTTTTCTACTTCTAGATCATTTTCATGTACTGCAATATCGTGGGTTAGAGTTTGGTCAAGATTGTCCAATAAACTTGTTGAATTCTGTGGCAAGACTATGTTTGCGTAATGAATGTTATTCTCTTTTAAATAATTTAAAGCACTGTATACTTTGTTAATATCTACTATGTCTTGCCACATTATTTTGGTTTTAGTTGGACAGCTTCGCACGAGAATAAAAAGTTCTTGGTTTCGGTTTAAGGGGTCCTCGGGATTTGGTAATTTGTTTAAAGTAGTTTCCGTAGGTAATGGCAAATGGAAAGTTCTCCCTTTAACCTTTTTAATCAATTGTCTATTAGGTAAAATTTTGTTTACCACTGGAACCAAGCTAGTTACTACTTGGAATGCCTTGGCTCTTTGGATTAATATTTTTTCATAATTATTAAGATCACTCAATTGCTCAGGAATATTACTAAAATGCAAACTATTAAGAATGGAATTAGCAGGCAAATCATTAGCTCTAATTTTTTTCAAACATAAATCACAAATAAAATCACTGGGTTCAATATTAAATGTTTCATTAAACTGTTGTAATCTATTCCATATATCTGTTTCAATTGGAATTCTTAATTTAGCAATGGCGGACATGTCTCGTAAACAAAGAAGCCTATGGCAAGATATGCAATAGTGTGTCGGTACATCATTGCATCGTTTTTTTAAGTTATTAAAAGCTCGCTTATATTTTTCTATTATTAAATCTTCGTTTAATTCACTTTCGTTGGTACTTACATCGTAATGGGCATTATTTGCATTAAAAGGCACTCCTAACTCACATAGCTTATTCACATTGACAGAATTCAAATCACAGTCTATTGATTTTATATTTTTGCAATAAAATGTTAACTGATAAAACTCTCTAACTAAAGTTCGTATTTTAGGGAAATGAGTTTTGATGTTGTAAAGTGTTTTCAGTTTACCTAAATATTCTTGATTTTGTGTGGAGATTAAGTAAAAAATATCTATGGCCGATTTTGAAATTAAATATTGAAATACCTGTATCAAACTTTGAAGAACCATTTCATCTAATAAACATATTTTGGGATTGCAACACCAAGATGTATTCTTTTGTTCATTCTGCAATATAAATATGTTAGCTTGACCCTCATCATCTACGGGAACAATTTCTTCCGAACTAATTACTTTATAAGAACTGTCATAAAAGTATGGTTCTTGAGTACTCACGTGTTTAGATCCCCCGGCTAGTATGGTAAATTTATCAAGCAAATCCGTGTCAGATGAAAGACGTCCCATTTTTTCGATACTAATTGCAATTTTATTTTGCACGTGATCTAAGACTTTACAATAGTTATCTAACATATTTTTACGACGCTCAAGAACCCATTTTACAATTTTTTCAGCTTCCAGTCTTTTTCGTTTTCCTAGTTTTTCTGTTAAATTATTTATTACGTCATTTTCTCCCTTATACGACAGTCTTTTCCGTGTATAATACAATTTCTGAGCCTTTTTATTTATATCTGGATTTTTTTCTGCATAACGCAATGCGCTTTCCCGGTGCACCTCTGGATTCTCTTCTGTGTAACGTTTTACGGCCTTTTGGTGAATTTCAGGATTCTTGTGCACATAACGTTTTACAGCATTTTGAACCACTTCAGGGTGTGATTTTCTATAACGCTGATTAGCTTCATGACGTTGATCCTTACGGGATTTCTCAGTGGTTTTAGGTCGACCTTGTTTCCGCTTCGGGGGACGGCCCTTATGGCGCAATGAGTTCTCTTTTAGGTTTAAAGACTCATTCTGTTCGAGTGCATCAGGAGTGTACAACTCATTCAAAATGTCTTGCTCTACAGGAACACAAACGTCATAGTGACCTGAAGAAAGATTGCCTGAAAAGAGCAAGCGCTTTGTAGGACGACCCACTTCACCGAATGAACCACGTAGAACGCCATCCTGATAAACTTCAATTTTAATAGGATATAAAACTCCAGCTGCCATTAATTCAGAAACCGCTCCATAAGTGGTCGATTGAAGCATGCTTGCTTTATACTTTTCCTCCGATCTGAAAGGATCGCCGCTTTCCGAGCAAGTGTAGACGCCTAAATCTCCCCAGTGCAGACATACATATTCGACTATAGTCGCTCGCAACATATTGGCTTGTTGTGTATCAGTCGAATTGAATATAGAAAATCCAATCGAATGGAATAAGCAGCTCCCATCAGAAGGCATTGGAATAATATGGTGTAAGACAAGTGTATCATCCACCATTAACTCTATGGTACAACTCATTGTGCGACAGTTAAAGTACCTATTAAAATACAGAAATACTTATTTAAAAAGAAAAAAATAAATTTAACTGTCAAGAAAACTTAGTAAAATACAGAAATACTTATTTAAAAAGAAAAAAATAAATTTAATTGTCAAGAAAACTTACTATTTATTTTAAAGTTTTTTTTTTTTTTTTTTTTTTTTTTTAAGAAATAAACAGTGGCGATTTAAACTAGTAGCACATTAGGCACGTGCTACGGGTCCCACGCTTTTTAGTAGCCCCTCGCATCTGGAATTTTTCAAGTTAAGAAAAAAAAAAACACTTAAATTTGAGGATTTTTTTCGATGTATAAATATGTATTCGTAAATCAATGTAAATAAACTTTAGTGAAAATTTTTAAACAGGTGATACTAAAATTTAAATAATTTTTGGGATGGAAACATCTCGTTTCTATCATTGGAATCGCAGAAAATTTTATGTACAAAATTCTTATCACAAGAAAAAGCTTTAATAGAATTTTTGTGTATATAACTCTTTAAAAAGAAAAATTCTATTTTGCTTTTTTTTTTTTTTTTTTTTTTGCAATTTTTGATTATTGAATCTTGGTTCGTACCTTTGTAGAAATTACAAAGTTAATACTCGAGCCACTTGATGTGAGGCATTACATTCATTCGGTTTGCATGGAAATAGCTTGATAGAAGATGCTGCTTCCTTTCTTTTTCTTAGTAATTTTTTAAAATTCTGTATTTTGATGACTGAAAATGATGCAATTGCGCTAAACTAACACAATAATTTTATATAGAAGAAAGTTCTGTAACAGTCACAATACATTAGTTTTAACACTTGATAGTAGCACTTTGAAAACTAAACATATTAATTTGATCAAAAGCTCATCCAAAGAGGACATCACGATCTTATGACCCCACCCACTCCCGTAGACTGGAAAATTTACCGTAAGAAAACACATTTTTACTTTTAAAAATGCACTTTGACACGAAAAATATGCTTCATTACATGACATGATCTCCCTAGAGAAATATGGCCCTTTCTGAAATCGAGAGTTGGATCCGCCCTAAAACCTGATATAAATTGCAAAGAATAATTATCTTTTTATTAGCAAATAAAAAATGATCAGAGAAAAACTAATGAAAGTTAATACAAAACCATTGCAAAAATATATGAATTAAAATAAAAAAATTTTTTTTTAACTTAACGTTATATATAATAATAATAGCAAGAAATACTATTTTATGCTAGTTTAATATTCCTGTGTCTTATTTTAATTACATGTGAATCTTACTCCTACGGTCCTACGTAATAAACAAATGACAAATTGACCTAAAAGAGCTATAAACAAATGAGGTTTTGAAAGAAACAACTTACTTTAGTATTAAATAACTCACAAATGCCGTTAAAGTACAATACTAAAAAGGAATAATTTATATCTAGACTATTCCAACTATAACTAAAGTTGCCAACTCATCTTGTGGATTTAGAGCTAAATCAAGCTTGACTCTAAAATAAATCGTGCTAAAAATATCGTGCTAAAACTCTAAAATAAAAAGATAGCTATATCTTTTGACATATTTATAAGAAAAACGTGCCAAAATTTATACGTAATTTTTAATCGAGTTTTTTAATATCACATACTGCTTGTTGTAGGGTCATGTCGTGAAGCATTGGTAAGTGCATTTTTTCATTAACAATGAGCTTCTTTTACAATAAATTTTCACAATCCAGCCTTTGATGAGAAGCATATTTTCCGTGTTTTTTCCACTAAAAGTGTGCTTTTTCTATGGCAAATTTCCTTTCCATAGGAAGGATCATGACACAAATGACTTCTCTCTTGGATCTGCCTTTGAGTACAGAATGAAAAAACGGAATTAAATAATCAAAAATATTGGAATAATTATTTAAACTCCAAGTTAAAACTACGATAATCATAGGGGGGGGGGGGGGGAGAAGTCGCAAATTTTCATGACCTTCGTATAATCCATCAGGTTTAAGGTTTTGAACATAGGTATGCTCTTTCACGTCTCTATAGTTATTTTACTTTGTTTAATTCTATTGTTTCAACATAAAATAAAACTTACCCGGCAAAAATTTACTCCAAGAATTTTTTGTGAAATTTATTTTTTGATTTTTTCTTATTTTTTGATTTTTTTCCTACGCTTACACACAGTTACAGAGCTGGATTCCAAATTTCATCCTTCTAGGTCATCTGAAAGTAGGTTAGGTTTAGGTACTATATGTCAGTCAGTCAGTGCTAAAATTTACGATTTTTTAACCTTCATATCTTTGTAACCGTTTCAGCTAGCTGCATGAAATTTGGGCTTCTACATGTCCTTATGGATATAATTAAACACACGTAGTTTTATGTGTTTACGTTAAAGAGGTTTTGGGTTATAGAAGGGTCAAAAGTGGCACCAAGTGGTTCGTGTAATATTACACTCGGCGCAGGCTGGCCAGTTCCTTTGCTTGAACTTGGCTTGACACGCTCCCGCGTGTCATCGGTATTCGTAAGTGGTGCCTATTGTGTTTTTGTGTTGCTCGGGAGCGCTTTTATGTAGATTCATTTCTGTTCTGTATATAATTATGTGGTGTCTGTATATGATTATGTGGTGCTGCGCGCCGCCGACGACATACCGTTGGCCAGTTGTTTAGCGCGTATTACAAGTTTTTTGTATAGGGACACCACTTATTTTTTGACTTATTTTTTTATTTTTTCCTACGCTTACACACAATTACCGAGTTGGATTTCAAATTTCATCATTCTAGGTCATCTGGAAGTAGGTTAGATTTAGGTACTATATGTCAGTCAGTGCTAAAATTTACGGCTTTTTGACCTTCATATCTTTATAACCGTTTGAGCTAGCTGCATGAAATTTGAGCTTCTACATATCCTTATGGATGTAATTAAACACACGTAGTTTTATGTGTTTACGTTAAAGAGGTTTTGAGTTATAGAAGGGTCAAAAATGGCACCAAGTGGTTCGTGTAATATTACACACGGCGCTGCCTAGCTAGTTACTTTGCTTGAACTTGGCTTGACCAGGGGCGGTCCGACTGAATTTTGACACCCGTGCGAGTATCTATATAAGCGCCCCCCCCCCTCCAATCTCCCGAAAAAAAAAGGGGGGGGGCTGCAATTTAGCGCTGGTAATTTATGCGCATATATATATATATATATATATATATATATATATACTTCTCGAAAATCTTGTATCTGTATAGAAAAATTTTAACAAAAAATTATTATTTATTTTTGCAGAATATGATAAAACATCTTTTCCACCTCTAATGTTTACCTAGTAAAATTATTTACGAAATGCATCTTTAAGTTTCGAGTTTTATTTTTAAAAACAATATAAATTAGCTGAGAGCGCACATCTTGAGGTAGATTTTTCTCAAATTATTAGTGATTTTATAGAAAAGTGGCATTATTCTTTGAGTAAAAATTCCAACCAAAAACTTATGTGTACAAATAAGAAGATTAAAGTTGTCGCTAATTTAAAATGCCGATTGCTAAGACGATAATGACTAATTTGTAATAAAATAAAAATAAATTTATTTTACAATAGAAATGTAGGGTCATAGATTAACCCTCAATAAAATACATATTGTAGCAATGTTTGATGTTTTCGAAAATTGAAACACAGGATCGATTTTGATTCGTGTAATGATGTAAAAATGTTTCATTATAAAGGATATTCTTGAAAGAAAATGTTTTACTAATTCAACATCATGCTTCCTTCCCCATCCTTATGGGTTGTAATGTTTTATCCAGCAAGAAGTGATTATTTTGTTAAATTAAGTCTAGTTCACACAAAACGTATTACTCGACTTTAAATTAAAGAGCGTACAATTTCTAACTTCATTGACGCCTCTGAAATTTATTTTTGAACAATTACTCATTACATTTTTTTTTTTTTTTTTGCATTTTTAAATTTAGTAAATTCATAACAGTTAAATTAATTTTCGTTCACCAAATCTTGATTTTTCCCATTTTAATTTTTAGTTAAAAAATACGAAAAATGCATTTAGTTAGTTTTTCATTTTTTTGAACTCAAAAATAAAATATAAAATAAATAAATAATACACAATAACGAAAAATCATGCTATTTGCATTGATTATTTACACTTTTCAACTATACAGACTCGTTGCATTGTTCAAACATCAATGTTTTTTCGCTACGTTATCACATAACGGACAGACAGAAAAACTAATTAAATTCGTAATCATCTTAAACGTTGTTATGGAAATTGTTAAAAATTCTTAACACAAACGGGAATACGATTCCGACATTTTCCAACTGTAGCCCTTAATGTATCTGAATATTTTAGTGTAGCACTGTAAATCTGAACGTTAAACATATATTCTATACAAAAAAATTATTTTTTCATATAAGCAGTAAATGTCAATTTCATTCTGGATTTTGCCGTAAAAAGTTATTTAAAAGAGATTTATAAGAATATTTTTCATAAAGCACAATGCATTGACGTTTCTTTGGGCATCCATATGCACGAAACTGTTGTAAAGAGCCTATTAATGCCATTTTAAATAGAGAATATTCTATAATAAACTTAAATAACTTTTAACATTTTGAAGAAATTCTGAAAGTATTTACTGTTGCTGGAGGCGGGCAGACAGACAAACCGACAGTCACGTATACAGTTTGACTAATTCAAATCATAATCACTTTTAAACATTATTGCTGTGTTAAATGCTTAATAAAAATGAAATTGCAATTTCAGCAATTTCCTATATATTTTTATGCGGCCTGTAAATCTTAATGTTAATTGTACTGTATACTAAAGTTGTTTTCCAATAGGGATGATACAATTTTAAATGGTTAGAATGGCAACACTGCGTATTTTTTTACATTTCTTGTGTCATTTGTGTTTAGTATGCTATGCCATTTAATCATGCAAAGAGACACGCTTGAACAACGTTTCAAAATTATTAAATTGTTTTATCAAAATCAGTTTTGATATATGAGTACTGAGAGAAATTTGAGAAGAATTCATGGACGACATTCTTCCTTTAATCGACTCGATCGATTGTGATTTTTTTTTTTTTTTTTTTTTTTTTTTTTTTTTGAGGGGGGGGGTATGTTAAGTGACAAGTTTATGCTGATAATCCAATAACAATTGAGCAATTAAAAACCAACATTGAACGTGTTATTCATGAAATAACACCAAATTTATATGAAAGAGTGATGGAAAATTGGACTGGCAGAATGCGGTATGTAGAGAGAAGTCGTGGTGCTCACATGAATGATATTATTTTCATACTTAATGGCATAATGTAAGTTTTCAAATAAAAAAGAAATTGTGTTTTACTGAATAATTTATGTGTCTTTTATTATTTTTAAATTGTACCACTCTTAATGGAAAACCCTTTATAAAAGCAAACTTTCGTGCATGCGAATAGCATATTTTAATTTCATTAAAATTTCAATATAGAAATTAACATGTATTTTCTTGCTAAAATTAACTGGCATAAAAAATTATTTCAAAACAATATATGTATATTTAAGTTGCAACGAATAATAATAATAATAATAAAGTTAACTCTTGGTTAACCGCCATTCAAATAATCGAAAAATTCGGGAAACTCTTTTTTCCCACTTCCAAAAAAATGTTTTTAAATTTTCCACTATTTTCGGAAGCTTACGTTTTCATTTTCAAATAATCACATTGTCCGATTTATCATAAAACATATCAATGTTCATGACTCTACTGTTCGGATAGATTCTTCAGCTGAACGGAAGGGGGCACAAATTCGATATTTTCAGAACAAGCAAAATTCAGGTGAAATTCAGAGGGGCATTTAATTGATTCGGGAGGGGGGGGGGAAACGCTTTTGCGGTTTTTTATGGCATACAAATTTAGAAATGCATTCTCTTCTATGAAGATTCAGCAGGACAGTGAAAGGGACAGTCTGTGCCCAATGAGCGCAATTATGGTCATCTCGGGGTGAGTGTGAAATTCTCGGAAGAGATCATATAACTGTCAAAGAAAAAATTTAGTGTTTAGACGAAAGGGAGGAATTGGGAGGAAGATAAGGAATTGGGAAGGGGGGTATAGTGAGCATTTCGGTTTTGTTTTCTCTTTGCGGTGGAAATGAGAGAGAAGACTCTGATTAAGATTTGTAGGCAGACGTTTGGTATTGCTTAAACAAACAAACAAAAAAAAAAAAAAAAAAACTTCTCAAATTTGTAAATAAACCGAGAAAGTTTTCGTCATTTGGCGCCCTTTCATTTGCGTTTCGAGCGAGCGCCCCGTGCGGCCGCACACTTTGCACACCCCTTAATCCGCCCCTGGGCTTGACACGCTGCCGCCAATATTGTCTGCATTTTTAAATTTGTTGAACTACCTAATTGAATTCTGTATATAGTATATTTTATATGAAATATAGTATATACTGCCATATAGTATATTTTATATGAAACTAGGGGGCTCTGCCCCCTACGAGCTGCGCTCGCCAACCCCCGCTTCTTCATGCTGAAAATATGTTTATTAAATTTTTTCATGGATATTTTACATTTATTTTAATATGAATATTTTACATTTATCTCAGAGCCGTTTTTTAACAATATGACATCATGCAGTTAATGTCCATATTTGTAATTTAAAAAAATTATCACTGAATAATATTCATAAAATTCATTTTTTTTTTTTTTTTTTTTTTTAATCCAATCGATTTCACTTTCTTAAAGCAAAAACTTTCGAATAAAATTTTATGTTTTATTTAGTTAAGATTTATTCTGAAAAACTACATAGACACAAAACAGATGATTCCGAACGTCATTTTCCAAGACTATGACGTCACTGTCCTAAGACTATGACGTCACTATAATAAAAAATAAATACTGTCCATATTTATTGATTTATTTATTTTTAACGCTATTCCGGGAAATAAATTGAGTTTATTTCAATTGGTTTCATGTTTTGAATATTTGTAAAAAGTTTTTATATAATAAATCCCAGCAAAAACATAAATGTAAAAAAAGAGAGCCAAGTTCAATACAAAAATTATGCTTGGCTGGGGGCTTCGCTGCAAAAAGAATGGAGATCTAAATGAGTGCCAAGTTCTATGCAAAATCGAAATATGTATTTATAGGAACAAAATAACATTATGAACAAGTATTAAACTCTATTTCTTTGCTTTATTGGATACCTATAACAACTGCTTTATTTAAAAATGTGATATCTTAAAGTAGATTAGATTTGACTTGGCCAGTTTTCATTACATCAGTCATTTTATAAAGTTATTCAACATTTTAATTCTGATAAAAACTGGCCAAGTCAAATCTAATCTACTTTAAGATATCACATTTTTAAATAAAGCAGTTGTTATAGGTATCCAATAAAGCAAAGAAATAGAGTTTAATACTTGTTCATAATGTTATTTTGTTCCTATAAATACATATTTCGATTTTGCATAGAACTTGGCACTCATTTAGATCTCCATTCTTTTTGCAGCGAAGCCCCCAGCCAAGCATAATTTTTGTATTGAACTTGGCTCTCTTTTTTTACATTTATGTTTTTGCTGGGATATCATTACTTTTTGTAAAGAAAACTAGGCAGGTATTGAAATCTAATGTTTTTTCTTGCGTTTCCGCTGCGTGGTTTTCTTTTCTATGCTATTGACTACATTCTCTTGAATGTTAGAGATAATAGTGCGCATTGCCCATTCTTTATCTGCTACCTTTTTAATACGCTACCTGTTTATTCATTGAATCTCATATATGTACTTCACTTTTATACTGTTACTGGTTTAGGCATGAAGAACGTTTGTAAAGTTTTTATATACATATGTATACATATACATTAAATACATAAGGTTTTTATCAGAATTAAAATGTTGAATAAGTTTATAAAATGACTGATGTAATGAAAACTGGACAAGTCAAATCTAACCTACTTTAAGATCTCACATTTTTAAATAACAGCAATTGTTATAGATATCCAATAAAGCAAAGAAATAGAGTTTAATACTTGTTCATAAAGTTATTTTGTTCCTATAAATACATATTTCAATTTTGCATAGAACTTGGCACTCATTTAGATCTCCATTCTTTTTGTGGCGAAGCCCTCAGCCAAGCATAATTTTTGAATTGAACTTGGCTCTCCTTTTTTACATTTATGTTTTTGGTGGGATATCATTACTTGAAAACTTGATGAAACTTGCGTTTCCGCTGCGTGGTTTTCTTTTGTATACTATTGTCTACATTCTCTTGAATGTTAGAGATAATAGTGCGCATTGCCCATTCATTATCTGCTACCTTCTTAATGCGCTTCCTGTTTATGCTTAAATTAGCCAAGTCCGGGCGATATAACGATCTCAGGCGGTTATATTCTACTATAGAACTATCTTGTGCCTTAATTTGACTAGGGTCTAGATTAATAAGGTGTACTCCGTCTAGTGTTTTAACTCTGGAGAGCGCAACGTAGGCCTGTCCTCTGCTAAATATCGAAGTGCCTATGTCGAGAAGAGCGCTGTCCAGACTAAGTCCTTGCGATTTGTGGATGGTAATAGCGTAAGCTAAGCAAATAGGGAACTGTTCCCGGTGAATATATACATTATTTAATATCTGAAACTTAGTCTTGACACGTTCTAGTTCATAAGTTAAATTATTAAATTTGATAATAATTTTACGTGCACTATTGTTTTTATCGACATCCCAGTTTATTTTCTGTATGACTCCAATAGAGCCATTCACTAGCCCTTTACTAACATCTATATTCCTACGCAACATAACCCGTGCACCTAATTTGATCGTGATAACGTTTTCTAATCCAGCGGTTAATGATGAATCATCCTCGTTCTTTTTGAGCACTTCCTTTGCTCGCTTGTTTAAATACCTTGGACAGTCTATTTCATCGATTGAATTCAATTTAATTTCCGGTTGTTCCATACTTTCCAACATTGCATTATTAAATTGGTTACACACATTTTTAGTAGGGAATAAACAAACAGTATTATCAGGTAGTAATTTAAAATAGTCAATAATTTCTTTAAGCCGGTCATTTTGATTTCGGGAAGTTAATTTTAGGAGTCTATGAGCTAACGTATGATGATCTGTTGTCGTTACGACACCCATTCTTATACGATTCAATATTTCGCCGAAGAGATGGTCGTGTTTTTGTCTGATGTTAATCATTAATTCGTCGTATGAAAATAGTTGTTTCCATAAATTCGGTGCACTAAGAGAACCTAATAATTTTTGCACATCAGACCACTTCATATCTTCGAATGGCGAAAGTTGTCGCACTGGTGGCAGCTGGAGCAGATCTCCAAATAACACAATATTAATTCTTCCAAACCAGCCGTCTTCCACATCACTAGTGTCATAAATTTCAGTTAACCGTAGATGAATAAACATTAATGTAACGTTGGAAATCATTGAAACTTCATCAATAATCAAAAGAACTACATTGCTTAAATGACTTCTTAAAACTTTTAACACTTGGTCTGATAAAGGAGTGTACTTCGGACTGCTTCCGTGTTCTACTGGCAGCTGGAGTAGCCGGTGTATGGTGAGACCGTTTACATGAAAAGCGGCAATGCCAGTGGGAGCTGCAACGGCTACTAATTTTTCTAAACGTTTTTTAACCCAACTTTTAATAGTGTTAATTAAATAACTTTTCCCAGTGCCGCCTGTACCACTGACAAATAATCTCAAAATGGCGTTTTTGTCTAATAAAGCTCTACAAATTGTATCGAAAATGCGTTTTTGGTCGACATTCAAACCTTTTGTCATTTTTTCGAGCTCATCTTCTGATACCGAATCTTTAGCATTTCTAAAATCTTCCATTGCATTTACAGCTTCAACTGGCAAGAAATCCAACGGATTCTCTATACCGTCATCTTCCTGATCCTCTTCCTGTCGATTTCTTTCGATTTCTCCCACTTTTTCTTCAATCATTTCGAATGCTCTCTCTATGTTATTTAAGAATTCTGTCTGCATTTCTCCATAATCAAGTCCGTCTTTAATTTGATTTTTCAGAAGATTGAAGGCTTCAGTGTAAGTACTTTGACCAGCCTTCAGTACAGTTAAATCTCGCCACGGTAAAAACATTAACAATAGCGAAAAATAATATTTTTCTGGGTGCTTATTAACATCGTAAGTATAATGATTTATTAAATAAGGTCTCTGTCGTTTCTTTAAATATTTATTAGATGATAATTTATATATTTGTACCCCTGGCCCTGAAGAGGGTGGAGTCGAAACTATGTCAAACCACCTAGCGAAATTATATAAATTCATACTATCTAAATCCTTAGGACGTTGAGGATAATAATTATCAACCCAAGATTGAAAGAAAATATCGGTAGAATCTGATTCAAGTTGGTTTATCTCTTTTTTGGTTTTTACTCTTCGATTGCGATACATATTTACGTCAAGCCATCGGATTGTAGTCTGCGGATCGGTGCCATAAAGAGATATTCCTAAGAGTGTATCACTGGCTTCAAGAGCACCACATTCTCTATTATTAAGAGCTCGAAGACCAACATTAAAGAGCCTACTAGCGAGAGATTTGGTAGAGTTTATACTATCGAAAGTGTCCACTGCATGACTTTTTTCGCCCTTAGTTGTATATTTAGTAATATAATAATTTAAAACTGCTGTTTTTTCTCCTACATACTGCAAGTCCATGTTGCCATTCCAAGCAAGAAGTATCGCTGGATTGTAATCGTTAATGTAACGAGATTCTTCTTTCCGAGGTATATTGTAGAGCCGATTAGATGTTAAAGTTTTTCTAGCCGCGATAGACTCAGTTACACTCTTAATCGTTAAAGATTCGCCCACTGGCCGAGGAAATCCAAATCTACAAACAGTAGAAAAACTCGATTTAGTTTTTTTCTTTCGCAAACAATAGGAGTTATGTTTATGCTTTTGATTATTGATAACGCGGTCGTATAATGTTGGCGACACTTTTTTGTCTGGAACAGCACAAGTTACGTATTTATTTATAAACTCTGCCACTTCATCAGTAGTCGACTCTTGTAACACTGGCGCATTTTTTACCCACAGCATTAGATGAAAGTGCTGTAAACCCCTAGACTGGTATTCACGTCGCCAGAAATAATGTTCAATTTCTCCTAAAGGTGCCTCAGGTGATGTTAAAAATTCTAACATTGCCTTAAATTTAATATCTATGAACCGTGACGCTGAAACTGGATCCATCGCCACTAACTCACTAGTGGATTTGTTTCGCACTTCGGGTCCATTGATTTGTTTAATATAATCTCCGAGCTCCGTCCACCTCCACTCAGAAGGACTGATAGTTAAAAACCAAGTGGCCGGTCCGTAGTGACGAGTCATACACACAACATCGCTTCTAGGTTTTTTCCAAAATTGTTCAGTGTTACGTAGTCGACTGAATATTGCCATCAGATCTCCTTCCAGTTCGCCTTTCTCTATCTTATCTAAATATTGTTGAGCTGTCAATTTTTGGTTGAGATTCGTTACGTTTAACTTATAAAATATACCTGCATTTAACTGTCTCCAATTAGCGTCATTCAATAAATAAAACAAATATTGCTGGTTCAGTCTGAATCGTGAATCTTTAGAAGTTAAGCGAGACTTTATGAATTCGGCACTTGTGATTTTAGTTTCGCGATCATAAAACTGACCATATTTGCCCTCATTAAATAAATCTGGAAAGCATAACGTGTCTAAATCCTTATTGCGATTATCGATTGGCGCTGCATTAACTTTAAGCATCTGATAGAGCGTGGAAGCTGTACCATTTTGTTTTTTTTCGTGTAGAGGATATATTGTATACTCTTCATAAATATCTTCTTTATCTTCGGTTACCTGAGTGAGAATTGAGTACTGCTTTTCTACTTCTAGATCATTTTCATGTACTGCAATATCGTGGGTTAGAGTTTGGTCAAGATTGTCCAATAAACTTGTTGAATTCTGTGGCAAGACTATGTTTGCGTAATGAATGTTATTCTCTTTTAAATAATTTAAAGCACTGTATACTTTGTTAATATCTACTATGTCTTGCCACATTATTTTGGTTTTAGTTGGACAGCTTCGCACGAGAATAAAAAGTTCTTGGTTTCGGTTTAAGGGGTCCTCGGGATTTGGTAATTTGTTTAAAGTAGTTTCCGTAGGTAATGGCAAATGGAAAGTTCTCCCTTTAACCTTTTTAATCAATTGTCTATTAGGTAAAATTTTGTTTACCACTGGAACCAAGCTAGTTACTACTTGGAATGCCTTGGCTCTTTGGATTAATATTTTTTCATAATTATTAAGATCACTCAATTGCTCAGGAATATTACTAAAATGCAAACTATTAAGAATGGAATTAGCAGGCAAATCATTAGCTCTAATTTTTTTCAAACATAAATCACAAATAAAATCACTGGGTTCAATATTAAATGTTTCATTAAACTGTTGTAATCTATTCCATATATCTGTTTCAATTGGAATTCTTAATTTAGCAATGGCGGACATGTCTCGTAAACAAAGAAGCCTATGGCAAGATATGCAATAGTGTGTCGGTACATCATTGCATCGTTTTTTTAAGTTATTAAAAGCTCGCTTATATTTTTCTATTATTAAATCTTCGTTTAATTCACTTTCGTTGGTACTTACATCGTAATGGGCATTATTTGCATTAAAAGGCACTCCTAACTCACATAGCTTATTCACATTGACAGAATTCAAATCACAGTCTATTGATTTTATATTTTTGCAATAAAATGTTAACTGATAAAACTCTCTAACTAAAGTTCGTATTTTAGGGAAATGAGTTTTGATGTTGTAAAGTGTTTTCAGTTTACCTAAATATTCTTGATTTTGTGTGGAGATTAAGTAAAAAATATCTATGGCCGATTTTGAAATTAAATATTGAAATACCTGTATCAAACTTTGAAGAACCATTTCATCTAATAAACATATTTTGGGATTGCAACACCAAGATGTATTCTTTTGTTCATTCTGCAATATAAATATGTTAGCTTGACCCTCATCATCTACGGGAACAATTTCTTCCGAACTAATTACTTTATAAGAACTGTCATAAAAGTATGGTTCTTGAGTACTCACGTGTTTAGATCCCCCGGCTAGTATGGTAAATTTATCAAGCAAATCCGTGTCAGATGAAAGACGTCCCATTTTTTCGATACTAATTGCAATTTTATTTTGCACGTGATCTAAGACTTTACAATAGTTATCTAACATATTTTTACGACGCTCAAGAACCCATTTTACAATTTTTTCAGCTTCCAGTCTTTTTCGTTTTCCTAGTTTTTCTGTTAAATTATTTATTACGTCATTTTCTCCCTTATACGACAGTCTTTTCCGTGTATAATACAATTTCTGAGCCTTTTTATTTATATCTGGATTTTTTTCTGCATAACGCAATGCGCTTTCCCGGTGCACCTCTGGATTCTCTTCTGTGTAACGTTTTACGGCCTTTTGGTGAATTTCAGGATTCTTGTGCACATAACGTTTTACAGCATTTTGAACCACTTCAGGGTGTGATTTTCTATAACGCTGATTAGCTTCATGACGTTGATCCTTACGGGATTTCTCAGTGGTTTTAGGTCGACCTTGTTTCCGCTTCGGGGGACGGCCCTTATGGCGCAATGAGTTCTCTTTTAGGTTTAAAGACTCATTCTGTTCGAGTGCATCAGGAGTGTACAACTCATTCAAAATGTCTTGCTCTACAGGAACACAAACGTCATAGTGACCTGAAGAAAGATTGCCTGAAAAGAGCAAGCGCTTTGTAGGACGACCCACTTCACCGAATGAACCACGTAGAACGCCATCCTGATAAACTTCAATTTTAATAGGATATAAAACTCCAGCTGCCATTAATTCAGAAACCGCTCCATAAGTGGTCGATTGAAGCATGCTTGCTTTATACTTTTCCTCCGATCTGAAAGGATCGCCGCTTTCCGAGCAAGTGTAGACGCCTAAATCTCCCCAGTGCAGACATACATATTCGACTATAGTCGCTCGCAACATATTGGCTTGTTGTGTATCAGTCGAATTGAATATAGAAAATCCAATCGAATGGAATAAGCAGCTCCCATCAGAAGGCATTGGAATAATATGGTGTAAGACAAGTGTATCATCCACCATTAACTCTATGGTACAACTCATTGTGCGACAGTTAAAGTACCTATTAAAATACAGAAATACTTATTTAAAAAGAAAAAAATAAATTTAACTGTCAAGAAAACTTAGTAAAATACAGAAATACTTATTTAAAAAGAAAAAAATAAATTTAATTGTCAAGAAAACTTACTATTTATTTTAAAGTTTTTTTTTTTTTTTTTTTTTTTTTTTTAAGAAATAAACAGTGGCGATTTAAACTAGTAGCACATTAGGCACGTGCTACGGGTCCCACGCTTTTTAGTAGCCCCTCGCATCTGGAATTTTTCAAGTTAAGAAAAAAAAAACACTTAAATTTGAGGATTTTTTTCGATGTATAAATATGTATTCGTAAATCAATGTAAATAAACTTTAGTGAAAATTTTTAAACAGGTGATACTAAAATTTAAATAATTTTTGGGATGGAAACATCTCGTTTCTATCATTGGAATCGCAGAAAATTTTATGTACAAAATTCTTATCACAAGAAAAAGCTTTAATAGAATTTTTGTGTATATAACTCTTTAAAAAGAAAAATTCTATTTTGCTTTTTTTTTTTTTTTTTTTTTTTGCAATTTTTGATTTCAAAGATTTCAAAGATTTCAAAGACGGAAGGAGGCCGCTCACCACTATTCAGCGGTTTTGAGCGATTTCAACCTAATTATTGAATCTTGGTTCGTACCTTTGTAGAAATTACAAAGTTAATACTCGAGCCACTTGATGTGAGGCATTACATTCATTCGGTTTGCATGGAAATAGCTTGATAGAAGATGCTGCTTCCTTTCTTTTTCTTAGTAATTTTTTAAAATTCTGTATTTTGATGACTGAAAATGATGCAATTGCGCTAAACTAACACAATAATTTTATATAGAAGAAAGTTCTGTAACAGTCACAATACATTAGTTTTAACACTTGATAGTAGCACTTTGAAAACTAAACATATTAATTTGATCAAAAGCTCATCCAAAGAGGACATCACGATCTTATGACCCCACCCACTCCCGTAGACTGGAAAATTTACCGTAAGAAAACACATTTTTACTTTTAAAAATGCACTTTGACACGAAAAATATGCTTCATTACATGACATGATCTCCCTAGAGAAATATGGCCCTTTCTGAAATCGAGAGTTGGATCCGCCCTAAAACCTGATATAAATTGCAAAGAATAATTATCTTTTTATTAGCAAATAAAAAATGATCAGAGAAAAACTAATGAAAGTTAATACAAAACCATTGCAAAAATATATGAATTAAAATAAAAAAAATTTTTTTTAACTTAACGTTATATATAATAATAATAGCAAGAAATACTATTTTATGCTAGTTTAATATTCCTGTGTCTTATTTTAATTACATGTGAATCTTACTCCTACGGTCCTACGTAATAAACAAATGACAAATTGACCTAAAAGAGCTATAAACAAATGAGGTTTTGAAAGAAACAACTTACTTTAGTATTAAATAACTCACAAATGCCGTTAAAGTACAATACTAAAAAGGAATAATTTATATCTAGACTATTCCAACTATAACTAAAGTTGCCAACTCATCTTGTGGATTTAGAGCTAAATCAAGCTTGACTCTAAAATAAATCGTGCTAAAAATATCGTGCTAAAACTCTAAAATAAAAAGATAGCTATATCTTTTGACATATTTATAAGAAAAACGTGCCAAAATTTATACGTAATTTTTAATCGAGTTTTTTAATATCACATACAGCTTGTTGTAGGGTCATGTCGTGAAGCATTGGTAAGTGCATTTTTTCATTAACAATGAGCTTCTTTTACAATAAATTTTCACAATCCAGCCTTTGATGAGAAGCATATTTTCCGTGTTTTTTCCACTAAAAGTGTGCTTTTTCTATGGCAAATTTCCTTTCCATAGGAAGGATCATGACACAAATGACTTCTCTCTTGGATCTGCCTTTGAGTACAGAATGAAAAAACGGAATTAAATAATCAAAAATATTGGAATAATTATTTAAACTCCAAGTTAAAACTACGATAATCATAGGGGGGGGGGGGGGGGGGAGAAGTCGCAAATTTTCATGACCTTCGTATAATCCATCAGGTTTAAGGTTTTGAACATAGGTATGCTCTTTCACGTCTCTATAGTTATTTTACTTTGTTTAATTCTATTGTTTCAACATAAAATAAAACTTACCCGGCAAAAATTTACTCCAAGAATTTTTTGTGAAATTTATTTTTTGATTTTTTCTTATTTTTTGATTTTTTTCCTACGCTTACACACAGTTACAGAGCTGGATTCCAAATTTCATCCTTCTAGGTCATCTGAAAGTAGGTTAGGTTTAGGTACTATATGTCAGTCAGTCAGTGCTAAAATTTACGATTTTTTAACCTTCATATCTTTGTAACCGTTTCAGCTAGCTGCATGAAATTTGGGCTTCTACATGTCCTTATGGATATAATTAAACACACGTAGTTTTATGTGTTTACGTTAAAGAGGTTTTGGGTTATAGAAGGGTCAAAAGTGGCACCAAGTGGTTCGTGTAATATTACACTCGGCGCAGGCTGGCCAGTTCCTTTGCTTGAACTTGGCTTGACACGCTCCCGCGTGTCATCGGTATTCGTAAGTGGTGCCTATTGTGTTTTTGTGTTGCTCGGGAGCGCTTTTATGTAGATTCATTTCTGTTCTGTATATAATTATGTGGTGTCTGTATATGATTATGTGGTGCTGCGCGCCGCCGACGACATACCGTTGGCCAGTTGTTTAGCGCGTATTACAAGTTTTTTGTATAGGGACACCACTTATTTTTTGACTTATTTTTTTATTTTTTCCTACGCTTACACACAATTACCGAGTTGGATTTCAAATTTCATCATTCTAGGTCATCTGGAAGTAGGTTAGATTTAGGTACTATATGTCAGTCAGTGCTAAAATTTACGGCTTTTTGACCTTCATATCTTTATAACCGTTTGAGCTAGCTGCATGAAATTTGAGCTTCTACATATCCTTATGGATGTAATTAAACACACGTAGTTTTATGTGTTTACGTTAAAGAGGTTTTGAGTTATAGAAGGGTCAAAAATGGCACCAAGTGGTTCGTGTAATATTACACACGGCGCTGCCTAGCTAGTTACTTTGCTTGAACTTGGCTTGACCAGGGGCGGTCCGACTGAATTTTGACACCCGTGCGAGTATCTATATAAGCGCCCCCCCCCCCCTCCAATCTCCCGAAAAAAAAGGGGGGGGGCTGCAATTTAGCGCTGGTAATTTATGCGCATATATATATATATATATATATATATATATATATATACTTCTCGAAAATCTTGTATCTGTATAGAAAAATTTTAACAAAAAATTATTATTTATTTTTGCAGAATATGATAAAACATCTTTTCCACCTCTAATGTTTACCTAGTAAAATTATTTACGAAATGCATCTTTAAGTTTCGAGTTTTATTTTTAAAAACAATATAAATTAGCTGAGAGCGCACATCTTGAGGTAGATTTTTCTCAAATTATTAGTGATTTTATAGAAAAGTGGCATTATTCTTTGAGTAAAAATTCCAACCAAAAACTTATGTGTACAAATAAGAAGATTAAAGTTGTCGCTAATTTAAAATGCCGATTGCTAAGACGATAATGACTAATTTGTAATAAAATAAAAATAAATTTATTTTACAATAGAAATGTAGGGTCATAGATTAACCCTCAATAAAATACATATTGTAGCAATGTTTGATGTTTTCGAAAATTGAAACACAGGATCGATTTTGATTCGTGTAATGATGTAAAAATGTTTCATTATAAAGGATATTCTTGAAAGAAAATGTTTTACTAATTCAACATCATGCTTCCTTCCCCATCCTTATGGGTTGTAATGTTTTATCCAGCAAGAAGTGATTATTTTGTTAAATTAAGTCTAGTTCACACAAAACGTATTACTCGACTTTAAATTAAAGAGCGTACAATTTCTAACTTCATTGACGCCTCTGAAATTTATTTTTGAACAATTACTCATTACATTTTTTTTTTTTTTTTTGCATTTTTAAATTTAGTAAATTCATAACAGTTAAATTAATTTTCGTTCACCAAATCTTGATTTTTCCCATTTTAATTTTTAGTTAAAAAATACGAAAAATGCATTTAGTTAGTTTTTCATTTTTTTGAACTCAAAAATAAAATATAAAATAAATAAATAATACACAATAACGAAAAATCATGCTATTTGCATTGATTATTTACACTTTTCAACTATACAGACTCGTTGCATTGTTCAAACATCAATGTTTTTTCGCTACGTTATCACATAACGGACAGACAGAAAAACTAATTAAATTCGTAATCATCTTAAACGTTGTTATGGAAATTGTTAAAAATTCTTAACACAAACGGGAATACGATTCCGACATTTTCCAACTGTAGCCCTTAATGTATCTGAATATTTTAGTGTAGCACTGTAAATCTGAACGTTAAACATATATTCTATACAAAAAAATTATTTTTTCATATAAGCAGTAAATGTCAATTTCATTCTGGATTTTGCCGTAAAAAGTTATTTAAAAGAGATTTATAAGAATATTTTTCATAAAGCACAATGCATTGACGTTTCTTTGGGCATCCATATGCACGAAACTGTTGTAAAGAGCCTATTAATGCCATTTTAAATAGAGAATATTCTATAATAAACTTAAATAACTTTTAACATTTTGAAGAAATTCTGAAAGTATTTACTGTTGCTGGAGGCGGGCAGACAGACAAACCGACAGTCACGTATACAGTTTGACTAATTCAAATCATAATCACTTTTAAACATTATTGCTGTGTTAAATGCTTAATAAAAATGAAATTGCAATTTCAGCAATTTCCTATATATTTTTATGCGGCCTGTAAATCTTAATGTTAATTGTACTGTATACTAAAGTTGTTTTCCAATAGGGATGATACAATTTTAAATGGTTAGAATGGCAACACTGCGTATTTTTTTACATTTCTTGTGTCATTTGTGTTTAGTATGCTATGCCATTTAATCATGCAAAGAGACACGCTTGAACAACGTTTCAAAATTATTAAATTGTTTTATCAAAATCAGTTTTGATATATGAGTACTGAGAGAAATTTGAGAAGAATTCATGGACGACATTCTTCCTTTAATCGACTCGATCGATTGTGATTTTTTTTTTTTTTTTTTTTTTTTTGAGGGGGGGGGGGGTATGTTAAGTGACAAGTTTATGCTGATAATCCAATAACAATTGAGCAATTAAAAACCAACATTGAACGTGTTATTCATGAAATAACACCAAATTTATATGAAAGAGTGATGGAAAATTGGACTGGCAGAATGCGGTATGTACAGAGAAGTCGTGGTGCTCACATGAATGATATTATTTTCATACTTAATGGCATAATGTAAGTTTTCAAATAAAAAAGAAATTGTGTTTTACTGAATAATTTATGTGTCTTTTATTATTTTTAAATTGTACCACTCTTAATGGAAAACCCTTTATAAAAGCAAACTTTCGTGCATGCGAATAGCATATTTTAATTTCATTAAAATTTCAATATAGAAATTAACATGTATTTTCTTGCTAAAATTAACTGGCATAAAAAATTATTTCAAAACAATATATGTATATTTAAGTTGCAACGAATAATAATAATAATAATAAAGTTAACTCTTGGTTAACCGCCATTCAAATAATCGAAAAATTCGGGAAACTCTTTTTTCCCACTTCCAAAAAAATGTTTTTAAATTTTCCACTATTTTCGGAAGCTTACGTTTTCATTTTCAAATAATCACATTGTCCGATTTATCATAAAACATATCAATGTTCATGACTCTACTGTTCGGATAGATTCTTCAGCTGAACGGAAGGGGGCACAAATTCGATATTTTCAGAACAAGCAAAATTCAGGTGAAATTCAGAGGGGCATTTAATTGATTCGGGAGGGGGGGGGGGAAACGCTTTTGCGGTTTTTTATGGCATACAAATTTAGAAATGCATTCTCTTCTATGAAGATTCAGCAGGACAGTGAAAGGGACAGTCTGTGCCCAATGAGCGCAATTATGGTCATCTCGGGGTGAGTGTGAAATTCTCGGAAGAGATCATATAACTGTCAAAGAAAAAATTTAGTGTTTAGACGAAAGGGAGGAATTGGGAGGAAGATAAGGAATTGGGAAGGGGGGTATAGTGAGCATTTCGGTTTTGTTTTCTCTTTGCGGTGGAAATGAGAGAGAAGACTCTGATTAAGATTTGTAGGCAGACGTTTGGTATTGCTTAAACAAACAAACAAAAAAAAAAAAAAAAAAAAAACTTCTCAAATTTGTAAATAAACCGAGAAAGTTTTCGTCATTTGGCGCCCTTTCATTTGCGTTTCGAGCGAGCGCCCCGTGCGGCCGCACACTTTGCACACCCCTTAATCCGCCCCTGGGCTTGACACGCTGCCGCCAATATTGTCTGCATTTTTAAATTTGTTGAACTACCTAATTGAATTCTGTATATAGTATATTTTATATGAAATATAGTATATACTGCCATATAGTATATTTTATATGAAACTAGGGGGCTCTGCCCCCTACGAGCTGCGCTCGCCAACCCCCGCTTCTTCATGCTGAAAATATGTTTATTAAATTTTTTCATGGATATTTTACATTTATTTTAATATGAATATTTTACATTTATCTCAGAGCCGTTTTTTAACAATATGACATCATGCAGTTAATGTCCATATTTGTAATTTAAAAAAATTATCACTGAATAATATTCATAAAATTCATTTTTTTTTTTTTTTTTTTTTAATCCAATCGATTTCACTTTCTTAAAGCAAAAACTTTCGAATAAAATTTTATGTTTTATTTAGTTAAGATTTATTCTGAAAAACTACATAGACACAAAACAGATGATTCCGAACGTCATTTTCCAAGACTATGACGTCACTGTCCTAAGACTATGACGTCACTATAATAAAAAATAAATACTGTCCATATTTATTGATTTATTTATTTTTAACGCTATTCCGGGAAATAAATTGAGTTTATTTCAATTGGTTTCATGTTTTGAATATTTGTAAAAAGTTTTTATATAATAAATATTATAAAATCTATTCATAAAAAAAAAAAAAAAAAAAAAAAATCATGGATATTTTTAAGTCACATGCTTCAAGAATTTCAACAACATCTATATTTTTACTATAGCAATGTAATTATTATTAAATAGTCAGATATCAGTTTATTGAATTGTGTTTATCATATTTTTGTTGGCAACATGACATAAATTAAAAAAATAATATTTTTTCTTTAATGAGAATTTTTATATCAGAAATGAAGATAATTTCGAATTAATATAACTCTTGACATAATTAGGCTACCGATAAACGGTTTGTTTCATTGTATTTACTGTACATTTTTGAACTAAACTACTAAATATCAAGTTTTTATACGAAATAGTATTTTTAATAGACGCAATAAAGAGAAAAAAGCATAAAAAGAACGCAGAAAAAAACAAGAAATTTTTTTTAAAAAATCTATAAAAAGTTTAAAAATTGTAAAAATTAAAAACTGATTGCACACTGCACTCCGCGGTATATTGAAGTATCTTCTGCTAAAAAATTATTGAGCTGCTATGAATAGTTTTTGAGTCTATAAAACTTTTATACCAGAAAACTTTTTGCTCACTTCAGCCCTGTATATCTCATAAAATATTCTATTTATAGAAAAACGGTTTTCTTTATTATGTTTATTGATCATTTATGTACAAAACTACAAAATGTCATGTTTTTATATGAAGTAGTTCTTTTAATATAAGCCAAGAAAGATAAAAAGACGCGGCGATTTGAAAGGCGGCAGCGGCAGCGGTAGTTACTTTTTTTCAATATAGAGAGATTTTATGCATACATTTTGTATGAACCGCATAAATTCTATATGTATTTTTCTACTCTCTAAAGAACAGTTCATAAACATAAAACTCATCAGTTACATGAAAATGTTACGTCATGCAATGGCCCTTAATAGAAATAAAAGTCAGTTTTGAAGTAGTCAGTCAGTCAGTGCTAAAATTTATTTTTTGACTTTTTTTGATTTTTTGATTTTTTCCTACGCTTACACACAATTACCGAGCTGGATTCCAAATTTCATCTTTCTAGGTCATCTGGAAGTAGGTTAGGTTTAGGTACTATATGTCAGTCAGTGAGAAAATTTACGACCTTTTGACCTTCATATTTTTAAAACCGTTTGAGCTAGCTTCATGAAATTTGGGCTTTTACATGTCCTTATGGATATAATTAAACACACGTAGTTTTATGTGTTTACGTTAAAGAGGTTTTGAGTTATAGAAGGGTCAAAAGTGGCACCAAGTGGTTCGTGTAATATTACACTCGGCGCTACTTAGCCTTTTCCTTTGCTTGAACTTGGCTTGACACGCTGCCGCGTGTCTAGATATTATAAAATCTATTCATAAAAAAAAAAAAAAAAAAAAAATCATGGATATTTTTAAGTCACATGCTTCAAGAATTTCAACAACATCTATATTTTTACTATAGCAATGTAATTATTATTAAATAGTCAGATATCAGTTTATTGAATTGTGTTTATCATATTTTTGTTGGCAACATGACATAAATTAAAAAAATAATATTTTTTCTTTAATGAGAATTTTTATATCAGAAATGAAGATAATTTCGAATTAATATAACTCTTGACATAATTAGGCTACCGATAAACGGTTTGTTTCATTGTATTTACTGTACATTTTTGAACTAAACTACTAAATATCAAGTTTTTATACGAAATAGTATTTTTAATAGACGCAATAAAGAGAAAAAAGCATAAAAAGAACGCAGAAAAAAACAAGAAATTTTTTTTTAAAAATCTATAAAAAGTTTAAAAATTGTAAAAATTAAAAACTGATTGCACACTGCACTCCGCGGTATATTGAAGTATCTTCTGCTAAAAAATTATTGAGCTGCTATGAATAGTTTTTGAGTCTATAAAACTTTTATACCAGAAAACTTTTTGCTCACTTCAGCCCTGTATATCTCATAAAATATTCTATTTATAGAAAAACGGTTTTCTTTATTATGTTTATTGATCATTTATGTACAAAACTACAAAATGTCATGTTTTTATATGAAGTAGTTCTTTTAATATAAGCCAAGAAAGATAAAAAGACGCGGCGATTTGAAAGGCGGCAGCGGCAGCGGTAGTTACTTTTTTTCAATATAGAGAGATTTTATGCATACATTTTGTATGAACCGCATAAATTCTATATGTATTTTTCTACTCTCTAAAGAACAGTTCATAAACATAAAACTAATCAGTTACATGAAAATGTTACGTCATGCAATGGCCCTTAATAGAAATAAAAGTCAGTTTTGAAGTAGTCAGTCAGTCAGTGCTAAAATTTATTTTTTGACTTTTTTTGATTTTTTGATTTTTTCCTACGCTTACACACAATTACCGAGCTGGATTCCAAATTTCATCTTTCTAGGTCATCTGGAAGTAGGTTAGGTTTAGGTACTATATGTCAGTCAGTGAGAAAATTTACGACCTTTTGACCTTCATATTTTTAAAACCGTTTGAGCTAGCTTCATGAAATTTGGGCTTTTACATGTCCTTATGGATATAATTAAACACACGTAGTTTTATGTGTTTACGTTAAAGAGGTTTTGAGTTATAGAAGGGTCAAAAGTGGCACCAAGTGGTTCGTGTAATATTACACTCGGCGCTACTTAGCCTTTTCCTTTGCTTGAACTTGGCTTAATTTACGCTTAATTTAACGGACTCGTTGGACCTCGAAACGTATATCACATTTTTAAATAAAATAAATGTGATATCGAAACGTATCCAAAATAATATTTAAAAAGTGGTTTGACATCTTTACGATGAAAATCTCTCTCAAAATTGACGCTTATGTGAAGTTTTGCCCTATACTTCCATGTTAAGAAATTCGTAAATTTCCAATAATCTGCGAAATTTTCAAAGTACCATATTTATAGTTACTGATGTTCATTCCGGCACCAAAACTGATATTTTAAAACTGGTCTGACATTTTTACGTAAAAAGTTTCCATTTAATGCACGTTTAAGTGAATTTTTGTCCTATTCTCCCATGTTAAGAAAATCGTAAATTTCTAATAACTTACGAAGTTTATAAATTCGAATGTTGCAAATGAATAGGGTTCTTGCCAGTGTCGAAAGTAATATTTTAAAACTGATCTGACCTCTCTGCGCCAATTTGTTCTTGAGATATCGTGTACACAGACTAACACACTAACAGACTAACTCACTAAAAGACGCCCTATAGACAGACACCATATAAATTTTGTTATTTTCGGATTCCTCACACCTGAAAACGTGTAAAAACGTGAAAAAACCGAGGTGGAAAATTTTTCACGATTACCTAAGTTCCCCATACCTATAGTATGATGGGGAACTAAAAATTAAATTAAAATTAATTTTACGTGTTAAAAAAAAAAAAAAAATCTGGAGTGACTCCACTCGACTTTCCGAACATTGAGTAATTAACAGTTTTGTAGATAAAGTAAAGAAAGAGGAGTTGTTAAACAAACAAAAGAGATAAAACCATAATAGAGTGTTTGAGTATTTTTCTCCATATATTACACGATGTTTGTTTTAACGCTACTGAACTTTGAGCCCATAGATCATAATGATAAAGAATTTTTCGTTGTGTCCCTGTAAAAACCTATAAATGTTAGATTCACCAAAATGCTTACAGTTAGTGCAACAGAGATTTATAATACTCATATAAATTTTCAGCTCAATTGAATAAGGCCTTTAGATGCTATCGTGTACTTTTAAAAATTTGGTCCCATAGGCCATAATGATAAAGGATTTTTCTTTGTGTCCCTGTAAAAAAACTGTCAATGCTAGATTCACCGAAATCTATACAGTTGGTGAAACTGTGGCCTATAACATGTGTACAAATTTTTTGCTGAGATTAATAAGGCGTTTAGATGCTATCCCACTTTTAAAAATTTGGCCCCATAGGCATAATGATAAAGAATTTTTCTTTGTGTCCCTGTAAAAAAACTATAAGTGCTAGATTTTCCAAAATCTATACAGATTGAGTATTTGTGACCTATAATATGTGCATATTTTTTTTGCTCAATTGAATAAGGCGTTTAGATGCTATCGCACTTTTAAGATTTTACTCCCATAGGCCATAATGATAAAGAATTTTTCTTTGTGTCCCTGTAAAAAAACTATAAGTGCTAGATTCACCAAAATCTATAGGGTTCGTACTATGGTGACTTACAATATACGTACCAACTTTCAGGTTATTCGAACAAAGCGTTTAGACGCTAGCGTGTTCACTCACAGACATACACATATACATACACACACACATACACACATACATACACACATACATACATCATCGTAAAAATAGTGAAAACGGACTCGTTGGACCTCGAAACGTATAGAAACATCAAAATTTTGAATTCGGATTTTTGACATGATTACAATACTTTCCTCACTATAGTGTTCGGAAAGTAAAAATGACACGGGTTTAATTAACTATTTTTTAGAGACATTGTTGAAAAGTTAATCCCAGCAAAAACATAAATGTAAAAAAAGAGAGCCAAGTTCAATACAAAAATTATGCTTGGCTGGGGGCTTCGCTGCAAAAAGAATGGAGATCTAAATGAGTGCCAAGTTCTATGCAAAATCGAAATATGTATTTATAGGAACAAAATAACATTATGAACAAGTATTAAACTCTATTTCTTTGCTTTATTGGATACCTATAACAACTGCTTTATTTAAAAATGTGATATCTTAAAGTAGATTAGATTTGACTTGGCCAGTTTTCATTACATCAGTCATTTTATAAAGTTATTCAACATTTTAATTCTGATAAAAACTGGCCAAGTCAAATCTAATCTACTTTAAGATATCACATTTTTAAATAAAGCAGTTGTTATAGGTATCCAATAAAGCAAAGAAATAGAGTTTAATACTTGTTCATAATGTTATTTTGTTCCTATAAATACATATTTCGATTTTGCATAGAACTTGGCACTCATTTAGATCTCCATTCTTTTTGCAGCGAAGCCCCCAGCCAAGCATAATTTTTGTATTGAACTTGGCTCTCTTTTTTTACATTTATGTTTTTGCTGGGATATCATTACTTTTTGTAAAGAAAACTAGGCAGGTATTGAAATCTAATGTTTTTTCTTGCGTTTCCGCTGCGTGGTTTTCTTTTCTATGCTATTGACTACATTCTCTTGAATGTTAGAGATAATAGTGCGCATTGCCCATTCTTTATCTGCTACCTTTTTAATACGCTACCTGTTTATTCATTGAATCTCATATATGTACTTCACTTTTATACTGTTACTGGTTTAGGCATGAAGAACGTTTGTAAAGTTTTTATATACATATGTATACATATACATTAAATACATAAGGTTTTTATCAGAATTAAAATGTTGAATAAGTTTATAAAATGACTGATGTAATGAAAACTGGACAAGTCAAATCTAACCTACTTTAAGATCTCACATTTTTAAATAACAGCAATTGTTATAGATATCCAATAAAGCAAAGAAATAGAGTTTAATACTTGTTCATAAAGTTATTTTGTTCCTATAAATACATATTTCAATTTTGCATAGAACTTGGCACTCATTTAGATCTCCATTCTTTTTGTGGCGAAGCCCTCAGCCAAGCATAATTTTTGAATTGAACTTGGCTCTCCTTTTTTACATTTATGTTTTTGGTGGGATATCATTACTTGAAAACTTGATGAAACTTGCGTTTCCGCTGCGTGGTTTTCTTTTGTATACTATTGTCTACATTCTCTTGAATGTTAGAGATAATAGTGCGCATTGCCCATTCATTATCTGCTACCTTCTTAATGCGCTTCCTGTTTATGCTTAAATTAGCCAAGTCCGGGCGATATAACGATCTCAGGCGGTTATATTCTACTATAGAACTATCTTGTGCCTTAATTTGACTAGGGTCTAGATTAATAAGGTGTACTCCGTCTAGTGTTTTAACTCTGGAGAGCGCAACGTAGGCCTGTCCTCTGCTAAATATCGAAGTGCCTATGTCGAGAAGAGCGCTGTCCAGACTAAGTCCTTGCGATTTGTGGATGGTAATAGCGTAAGCTAAGCAAATAGGGAACTGTTCCCGGTGAATATATACATTATTTAATATCTGAAACTTAGTCTTGACACGTTCTAGTTCATAAGTTAAATTATTAAATTTGATAATAATTTTACGTGCACTATTGTTTTTATCGACATCCCAGTTTATTTTCTGTATGACTCCAATAGAGCCATTCACTAGCCCTTTACTAACATCTATATTCCTACGCAACATAACCCGTGCACCTAATTTGATCGTGATAACGTTTTCTAATCCAGCGGTTAATGATGAATCATCCTCGTTCTTTTTGAGCACTTCCTTTGCTCGCTTGTTTAAATACCTTGGACAGTCTATTTCATCGATTGAATTCAATTTAATTTCCGGTTGTTCCATACTTTCCAACATTGCATTATTAAATTGGTTACACACATTTTTAGTAGGGAATAAACAAACAGTATTATCAGGTAGTAATTTAAAATAGTCAATAATTTCTTTAAGCCGGTCATTTTGATTTCGGGAAGTTAATTTTAGGAGTCTATGAGCTAACGTATGATGATCTGTTGTCGTTACGACACCCATTCTTATACGATTCAATATTTCGCCGAAGAGATGGTCGTGTTTTTGTCTGATGTTAATCATTAATTCGTCGTATGAAAATAGTTGTTTCCATAAATTCGGTGCACTAAGAGAACCTAATAATTTTTGCACATCAGACCACTTCATATCTTCGAATGGCGAAAGTTGTCGCACTGGTGGCAGCTGGAGCAGATCTCCAAATAACACAATATTAATTCTTCCAAACCAGCCGTCTTCCACATCACTAGTGTCATAAATTTCAGTTAACCGTAGATGAATAAACATTAATGTAACGTTGGAAATCATTGAAACTTCATCAATAATCAAAAGAACTACATTGCTTAAATGACTTCTTAAAACTTTTAACACTTGGTCTGATAAAGGAGTGTACTTCGGACTGCTTCCGTGTTCTACTGGCAGCTGGAGTAGCCGGTGTATGGTGAGACCGTTTACATGAAAAGCGGCAATGCCAGTGGGAGCTGCAACGGCTACTAATTTTTCTAAACGTTTTTTAACCCAACTTTTAATAGTGTTAATTAAATAACTTTTCCCAGTGCCGCCTGTACCACTGACAAATAATCTCAAAATGGCGTTTTTGTCTAATAAAGCTCTACAAATTGTATCGAAAATGCGTTTTTGGTCGACATTCAAACCTTTTGTCATTTTTTCGAGCTCATCTTCTGATACCGAATCTTTAGCATTTCTAAAATCTTCCATTGCATTTACAGCTTCAACTGGCAAGAAATCCAACGGATTCTCTATACCGTCATCTTCCTGATCCTCTTCCTGTCGATTTCTTTCGATTTCTCCCACTTTTTCTTCAATCATTTCGAATGCTCTCTCTATGTTATTTAAGAATTCTGTCTGCATTTCTCCATAATCAAGTCCGTCTTTAATTTGATTTTTCAGAAGATTGAAGGCTTCAGTGTAAGTACTTTGACCAGCCTTCAGTACAGTTAAATCTCGCCACGGTAAAAACATTAACAATAGCGAAAAATAATATTTTTCTGGGTGCTTATTAACATCGTAAGTATAATGATTTATTAAATAAGGTCTCTGTCGTTTCTTTAAATATTTATTAGATGATAATTTATATATTTGTACCCCTGGCCCTGAAGAGGGTGGAGTCGAAACTATGTCAAACCACCTAGCGAAATTATATAAATTCATACTATCTAAATCCTTAGGACGTTGAGGATAATAATTATCAACCCAAGATTGAAAGAAAATATCGGTAGAATCTGATTCAAGTTGGTTTATCTCTTTTTTGGTTTTTACTCTTCGATTGCGATACATATTTACGTCAAGCCATCGGATTGTAGTCTGCGGATCGGTGCCATAAAGAGATATTCCTAAGAGTGTATCACTGGCTTCAAGAGCACCACATTCTCTATTATTAAGAGCTCGAAGACCAACATTAAAGAGCCTACTAGCGAGAGATTTGGTAGAGTTTATACTATCGAAAGTGTCCACTGCATGACTTTTTTCGCCCTTAGTTGTATATTTAGTAATATAATAATTTAAAACTGCTGTTTTTTCTCCTACATACTGCAAGTCCATGTTGCCATTCCAAGCAAGAAGTATCGCTGGATTGTAATCGTTAATGTAACGAGATTCTTCTTTCCGAGGTATATTGTAGAGCCGATTAGATGTTAAAGTTTTTCTAGCCGCGATAGACTCAGTTACACTCTTAATCGTTAAAGATTCGCCCACTGGCCGAGGAAATCCAAATCTACAAACAGTAGAAAAACTCGATTTAGTTTTTTTCTTTCGCAAACAATAGGAGTTATGTTTATGCTTTTGATTATTGATAACGCGGTCGTATAATGTTGGCGACACTTTTTTGTCTGGAACAGCACAAGTTACGTATTTATTTATAAACTCTGCCACTTCATCAGTAGTCGACTCTTGTAACACTGGCGCATTTTTTACCCACAGCATTAGATGAAAGTGCTGTAAACCCCTAGACTGGTATTCACGTCGCCAGAAATAATGTTCAATTTCTCCTAAAGGTGCCTCAGGTGATGTTAAAAATTCTAACATTGCCTTAAATTTAATATCTATGAACCGTGACGCTGAAACTGGATCCATCGCCACTAACTCACTAGTGGATTTGTTTCGCACTTCGGGTCCATTGATTTGTTTAATATAATCTCCGAGCTCCGTCCACCTCCACTCAGAAGGACTGATAGTTAAAAACCAAGTGGCCGGTCCGTAGTGACGAGTCATACACACAACATCGCTTCTAGGTTTTTTCCAAAATTGTTCAGTGTTACGTAGTCGACTGAATATTGCCATCAGATCTCCTTCCAGTTCGCCTTTCTCTATCTTATCTAAATATTGTTGAGCTGTCAATTTTTGGTTGAGATTCGTTACGTTTAACTTATAAAATATACCTGCATTTAACTGTCTCCAATTAGCGTCATTCAATAAATAAAACAAATATTGCTGGTTCAGTCTGAATCGTGAATCTTTAGAAGTTAAGCGAGACTTTATGAATTCGGCACTTGTGATTTTAGTTTCGCGATCATAAAACTGACCATATTTGCCCTCATTAAATAAATCTGGAAAGCATAACGTGTCTAAATCCTTATTGCGATTATCGATTGGCGCTGCATTAACTTTAAGCATCTGATAGAGCGTGGAAGCTGTA
Organism: Salticus scenicus; assembly: GCA_963930645.1. NCBI lineage: Eukaryota > Metazoa > Arthropoda > Arachnida > Araneae > Salticidae > Salticus > Salticus scenicus. Next base: position 21,300,625 of record OZ005658.1, read on the forward strand.
CCATTTTGTTTTTTTTCGTGTAGAGGATATATTGTATACTCTTCATAAATATCTTCTTTATCTTCGGTTACCTGAGTGAGAATTGAGTACTGCTTTTCTACTTCTAGATCATTTTCATGTACTGCAATATCGTGGGTTAGAGTTTGGTCAAGATTGTCCAATAAACTTGTTGAATTCTGTGGCAAGACTATGTTTGCGTAATGAATGTTATTCTCTTTTAAATAATTTAAAGCACTGTATACTTTGTTAATATCTACTATGTCTTGCCACATTATTTTGGTTTTAGTTGGACAGCTTCGCACGAGAATAAAAAGTTCTTGGTTTCGGTTTAAGGGGTCCTCGGGATTTGGTAATTTGTTTAAAGTAGTTTCCGTAGGTAATGGCAAATGGAAAGTTCTCCCTTTAACCTTTTTAATCAATTGTCTATTAGGTAAAATTTTGTTTACCACTGGAACCAAGCTAGTTACTACTTGGAATGCCTTGGCTCTTTGGATTAATATTTTTTCATAATTATTAAGATCATTCAATTGCTCAGGAATATTACTAAAATGCAAACTATTAAGAATGGAATTAGCAGGCAAATCATTAGCTCTAATTTTTTTCAAACATAAATCACAAATAAAATCACTGGGTTCAATATTAAATGTTTCATTAAACTGTTGTAATCTATTCCATATATCTGTTTCAATTGGAATTCTTAATTTAGCAATGGCGGACATGTCTCGTAAACAAAGAAGCCTATGGCAAGATATGCAATAGTGTGTCGGTACATCATTGCATCGTTTTTTTAAGTTATTAAAAGCTCGCTTATATTTTTCTATTATTAAATCTTCGTTTAATTCACTTTCGTTGGTACTTACATCGTAATGGGCATTATTTGCATTAAAAGGCACTCCTAACTCACATAGCTTATTCACATTGACAGAATTCAAATCACAGTCTATTGATTTTATATTTTTGCAATAAAATGTTAACTGATAAAACTCTCTAACTAAAGTTCGTATTTTAGGGAAATGAGTTTTGATGTTGTAAAGTGTTTTCAGTTTACCTAAATATTCTTGATTTTGTGTGGAGATTAAGTAAAAAATATCTATGGCCGATTTTGAAATTAAATATTGAAATACCTGTATCAAACTTTGAAGAACCATTTCATCTAATAAACATATTTTGGGATTGCAACACCAAGATGTATTCTTTTGTTCATTCTGCAATATAAATATGTTAGCTTGACCCTCATCATCTACGGGAACAATTTCTTCCGAACTAATTACTTTATAAGAACTGTCATAAAAGTATGGTTCTTGAGTACTCACGTGTTTAGATCCCCCGGCTAGTATGGTAAATTTATCAAGCAAATCCGTGTCAGATGAAAGACGTCCCATTTTTTCGATACTAATTGCAATTTTATTTTGCACGTGATCTAAGACTTTACAATAGTTATCTAACATATTTTTACGACGCTCAAGAACCCATTTTACAATTTTTTCAGCTTCCAGTCTTTTTCGTTTTCCTAGTTTTTCTGTTAAATTATTTATTACGTCATTTTCTCCCTTATACGACAGTCTTTTCCGTGTATAATACAATTTCTGAGCCTTTTTATTTATATCTGGATTTTTTTCTGCATAACGCAATGCGCTTTCCCGGTGCACCTCTGGATTCTCTTCTGTGTAACGTTTTACGGCCTTTTGGTGAATTTCAGGATTCTTGTGCACATAACGTTTTACAGCATTTTGAACCACTTCAGGGTGTGATTTTCTATAACGCTGATTAGCTTCATGACGTTGATCCTTACGGGATTTCTCAGTGGTTTTAGGTCGACCTTGTTTCCGCTTCGGGGGACGGCCCTTATGGCGCAATGAGTTCTCTTTTAGGTTTAAAGACTCATTCTGTTCGAGTGCATCAGGAGTGTACAACTCATTCAAAATGTCTTGCTCTACAGGAACACAAACGTCATAGTGACCTGAAGAAAGATTGCCTGAAAAGAGCAAGCGCTTTGTAGGACGACCCACTTCACCGAATGAACCACGTAGAACGCCATCCTGATAAACTTCAATTTTAATAGGATATAAAACTCCAGCTGCCATTAATTCAGAAACCGCTCCATAAGTGGTCGATTGAAGCATGCTTGCTTTATACTTTTCCTCCGATCTGAAAGGATCGCCGCTTTCCGAGCAAGTGTAGACGCCTAAATCTCCCCAGTGCAGACATACATATTCGACTATAGTCGCTCGCAACATATTGGCTTGTTGTGTATCAGTCGAATTGAATATAGAAAATCCAATCGAATGGAATAAGCAGCTCCCATCAGAAGGCATTGGAATAATATGGTGTAAGACAAGTGTATCATCCACCATTAACTCTATGGTACAACTCATTGTGCGACAGTTAAAGTACCTATTAAAATACAGAAATACTTATTTAAAAAGAAAAAAATAAATTTAACTGTCAAGAAAACTTAGTAAAATACAGAAATACTTATTTAAAAAGAAAAAAATAAATTTAATTGTCAAGAAAACTTACTATTTATTTTAAAGTTTTTTTTTTTTTTTTTTTTTTTTTTTAAGAAATAAACAGTGGCGATTTAAACTAGTAGCACATTAGGCACGTGCTACGGGTCCCACGCTTTTTAGTAGCCCCTCGCATCTGGAATTTTTCAAGTTAAGAAAAAAAAAACACTTAAATTTGAGGATTTTTTTCGATGTATAAATATGTATTCGTAAATCAATGTAAATAAACTTTAGTGAAAATTTTTAAACAGGTGATACTAAAATTTAAATAATTTTTGGGATGGAAACATCTCGTTTCTATCATTGGAATCGCAGAAAATTTTATGTACAAAATTCTTATCACAAGAAAAAGCTTTAATAGAATTTTTGTGTATATAACTCTTTAAAAAGAAAAATTCTATTTTGCTTTTTTTTTTTTTTTTTTTTTTTTGCAATTTTTGATTATTGAATCTTGGTTCGTACCTTTGTAGAAATTACAAAGTTAATACTCGAGCCACTTGATGTGAGGCATTACATTCATTCGGTTTGCATGGAAATAGCTTGATAGAAGATGCTGCTTCCTTTCTTTTTCTTAGTAATTTTTTAAAATTCTGTATTTTGATGACTGAAAATGATGCAATTGCGCTAAACTAACACAATAATTTTATATAGAAGAAAGTTCTGTAACAGTCACAATACATTAGTTTTAACACTTGATAGTAGCACTTTGAAAACTAAACATATTAATTTGATCAAAAGCTCATCCAAAGAGGACATCACGATCTTATGACCCCACCCACTCCCGTAGACTGGAAAATTTACCGTAAGAAAACACATTTTTACTTTTAAAAATGCACTTTGACACGAAAAATATGCTTCATTACATGACATGATCTCCCTAGAGAAATATGGCCCTTTCTGAAATCGAGAGTTGGATCCGCCCTAAAACCTGATATAAATTGCAAAGAATAATTATCTTTTTATTAGCAAATAAAAAATGATCAGAGAAAAACTAATGAAAGTTAATACAAAACCATTGCAAAAATATATGAATTAAAATAAAAAAAATTTTTTTTAACTTAACGTTATATATAATAATAATAGCAAGAAATACTATTTTATGCTAGTTTAATATTCCTGTGTCTTATTTTAATTACATGTGAATCTTACTCCTACGGTCCTACGTAATAAACAAATGACAAATTGACCTAAAAGAGCTATAAACAAATGAGGTTTTGAAAGAAACAACTTACTTTAGTATTAAATAACTCACAAATGCCGTTAAAGTACAATACTAAAAAGGAATAATTTATATCTAGACTATTCCAACTATAACTAAAGTTGCCAACTCATCTTGTGGATTTAGAGCTAAATCAAGCTTGACTCTAAAATAAATCGTGCTAAAAATATCGTGCTAAAACTCTAAAATAAAAAGATAGCTATATCTTTTGACATATTTATAAGAAAAACGTGCCAAAATTTATACGTAATTTTTAATCGAGTTTTTTAATATCACATACAGCTTGTTGTAGGGTCATGTCGTGAAGCATTGGTAAGTGCATTTTTTCATTAACAATGAGCTTCTTTTACAATAAATTTTCACAATCCAGCCTTTGATGAGAAGCATATTTTCCGTGTTTTTTCCACTAAAAGTGTGCTTTTTCTATGGCAAATTTCCTTTCCATAGGAAGGATCATGACACAAATGACTTCTCTCTTGGATCTGCCTTTGAGTACAGAATGAAAAAACGGAATTAAATAATCAAAAATATTGGAATAATTATTTAAACTCCAAGTTAAAACTACGATAATCATAGGGGGGGGGGGGGGGGGAGAAGTCGCAAATTTTCATGACCTTCGTATAATCCATCAGGTTTAAGGTTTTGAACATAGGTATGCTCTTTCACGTCTCTATAGTTATTTTACTTTGTTTAATTCTATTGTTTCAACATAAAATAAAACTTACCCGGCAAAAATTTACTCCAAGAATTTTTTGTGAAATTTATTTTTTGATTTTTTCTTATTTTTTGATTTTTTTCCTACGCTTACACACAGTTACAGAGCTGGATTCCAAATTTCATCCTTCTAGGTCATCTGAAAGTAGGTTAGGTTTAGGTACTATATGTCAGTCAGTCAGTGCTAAAATTTACGATTTTTTAACCTTCATATCTTTGTAACCGTTTCAGCTAGCTGCATGAAATTTGGGCTTCTACATGTCCTTATGGATATAATTAAACACACGTAGTTTTATGTGTTTACGTTAAAGAGGTTTTGGGTTATAGAAGGGTCAAAAGTGGCACCAAGTGGTTCGTGTAATATTACACTCGGCGCAGGCTGGCCAGTTCCTTTGCTTGAACTTGGCTTGACACGCTCCCGCGTGTCATCGGTATTCGTAAGTGGTGCCTATTGTGTTTTTGTGTTGCTCGGGAGCGCTTTTATGTAGATTCATTTCTGTTCTGTATATAATTATGTGGTGTCTGTATATGATTATGTGGTGCTGCGCGCCGCCGACGACATACCGTTGGCCAGTTGTTTAGCGCGTATTACAAGTTTTTTGTATAGGGACACCACTTATTTTTTGACTTATTTTTTTATTTTTTCCTACGCTTACACACAATTACCGAGTTGGATTTCAAATTTCATCATTCTAGGTCATCTGGAAGTAGGTTAGATTTAGGTACTATATGTCAGTCAGTGCTAAAATTTACGGCTTTTTGACCTTTATATCTTTATAACCGTTTGAGCTAGCTGCATGAAATTTGAGCTTCTACATATCCTTATGGATGTAATTAAACACACGTAGTTTTATGTGTTTACGTTAAAGAGGTTTTGAGTTATAGAAGGGTCAAAAATGGCACCAAGTGGTTCGTGTAATATTACACACGGCGCTGCCTAGCTAGTTACTTTGCTTGAACTTGGCTTGACCAGGGGCGGTCCGACTGAATTTTGACACCCGTGCGAGTATCTATATAAGCGCCCCCCCCCCCTCCAATCTCCCGAAAAAAAAGGGGGGGGGCTGCAATTTAGCGCTGGTAATTTATGCGCATATATATATATATATATATATATATATATATATATACTTCTCGAAAATCTTGTATCTGTATAGAAAAATTTTAACAAAAAATTATTATTTATTTTTGCAGAATATGATAAAACATCTTTTCCACCTCTAATGTTTACCTAGTAAAATTATTTACGAAATGCATCTTTAAGTTTCGAGTTTTATTTTTAAAAACAATATAAATTAGCTGAGAGCGCACATCTTGAGGTAGATTTTTCTCAAATTATTAGTGATTTTATAGAAAAGTGGCATTATTCTTTGAGTAAAAATTCCAACCAAAAACTTATGTGTACAAATAAGAAGATTAAAGTTGTCGCTAATTTAAAATGCCGATTGCTAAGACGATAATGACTAATTTGTAATAAAATAAAAATAAATTTATTTTACAATAGAAATGTAGGGTCATAGATTAACCCTCAATAAAATACATATTGTAGCAATGTTTGATGTTTTCGAAAATTGAAACACAGGATCGATTTTGATTCGTGTAATGATGTAAAAATGTTTCATTATAAAGGATATTCTTGAAAGAAAATGTTTTACTAATTCAACATCATGCTTCCTTCCCCATCCTTATGGGTTGTAATGTTTTATCCAGCAAGAAGTGATTATTTTGTTAAATTAAGTCTAGTTCACACAAAACGTATTACTCGACTTTAAATTAAAGAGCGTACAATTTCTAACTTCATTGACGCCTCTGAAATTTATTTTTGAACAATTACTCATTACATTTTTTTTTTTTTTTTTGCATTTTTAAATTTAGTAAATTCATAACAGTTAAATTAATTTTCGTTCACCAAATCTTGATTTTTCCCATTTTAATTTTTAGTTAAAAAATACGAAAAATGCATTTAGTTAGTTTTTCATTTTTTTGAACTCAAAAATAAAATATAAAATAAATAAATAATACACAATAACGAAAAATCATGCTATTTGCATTGATTATTTACACTTTTCAACTATACAGACTCGTTGCATTGTTCAAACATCAATGTTTTTTCGCTACGTTATCACATAACGGACAGACAGAAAAACTAATTAAATTCGTAATCATCTTAAACGTTGTTATGGAAATTGTTAAAAATTCTTAACACAAACGGGAATACGATTCCGACATTTTCCAACTGTAGCCCTTAATGTATCTGAATATTTTAGTGTAGCACTGTAAATCTGAACGTTAAACATATATTCTATACAAAAAAATTATTTTTTCATATAAGCAGTAAATGTCAATTTCATTCTGGATTTTGCCGTAAAAAGTTATTTAAAAGAGATTTATAAGAATATTTTTCATAAAGCACAATGCATTGACGTTTCTTTGGGCATCCATATGCACGAAACTGTTGTAAAGAGCCTATTAATGCCATTTTAAATAGAGAATATTCTATAATAAACTTAAATAACTTTTAACATTTTGAAGAAATTCTGAAAGTATTTACTGTTGCTGGAGGCGGGCAGACAGACAAACCGACAGTCACGTATACAGTTTGACTAATTCAAATCATAATCACTTTTAAACATTATTGCTGTGTTAAATGCTTAATAAAAATGAAATTGCAATTTCAGCAATTTCCTATATATTTTTATGCGGCCTGTAAATCTTAATGTTAATTGTACTGTATACTAAAGTTGTTTTCCAATAGGGATGATACAATTTTAAATGGTTAGAATGGCAACACTGCGTATTTTTTTACATTTCTTGTGTCATTTGTGTTTAGTATGCTATGCCATTTAATCATGCAAAGAGACACGCTTGAACAACGTTTCAAAATTATTAAATTGTTTTATCAAAATCAGTTTTGATATATGAGTACTGAGAGAAATTTGAGAAGAATTCATGGACGACATTCTTCCTTTAATCGACTCGATCGATTGTGATTTTTTTTTTTTTTTTTTTTTTTTGAGGGGGGGGGTATGTTAAGTGACAAGTTTATGCTGATAATCCAATAACAATTGAGCAATTAAAAACCAACATTGAACGTGTTATTCATGAAATAACACCAAATTTATATGAAAGAGTGATGGAAAATTGGACTGGCAGAATGCGGTATGTACAGAGAAGTCGTGGTGCTCACATGAATGATATTATTTTCATACTTAATGGCATAATGTAAGTTTTCAAATAAAAAAGAAATTGTGTTTTACTGAATAATTTATGTGTCTTTTATTATTTTTAAATTGTACCACTCTTAATGGAAAACCCTTTATAAAAGCAAACTTTCGTGCATGCGAATAGCATATTTTAATTTCATTAAAATTTCAATATAGAAATTAACATGTATTTTCTTGCTAAAATTAACTGGCATAAAAAATTATTTCAAAACAATATATGTATATTTAAGTTGCAACGAATAATAATAATAATAATAAAGTTAACTCTTGGTTAACCGCCATTCAAATAATCGAAAAATTCGGGAAACTCTTTTTTCCCACTTCCAAAAAAATGTTTTTAAATTTTCCACTATTTTCGGAAGCTTACGTTTTCATTTTCAAATAATCACATTGTCCGATTTATCATAAAACATATCAATGTTCATGACTCTACTGTTCGGATAGATTCTTCAGCTGAACGGAAGGGGGCACAAATTCGATATTTTCAGAACAAGCAAAATTCAGGTGAAATTCAGAGGGGCATTTAATTGATTCGGGAGGGGGGGGGGGAAACGCTTTTGCGGTTTTTTATGGCATACAAATTTAGAAATGCATTCTCTTCTATGAAGATTCAGCAGGACAGTGAAAGGGACAGTCTGTGCCCAATGAGCGCAATTATGGTCATCTCGGGGTGAGTGTGAAATTCTCGGAAGAGATCATATAACTGTCAAAGAAAAAATTTAGTGTTTAGACGAAAGGGAGGAATTGGGAGGAAGATAAGGAATTGGGAAGGGGGGTATAGTGAGCATTTCGGTTTTGTTTTCTCTTTGCGGTGGAAATGAGAGAGAAGACTCTGATTAAGATTTGTAGGCAGACGTTTGGTATTGCTTAAACAAACAAACAAAAAAAAAAAAAAAAAAAAACTTCTCAAATTTGTAAATAAACCGAGAAAGTTTTCGTCATTTGGCGCCCTTTCATTTGCGTTTCGAGCGAGCGCCCCGTGCGGCCGCACACTTTGCACACCCCTTAATCCGCCCCTGGGCTTGACACGCTGCCGCCAATATTGTCTGCATTTTTAAATTTGTTGAACTACCTAATTGAATTCTGTATATAGTATATTTTATATGAAATATAGTATATACTGCCATATAGTATATTTTATATGAAACTAGGGGGCTCTGCCCCCTACGAGCTGCGCTCGCCAACCCCCGCTTCTTCATGCTGAAAATATGTTTATTAAATTTTTTCATGGATATTTTACATTTATTTTAATATGAATATTTTACATTTATCTCAGAGCCGTTTTTTAACAATATGACATCATGCAGTTAATGTCCATATTTGTAATTTAAAAAAATTATCACTGAATAATATTCATAAAATTCATTTTTTTTTTTTTTTTTTTTTAATCCAATCGATTTCACTTTCTTAAAGCAAAAACTTTCGAATAAAATTTTATGTTTTATTTAGTTAAGATTTATTCTGAAAAACTACATAGACACAAAACAGATGATTCCGAACGTCATTTTCCAAGACTATGACGTCACTGTCCTAAGACTATGACGTCACTATAATAAAAAATAAATACTGTCCATATTTATTGATTTATTTATTTTTAACGCTATTCCGGGAAATAAATTGAGTTTATTTCAATTGGTTTCATGTTTTGAATATTTGTAAAAAGTTTTTATATAATAAATATTATAAAATCTATTCATAAAAAAAAAAAAAAAAAAAAAAAAATCATGGATATTTTTAAGTCACATGCTTCAAGAATTTCAACAACATCTATATTTTTACTATAGCAATGTAATTATTATTAAATAGTCAGATATCAGTTTATTGAATTGTGTTTATCATATTTTTGTTGGCAACATGACATAAATTAAAAAAATAATATTTTTTCTTTAATGAGAATTTTTATATCAGAAATGAAGATAATTTCGAATTAATATAACTCTTGACATAATTAGGCTACCGATAAACGGTTTGTTTCATTGTATTTACTGTACATTTTTGAACTAAACTACTAAATATCAAGTTTTTATACGAAATAGTATTTTTAATAGACGCAATAAAGAGAAAAAAGCATAAAAAGAACGCAGAAAAAAACAAGAAATTTTTTTTAAAAAATCTATAAAAAGTTTAAAAATTGTAAAAATTAAAAACTGATTGCACACTGCACTCCGCGGTATATTGAAGTATCTTCTGCTAAAAAATTATTGAGCTGCTATGAATAGTTTTTGAGTCTATAAAACTTTTATACCAGAAAACTTTTTGCTCACTTCAGCCCTGTATATCTCATAAAATATTCTATTTATAGAAAAACGGTTTTCTTTATTATGTTTATTGATCATTTATGTACAAAACTACAAAATGTCATGTTTTTATATGAAGTAGTTCTTTTAATATAAGCCAAGAAAGATAAAAAGACGCGGCGATTTGAAAGGCGGCAGCGGCAGCGGTAGTTACTTTTTTTCAATATAGAGAGATTTTATGCATACATTTTGTATGAACCGCATAAATTCTATATGTATTTTTCTACTCTCTAAAGAACAGTTCATAAACATAAAACTCATCAGTTACATGAAAATGTTACGTCATGCAATGGCCCTTAATAGAAATAAAAGTCAGTTTTGAAGTAGTCAGTCAGTCAGTGCTAAAATTTATTTTTTGACTTTTTTTGATTTTTTGATTTTTTCCTACGCTTACACACAATTACCGAGCTGGATTCCAAATTTCATCTTTCTAGGTCATCTGGAAGTAGGTTAGGTTTAGGTACTATATGTCAGTCAGTGAGAAAATTTACGACCTTTTGACCTTCATATTTTTAAAACCGTTTGAGCTAGCTTCATGAAATTTGGGCTTTTACATGTCCTTATGGATATAATTAAACACACGTAGTTTTATGTGTTTACGTTAAAGAGGTTTTGAGTTATAGAAGGGTCAAAAGTGGCACCAAGTGGTTCGTGTAATATTACACTCGGCGCTACTTAGCCTTTTCCTTTGCTTGAACTTGGCTTGACACGCTGCCGCGTGTCTAGATAATTAAACTTTGATTTTTATTTTATCAAAAAATCCGCTAGGATAGTGGGATCAGAGAAATCGTATGCATGAAAAGTAAAATGGATGTTGATTTTGTCTAATTAAACGTCCTAAATAAAACAAACTTGGTTAAAATTTTTAATTGATTACGGTAAATTTAATATTCATTTATTCCTTTTTACTTTCCGAACACTAAAGTGAGGAAAGTATTGTAATCATGTCAAAAATCCGAATTTGAGATTTTGATGTTTCTATACGTTTCAAGGTCCAATGAGTCCGTTTTCACTATTTTTGCGATGATGTATGTATGTGTGTGTGTATGTATGTGTGTATGTCTGTGTGTATGTATGTGTGTATGGATGTGTGTATGTCTGTGAGTGAACGCGCTAGCGTCTAAACGCTTTGTTCGAATAAGCTGAAAGTTGGTACGTATATTGTAAATCACCATATTACGAACCCTATAGATTTTGGAGAATCTAGGACTTATAGTTTTCTTACAGGGACATAAAGAAAAATTCTTTATCATTATGGCCAATGGGGCCAAATTTTTAAAAGTGTGATAGCGTCTAAACGCCTTATTAATATAAACAAAAAATTTGTATACATGTTATAGGTCATAGTTGCACACACTGTATAGATTTTGGTGAATCTAGCACTTACAGTTTTTTTACAGGGACACAAAGAAAAAATCTTTATCATTATGGCCTATGGGACCCAATTTTTAAAAGTGCGATAGCATCTAAACGCCTTATTCAATTGAGCTGAAAATTTATATGAATATTATAAATCACTGTTGCACTAACTATAAGCATTTTGGTGAATCTAGCATTTATAGGTTTTTACAGGGACACAACGAAAAATTCTTTATCATTATGATCTATGGGCTCAAAGATCAGTAGCGTTCAATAAAACATCGTGTACTATAGAGAGAAAAATACTCAAACACTCTATTATGGTTTTCTCCCTTTTGTTTGTTTAACAACTCCTCTTTCTTTACTTTATCTACAAAACTGTTAATTACTCAATGGTCGGAAAGTCGAGTGGAGTCACTCCAGATTTTTTAGCATTTTTCACAATTTTGATTGATTTATTTGATTTTATGTGATTGCTGTTGAATAACAACTAAGCTTTTTAATCATTAATAGTGGACTGCAAATTACATAAATATTATACAACTGATATAGTAGGCAAAATAATAATCATAATACGCATTAAAATGCATTTATATGAAGTACTAGCAGGCAACGCCCGCTTCGCTGGTCCCTATTTTTAAAAGAACCACTATAATTACTGAATTCTCAAAATTGCATTAATTTGTATCACGTGAAGAAAAAAAGAGAAACAAAATCTGATTAGGAAAAATGTCGCACAGGGTTCTCACTGCCTTCGGAAAAAATTCCCAAAATGCTCTAACTCTAATTTCTATTATTTTCCCCCTTCGCCCCCCCCTCCCGCCTATCCTAATAATTTTACAAATTTGAAAATATCCGCCACCGATACCAACATGACCTGGATTCTAATGAACAAAATGTCAAATCCCTTTTTGAGAAGATCGTTGTAAGTATTTAACACACAGATAAAAGAAGAGTTGCAAGAAGTAGATGAAAGTGAATCGATGACACTCTTCGAGTCTGTGTAAATTATGAATTTTTTTATGACTGTGAGGTGAAATGAAATTAAGAGCAATTTCAACTGCTAAAAACTCTGCAGAATAAGTGGAAAAAGAGTTATGCAGTTGATAGCTAAGAACGATTTTATCAGAAACGACACCACAACCAACTTTGTGGTATTCTAATTTAGTATTACGTTAGGATGCTGCCTGAAAATTTTCACTGAAATTGCAAAATTGATTCATGTGCAGGGACATATGCAGAAGTACTTACGTAACTATGGCCAAAATTCCCGGCGCGTACATTTAAACATTGTTAGACTTTACTAAAAAATAAAGAAATTGGCAAACGTATTTCATATGTAGAAAAGATATATTTCACAAAGAAAAGAACATGAACAAAGAATTATGATATACTAGTGCTATGGGTGCAAGTGGCTATGGTTGTGCGTTTAATGTTATGTTAAGTTTTATTTTCCATTTTATGTCGGCGTGGTACATGATTTAATAAGTACACTGTGTGATTCGAATGTAATTTATAGAAAATATGCAGGACTACTAAAAACGAGTCAAATAAGTTTTAGAATCATAAAGGTGGCAAATTTCTGAATAATATGAAATTTTGTTGAAAATGAATTTTGTCTGTTGAATATGAAAAACAGACTAAACTGTTTTACGAATGTTGGTGCAATGTTATAGCGAGGGTTAAGGGCGTCTTTTATATTTTGCAGAGTTTCGAAATTTGATACTCCGTTCACATTTCATACTATGGATTTTTAACAGTATTTAGTCCGGAATTACGCAAGTTTCGGGGAAAACCACGAAAAAGTCGAACATAAATCGTTTTATAATAGTGTTTATATCATTTTTGTATCTCAGCTTCTAATTAGCATAATTTCAAAAGTAATATGTCATTTTAAAACTTATTTGAATTGAATTTCAAGAGTAGACGCCACAAATCTCTGTCGCCTTCCATTAACCGACTACCATAGGTAATGGAATTCGAGATTTCACGTGATTTACACGTTTTAAGGTGTCCTGATTAGGTTTTCTTTTGTATCTCAGCTACTAATTAAAATAATTTCATAAGTAATACATCATTTGAAAGCTTTGCTGATTTGGAATGGAACAGTAGTTGCAAAACAGTACCTATAATAAAGCGTTTAGAGTAACGTAGGTGGGAAAGTAGTTACGTGTGACTTTCAAAATCATGTTATTTTCTAAAGAATATATAACAACACAATTAAAAAAAGTAACATATGTCCTTTTCTTCGACGAAAGATAAAAAATAACATTTATCGATTTATTCGAAATTGATCTGTAAAGTACAGTTGCAAAGAGTACTGATTAACTACTTAGTACCACTGTCCTATTTAGTACCTATCCTTTAATAAAATTTTCCACTCTGTAAATTAGAGCATAATATACTTTTCATTATGTATTTTTTTCACGTCGTAAAAAATAAATAAATAAATAAAATAAAAAAATCGTAGTCCTTTAATATTTTAGAAAGTAATAATGTAATTTATCATTTATTACATATATAGTTTCAAAGTAACGTTGTATAAAATACTGAATTATCGGTTTAAATATGAGTGTGTTTCTTATATTTTCTAAAGAATAAATAACAATATAATAATAGGGAAAAAAAAGAACAAGTGTGATTTTTGTCGAAAAACGATAAAATATAATATTTACCTATTCATGCAAAATGGAGCTAAAAATTACTACTACTAAAAGGCCGATAAGCTCTTTAATATTTTGTATCACTGGGTTGCCTAGTAACAGTGAAAAATAATATGGTGCAATATATATATATAGCATAAAACATAATTTTTCTTTTCATATCATATTTCCAAATCATAAGTCAAACAAAAAATGTTTAAAATATTATGTTTTATGCAATTTAGTATTTATGGCTTTAAAAATTTTAAAGCAATGATATATAAAATATTGAATTATAGGCTTTAAAAATACAACCTCAGGATTAAGTTAGATTGTAATCTAAACAAACTCTTTTAAAGACAAACCTTTAACAGCTTTTTAAAAGCTTGCTAGTATATATATATATATATATATATATATATATATGTATGTATGTATGTCTATTTCATTTTGTTTAGTGCTATTTAAAAACATTAACTGTACCTATCAAAAATGTTACCCATTGACGTGATGTATTTGCACTTTCTTGGGTGCCCCTGCACAGGAACTATTTGTTTGATTTTAACAAATTCCACGTACCACCTCCACATGACACCTATTTAGAATATTAAGTTTGGGCTTTCTCCTATTATTATTATTATTATTATTTCGAGTTTCTGAGGTGATAACAGACAACAGACAAACGCATACTCCAATCGATGAGAAACTTGATTTTTGGTTTCAGAGGATCTGAAAATCTGTAAATACATCAAAATTGCAATTTCGTAATTTGACCCAGAATCGGTTCTTTCTGTCATAAATAACTAAGAATAAGTAACAATGTATAATTATGGAGTGAATATTATACATTCATTATCTTAAAAAAAAAAAAAAAAAAAAAATAAGTCTATAATTTTGTTGCGTAGTTTTTAAAGTAGAATGGTTATTTATCATTATTTATCATAATTCTATTTTCTTTGATCAAATGAAGTCAGTGAAATTTTGACTCATTTAAATAAAAAAAATTTAACTTACCTTTCACGCATATTTTAAAGTATTCAGCATAGATATAAAAAAGTATAAAATATGGCATTTTAATTGCTTATTCATTCTTGCCTGCTATCTACGACACAGTGTAATTTTTCATTTTTCATATTATACTTTGGAATAGGAATCGTGCGGAACAATGAGAAGATCTCTCAATAATTCTCATTTCAAAAAAAAAATTCTTACAGCATATTAAGTAAAAAGGTATGGGAAGCTGCGTTACAGCTACCAGCTATGTTTAAAATATTCATTTAAGTTAGAGTTCATTGGAAAGAAATGAAGCAAAATTTGTTGAGTGTTATTGTGCTAAGATGATTTTACGAATACTTGAAAATTGTTAAAACTAGTTGGCATAGGTGGGCTCTGCTCAGTTCCCCACCATATTTATGTTCTCATAAATTCGTAGTGCTAGACATATTATATGATTATAATATGTTAAAAGAAATGAACTTGAGCAAAGCTTGATACAGTGGCAGAATAAAATCCCCGCCTAATAGGCTATCCACCGTTCACTTCGATATATTTATCTTATTCTAATCTATTAATTTATTTTATCAGCGTCAATTCCGTTGTTTAGTTTTCATGCTACTATTTCCAATGCAATAACCCTCAAAATTCAGATTTATATGAAAAATTTGCAATTTCGCTCTGTTGATAAAATCGTAAATGACGAATGATTTACGAAACTTTCCTATTAGAATATTTGTTTTTAATCGTGTTCAAACAAACATCATAAATGTAATTTTGAAGTTGTCTAATGTATTTATAATCCTCAAAATGGAAGTTTATGCTCAATTTTGCCTTATTCTGACATGTTAAGTAAATCGTACTAGTAACACAAAACTTTCCAATGAGTATGTCTCTGCTCAAATAATCTATCAGAAGTGTTTCCAGTGGCTTCTGAAAAAAAAGTAAATGATTTGTGAATCTGCTTAAATAAAATTTAACTCCAAAAGAGGCACTAACCCCTCCGTCAATTATTAAACAATTTTTGTACCAAATTCCGAGGAAATTCTTCCTGTGTGTCAATATGTTTTGTATAAAAGTTTCGAAAAATCCTATCCAAAAATTATATTAAAAACTTGATTGATTTTTGAGTAGAGAAAAATTATAACGTATTTTGAAATGGGCGAAATAAATTTGAGTTTCAGTAAAATAAAAAAATAAATTTCGTTTTCGAAAGGATAATTTTAAAAATAGCAAGTATTTTAGGTAGTTGCATTCTCAATCGATTTGACCAATTGAGCAAACATTCATTTAAGCATATTTCTTGTATTTTGAAACTTAAAAAAAAAAAAAAAAAAATCCTATTAGTTTTTTTGTGAAAGATTGGGATTATTTTCTAATATTGTTTACAAACTATACTTTATGTAGGTACTTTTTTATGCTATTCTTCGTGAAATCAGTGCATAAAAGAAAAAGGGCATACTTATCGATTACTTTTAATTCCTTTTAATATAAGAAAACGATTTTTTTTTTCGTAACATAAAAAAATATATAATATATTCATATTTTATCATTTATAGAAGCTTAAAAATAATTGGATTAATGGCTATTAAAATGTAACAAAATATTTTATTTCAACTCTATAAAGAAGGGAGTTAACGTCGAGAACTCTTATACTTGGATAACAAGTATATAACAAGACTTAATGGCCTTTGAGTGAAAACGTCGAAGCACTTATGTGCATACAACAGTTTTTTATGACATGATTCACCAAAATTAATAATGGAAAATGATATGGAATCTCAAAAAATCATAAAACTTGGATTTAATCTACAAATCCACTCAACTGTTCCTGCAAACGTGAATTTTGACGAACTCATACCCTTTCTCTTGCGTACTCATCTCGGTCGAATACTACTAGATCTTAAACTTTACCTCGAGCAACGACCAAAAATATTCAATAAAATCTATTTAATTTTCAATCAGGATAAGGAAGGAATTCTTTTGAACGGTTCTTTATCAGGATTATTTGGAAAAATAAATCGTTCTGAAATTGACATTGCTGTTCATCCAGTATATATGAATGAAATAAGTGTTACAGCAGTGGATTTCTGCTACCCATTCAAACTGAGTGAAAAAACATTTATAACTCGAAAACCAGAGTATAAACAACATATATTTGGCATCTTTCAGACGCTTTCGCCGTCAGTTTGGATGACAATCGCACTGGTATTCATTGTGATGATGCTGATACATTCCGCGGTATGGAAATGGAAATGTAACATTAGCAAAATTATATTGCATGTTTTCGCAGTACTGATGAAGCAGAGTGCGCTGATAACACCTTCTTCGTTTACAGAGAAGCTTCTCATGTATTCGTGGGTGATCGGAATGATGGTTCTTTGCCTGTCTTACGATTCCGTGTTTCTGTCTTTTCTTTCATTTCCCCCCGTCACGAAAATAAAGCACCTGTCGGACTTGGCCTCAGCCGTAGAGAAGGGGGATTTCCATTGCATGGCTTACATTCATCAAGGGGTACATAAATATTTGTTAAATTCATTGGAGAAAAAATTAAATGTGATTGGAAAAGACATCGTGAAAAATAACTTAAGTTACGGAACTGTCTTTACTCATTTTATGGAAGAGGGTAAGAAGCAAAACCTTGCCTTTTTCTTGTCTACTGAAAGCGTAGAAGCCTTTGCTGGAGAATACTTCATCTCAGAAGATCGCTTTTTCGAAACTATGCCCGCAATGATGGTCCGAAGAGGCTTCTGTTGCAAAGATGTAGTAGATATGTTCGTGCATCGAATGATGGCTTCAGGTCTTTATATCAAATACATTCGCGACAGTTATTTGTCTGTTTCTAAAACAATATTATTACTTTCTTCTATATGTAATATAGAGAAAGTATTGGATTCGTAAAAATTTTCGACCTCGGGTTTTTGATGGATTTACACGTTTTGAGAGCTGTAGAACACGATTTGACCCTTTTTAGAAAATGTCTGTCTGTCTGTCTGTCTGTCTGTCAGTCTGTGTGTGTGTGTGTGACAAAATTTTGTGGCAACTGTATCTCAGGAACTACTGCACAGAATTTCATACAAATTAGTATGTAGTTGCACCTTGACATAAGTTAGTGCCTATCAACTTTTGGTAAAAATTGTCTTACAGGTTGCGTTGCCATCCCGCTTTTTCTAAATTTTTAACATGGTGATATAGGACAAAATTTTGTATAAATGTGCATAAAGATAATTATTTTTTAGTAATCATTATGAAATTTACTAGAATTATTTATAATAGAGGTAGTCAACTGGGGAAAAAATTTTGTATGCGTAGGAGCCTCGTGAACCCCCCTGGGGGTGAATTCCCCCCTCGAGGGGAGTAAATTTTCAAGATGGGTATCTTTCGAAAGATCTCGTCGATACCTTTAAAACGAATGGTTGAACTATAAATCTGTGATAATTTAAAACAAAGTTATCGATTTTTTTTATTTTTAACAAAAAGTAACTTAGAAAAAAATCGTTTTTTTTTTTTTTTTTTTTTTTTTTTTAAACGAAATTTAATCAGACTTCGTATTTAGTTGGCCCCTGACACAAACTGGGGCTGATTAGATTTGGGGATCAATCACTCAACAGGTGGTGCTGTGATCGTATTTTTTCTAAATTTTTAACATGGCAGTATATAGGACAAAATTTCGTATAAATGTACATAATGTGAGTTATTCTTAACCTGTGATTATGAAATTAATATGAATTATTGATAATAGTAATAGTTAATTAGGAAAAAAATCTCGGTCATCGCTTCCCTCCCCCCAGGGGAAAGTACCCCCCGGGGGAGGGGGGGTAAATTTTCAAGATGGGTATCTTTCGAAAGGTCTCGTCAATATCTTTAAAACGAATGGTTGAACTATAAATATGTGATAATTTAAAACAAAGTTATCGATTTTTTTTTTTTTTTTTTTTTTTTTTTACGAAAAAAAACTTTGAAAAAAAAAAAAGTATTTTTTTTTTTTTTTTTTTTTTTTTTTTTTTTTTTTTAAATATTGTTACTGTGTGAATTTGTATAGGAAACTATAGAAGAAAGTCTTGTGGTGGCCACAGCATACTAGTTTTTTAACTCGGATTTGAATACCATTAACCGGAAATTGAATCTCACAGATGTTGCTCCGGCGTTCATATTCCTTTTGAGTGGATATTTTTTATCATTTCTGGTTTTTGTCGGAGAATTATGTTTAGATCGAAAGAAGCGAAAGAAAATTAAGAAAAGAAAAAGTAGAAATGTATGGAAAGAAACTTCTGCAGTATGACCCATAAAAAAAAAAAAAAAAAAAAAAAAAAAAAACATTTTAAATTTCTCTAAAGAACATTATGCAGATATTTTTTTCTCATTTATGATTCATTTAAAAGCACTTGTTTGCAAAACTTTTCTTCTAAATACTAGTAGTGCTTCGTAAATAATTTTTAAATGTTTATATTTAAAAAAATATTTTACATATATATATATTTTTTAATATCTGATATTTGAAAAAGTGTTTTTATTTATTTATTTTAATTAACTGTAAAGCGTCTGTATTTCTTTTTCATTTACTTTATCCTTTAAGGACAACATTTTATCCACTAGATTTATATATTTCCACTTCATTTTAAACTGAACTCTTATTACTCACTATATCACCATTTCCTTTTCTAATAAATGTTAATGATACAACAAACATTTTTAGTTCACTTTATTAAACACTTCCTGTACGTAATAATTCCGTAATTCTACGTGCATAAAAATTAGAATATTACAAAATTAACCCTTCCTTTCTTCATCAAAGGGATGATCAAACCAATATTTTCTATTTTTTTTTTATTTTTTTTTTTCTGGTATATTTTCTATTTCAGGTGCATATTGATACCGTTTCTTGATGCAAGGGAACAATTTTTTCAAGGTAATTCTGTCTTTTTTTATGTCATTGTTCAAAAAATCAGTTCTTTCAGTTTTGTTCAATTTTTTCTTTATTTGGGTACCATTTCTTGGTATGCATGATGATTTGGAGATAACATTTTTTACTTTTGTTTGTTTAAACCGTAGTCGAACAAACCAATACTTTCTGTGACTCTTTGTTAGATTTGGTTCTGCATATGCATAATGATACTGTTTCTTTGCGTGCATAAAAATTAGAAAATCACCTGATTAACATTTCTTTATCAACACATTAGAGTGACAGAAAAATAATTTCTAATACTTTCGTTTTTATGGTTCATGATATATGTATTATATTAGGTCTTTGCATAAATTCGTGCAGTTTTTTATTGCTTCATTTCATAAAAATACATCAAATCAAATGACAATTTGATAGTCAAAATACTCTCCATTACTTTCTACAACCTTTGCCCATTTTCCGGGTAACAAATGTATACCACGGCGATAGAAGTTCTTGTCTTTGGAGGCAATAAAATGATCCGTGTCCGCACGAACTTTTGCAACGACCTAATATAATCACATCTTCGCCGGCATGATAGCTAGACAATTCCTGATTAATTCTTCCTTGTTTATTCAACGGTACAACGATCGCAAAGTTACTATCTGCACAGTGGTCGTATGTACAATCATGTGATCATTTTCTAGAATTAATCACAAGATTAACGCTTCATTATCTATTCAATCAATTAACAGACCAATGCATAAAAACTCGTCAAACTGATTTCTTTAAGTTCTTTTTTTATGTGATTAACCATCAAATGCATTTTTTTTTTTTTTTTTTAAATTTTGACCGAAAATATTCTATTTGTAGATTATTATACACTTATGTTTGTGAAAATTGCAACACCAAGAAGAAATGCGAATATCAGAATGACATTTATTGGTACATACATTATAGTAGAAAGAACAATTGATTAAAACTTCAGAAAATTTGGAGTAATATGTACTGAAAAAACAGTACATAAAGCAGCGACCACTGTGAGCAATAACAGCACTTATCTGCTTAGGCATTGACTCAAACAGCAATTGGTTGACATGTACGAGTAGAGCACTTCATGAAGCTTCAATATAATACCACAATTCATCGATCGTAGTTACTGGTGAGTGGTGGGGAGGAGGGGTAATCACTTTTCAACGATTAAACAGTCATTTTCATTGGTGCAAGATCAGGAGAACGCGCTGGGCAGAGCAACAGTCCAAGATATTCTACATCAAGGAAGGTTTGGACAGTACGGACTTGCGGTCGTGCATTGTCCTGCTTAAATATTACGCTTCGGAAGCCTAGAATATAGGGCAGAGCGATGGGCCTTAACTCGTCAGAATGGTATTCAGAGTGGCGGGAATGAAGACAACTGTTGATCGAGACGTGTATCCAATGGTACCGCATACCATCACTCCAGGTGGTGACCCAGTATGCGGCTACCAAAATTTTAATTCCTCTCAAAACTACATCACTGATATGTGCGCCTTTAATGTGTAAGTTTAAAGCATCTAGATTGCCTCATCCGTATTTAGCGGCATTGTGAATAAGGCACATTTCCAGCTGGGATTCGACATCGTCACAGTGTCCATCACCTGCAGTGATGGATACACGTCCCATTGGGTACACGTTTCGATTACTTCTTGTTCGCATTCCCGGCACTCTGAGTAGTGGACATTAAATTTCTGGTGAATTTAGGCCCGCCCCTCTGCGCTATATCCTAGGCTTCCGTAGCACAGCATTTAAGCAGGATAATGTACAACCGCAAGTTGTATTTTCCGGACCTTCCTTGATAGAGAATGTGTTCAACCGTTGTTCCGGCCAGCGCGTTCTCCTGATCTCGCATCAATGAAAATGACTGTTTAATCGTTGAAAAGCGAGTGGCCCGCCACCACTCACCAGTAACTACGATCTATGAACTGTGGCATCCTGCTGAAGCTTCATGAAGTTCTGTATCCGAATATGTCATCCAATCGCTGTTCGATTCAATGCCTAGGCAGATATGTGCTATTATTGCTCCCAGAGGTTGCTGCTTTATGTGCTGTTTTCTCAGAATATATTACTCAAAACTTCCTGAAAATTTAATCACTTGCTCTTCCTACTATAATGTATGTGCCCAATAAATATCATTCTTATATTCGCATTCCTTCTTGGAATTCCAATTTTCACAAACATGAGTGTATAAGTTTCTGTAAAAAAATAAATAAATAAAAAATGGTATGTAGCTTTAACTTTATTCATTTATTTTGATTATTTAAATTGTTCATAAAATGTTTTAAAAGTGATACAACACGCAGTACAAGCATAAAATATTGCCAACAAAAGAATAGGCATACATTTACTATCTAATGAAATTAAGAAAAAAAGCTTGAGTTTTTGAAATCTCCGTAAAATTTAATTTTACTGTCACTCTTAACTTTCACGAACTTCTTGGAAAGCGCACGGGTTTCTTTTAGGTTGATTTAGTCCAGGCAACGAAGGCCAAAATTTGACGAATAGAGGAAAAAAATCGTGTAGTTTTGAAATTTTGCATACTTATAGCCGAGGGGGTCCTGAACAACATACTAAAAGTCCCCGCTCGTGGGGGGTGAGCGGGGGGCAGGGGGGCATTTAAGGGGGGCAATTTTCAGTTTTTATTAAATATCTTAAAAACTATCGCATTTAGAGAAAAAAAGTCAATTACAAAATTAATCTACGTAAAATTCCCTACAAAAATGTATGTTACATTTTGTTTGTACGATCATTAGTTTAGAAGATATAGGGAGATGAAATAACACATTTTCTTGAAAAATTCTTTTTTGCAATAGTAAAATCAACTAAAGTGTGCAATTAAAAGGGTTCTTGTCAAATATTTTCTAATGTAAAAAACAAATATATACATAGGGAATATGCAAGGATAATACAGCATGTTTTGTACGTTTTAAATAATTTTAAGGCTAGTAGGCGTAAGTGGTGGTTTGAGTAAAAATCCAGATAACGAAGACCCAAAATCGATCAACATTAAAAAATATAGTGTAGCTTTGAAATTGAGCACAGTTATAAGGTTAAGTTTCCTGAACAACAAACTAAAAGTCCCCGACCGTTGTGGGTGAGCGGAGGGCAGGGAGGGGGGCATTTAAAGGGGGCAATTTTCAGTTTTTATTAAATATCTTGAAAACTATCGCATTTAGAGAAAAACTGTCAATTACAAAATTAATCTACGTAAAATTTCCTACAAAAATGTATATTACATTTTGTTTGTACGATCAAAAGTTTAGAAGATATAGGGGGATGATGTAACACATTTTCTTGAAAAATACTTTTTTGCAATAGTAAAATTAACTAAAGTGTGTAATTAAAAGGGTTCTGCTCAAATATTTTCTAATATACAAAATAAATATATACATAGGGAATATGTAAGGATAATACAGCATGTTTTGTACGTTTTAAATAATTTTAAGGCTAGTAGGCGTAAGTGGTAGTTTGAGTAAAAATCCAGATAACGAAGACCCAAAATCGATCAACATTAAAAAATATCGTGTAGCTTTGAAATTGAGCACAGTTATAAGGTTGAGTTTACTGAACAACATACTAAAAGTCCCCAACCCTATTCTGTGTTTTTTATTTAATTTGGCTTGCTAATTATTTACTTCCTGATCAGTGGGATGGATGTCTAATTCCAATAAAAACTAAAGAAGTAGTAGCTCGAGAAGCAATTCTGAATAGCATTTTTTGTCGCTTTACAACTGGGTGTAATGTAAGATGTGGATGTCGGTAAGCTGGTATTCAATGTTCTTCAGTTTGCAGCGCCTGCAATGGCACCTGCGCTAAGGGAGTACCTTTAGATGATGATGAACTTGAAACTGAGTATATAATTACAGAAGATGAGTCCTATTAACCATAATTTAAAAAGTATGTATATGTTTAGCGGTAATTATTATATGTATATTACAGATAAATGTAAATTTTTTATACTTAAAAAAAATAGAGAGTAATCTAAATATTTATACTGAAATATTGTTAATTTTTTTAATGCATGCTTGCTATAAGTAATTTTAAAGTATTTTAATGTATCATAACATTCACATTTTATGTATTTTATATCTACTATCACTTACAGAGAATTTAAAGAAAATGCAACTTTTAGTATGTTGTTCAAGACACTTAACCTTATAACTGTGCTCAGTATCAAAGCTATAAGATTTTTTTTAATGTTGATCGGTTTTGGGTCTTCGTTATCTGGATTTTTACCTAAACACCACTTGCGCCTACTAACCTTAAAATTATTTAAAACGTACAAAACATGCTGTATTATCCTTGCATATTCCCTATGTATATATTTGTTTCATACATTAGAAAATTTTTGACAAGAACCCTTTTAATTGCACACTTTAGTTTATTTTACTATTGCAAAAAATAATTTTTCAAGAAAATGTGTTCTTTCCTCACCCTATATCTTCTAAACTATTGATCATACAAACAAAATGTAAGGTACATTTTCGTAGGAAATTGTACGTAGTATGCATATATTTGTTTTGTACATTAAAAAATATTTTATCAGAACCCTTTTAATTCCACAATTTAGTTGATTTTACAATTGCAAAAAAAAAAAAAAAAAAAAAAAAAAAAAAATCATGAAAATGTGTTATTTCGTTCCCCTATATCTTCTAAACTATTGATCATAGAAACAAAATAGAATATACAATTTTTTTAGGAAATTTCACGTAGATTAATTTTACAATTGAGATTTTTTTCTCTAAATGCGATAGTTTTCAAGATACTTAATAAAAACTGAAATGTGCCCCCTTTAAATGCCCCCCCCCCCCCATGGTTAGGGACTTTTAGTATGTTATTCAGGGCACTTAACTTTATAACTGTGCTCAATTTCTAAGCTACACGATTTTTTTTTTTAATGTTGATCGGTTTTGGGTCTTTGTTATCTAGATTTTTTCTGAAACCGCCACTTGCGCCTGCTAGCCTTAAAATTATTTAAAACTTACAAAACATGCTGTATTATCCTTGGATATTCCCTATGTATATAGTGCTCCCTATGTATTTTCTAAATGTGATAGTTTTTAAGATATGTAATAAAAACTGAAAATTGCCCCCCTTAAATGCCTCCCTGCCCCCGCTCACCCCCCATGGGCGGGGACTTTTAGTATGTTGTTCAGGACCCTCTCGGCGATGAGTGTGCAAAACTTCAAAACTACACGATTTTTTTTTTTTTTTTCCATTTTTCCTATTTTGACTGGACTTATCCAGATTTTTACTCAAACCGCCACTTGCGCCTACTAGCCTTAAAATTATTTAAAACTTACAAAACATGCTGTATTATCCTTGCATATTCCCTATGTATATATTTGTTTTTTACATTAGAAAATATTTGACAAGAACCCTTTTAATTGCACACTTTAGTTGATTTTACTATTGCAAAAAAGAATTTTTCAAGAAAATGTGTTATTTCATCTCCCTATATCTTCTAAACTAATGATCGTACAAACAAAATGTAAAGTACATTTTTGTAGGAAATTTTACGTAGATTAATTTTGTAATTGACATTTTTTCTCTAAATGCGATAGTTTTTAAGATATTTAATAAAAACTGAAAATTGCCCCCCTTAAATGCCCCCCTGCCCCCCGCTCACCTCCCACGGGCGGGGACTTTTAGTATGTTGTTCAGGACCCCCTCGGCTATGAGTATGCAAAATTTCAAAACTACACGATTTTTTTCTTCTATTTTTCCTATTTTGACTGGACTAATTTCTTTAGAAATCGACCTATTGCAATCACTTCGTTTATCTATCTATCTATCTATCAATCTATCTATAATGAAAATTTTGTCATCACGATAACTCCCGAAATAATACTGCAAATCGAACCAAATTTGGACAGTGAACTAATCTTATAAATATCTTGGATGAGTTCGTTAACCAAGTTGCTCCGACTTTTTGTTTTCAAGTGGCAGCCACTTGAAAATTTCAAACCGGCATTGTAAAAAGCGTATTTAAAGCAAGATTTCCTTGTATTTTTATGTAAATACAGGCCACATAAGGGTCTCAATGAAGATTATTAATGAAGTTTATCCGCCATTTTTAATAAAGTGGCAGATATTTTATGTTAAGCGGGACCACTTGAAATCAGGCTACCACTTGAAAATTTAAAATCACTATAACTTCCGAAATAATACTCCAAATCGAACCAAATTTAGACAGTGTCTTAACTTATCTTATAAATATCTTAGATGAGTTTATTAACCAAGTTGCTCCGCCATTTTGTTTTCAAGTGGAGACCACTTGAAAATTTCAAATTCAAATTGTAAAAAGCTTATTCCGAATTTGTTTGAAATTTGATGTAAATATACACCACATAAGGGTCTCAATGATGTTTATTAATGAAATTTATCCGTCATTTTTAATAAAGTGGTAGATATCTTAAGTTAAGCGGGGCCACTTGAAATCACGCCACCACTTGAAAATTTAAAATCACAATAACTTCTGAAATAATACTCCAAATTGAACCAAATTTGTACAGTGTCTTAACTTATCTTATAAATAACTTAGATGAATTTATGAACCAAGTTGCTCCGACATTTTGTTTTCAAGTGGAGACCACTTGAAAATTTCAAATTCAAATTGTAAAAAGCATATTCCGATTTTTTTTTTTTTTTTTTTTTTTTATGTATACATGGATTGTACAAGTATCTCAAATAACTTTATTAATGAACTTTATTCGCCATTTTTGATAAAGTGACGAATATCTTAAGTTAAGCGGGACCACTTGAAATCAGGCCACCACCTGAAAATTTAAAACCATGACAACTTCCGAAATAATACTCCAAATGGAACCAAATTTGAACAGTGTCTTAACTTATCTTATAAATATCTTAGATGAGTTTGTTAACCAAGTTGCTCCGCAATTTTGTTTTCAAGTGGAGACCACTTGAAAATTTCAAATTTAAATTGTAAAAAGCGTAGTCTGAAATTGTTTGAATTTTGATGTTCATACAGAATACGTAAGGATCTCAATGAAGTTTATTAATAAACTATATCCGCCATTTTTAATAAAGTGGCAGATATCTTAAGTTAAGCGGGGCCACTTGAAATCAAGCTCCCACTTGAAAATTTAAAATCACGATAATTTCTGAAATAATACTCCAAATCGAACCAAATTTGGGCAGTGATATTATTATATAATTATCTTAAATGTTTTCATTGAGCAACTTGTCCCGACATCTTGTTTCTAAGTTTCAGCCACTTGAAAATATGCCATCACGATAACTTTTAAAATACTAAACTGATTCAAATAAAAGTTAGATAGTGAACTTATGGTTCAAATATCTAGGATAAGTTCACTTGGTGATTTCATCAGCAATTTTATTTCAAAGTGGCGGCCACTTGAAAATTTGTCATTATGGTAACTTTAGTAATACAGAATCAATTCGCATCAAATTCGGGTAGTGGATTTATCATTCAGATATCTCCGATAAGTTCGCTGGGCATCTCACTCCGCTTTTTTTTACAAGTGGTGCCACCTGAAAAATTCTTACGACAATGATTTTTGAAATACTGATTTAATTTAAACTAGAACTGTACAATGAACTTATCATACAAATATACTGGATGATTTCGATGGGCAAGTTGTTTTGCCATTTTGTTTCCAAGTCGCACCCACTTAGACTGCTAACTGAAAATTTTTCATAATAATAACTTTTGAAACACGGCACTGATTTAAACCACAGTTGGACAGTGAACCTATGCTTCAAATATCTTAGATGTGTTTGCTGTGCAACTTGTTCCACTGTATTGTTTCCAAGTGGCGGCCACTTGAAATTTTTTTATCTCGGTAACTTTAGAAATATTTAATTAATTCAAATCAAAGTTGAAAATTGGATTTATCATTCAAACAACAAAAATCTAGAAAATTCTCGCAACTCGTGAACCAATCACGTTATTGCGTCCATCTTTGGTATATCGATAATAAGTATTTTCTCGCCAAAAGTCGCCAAAAAAGTCGCCATAGGGGAAAAGTCGCCAAATTTGGTGCCAAATCCATTACCTGCGTTACTGGATCTTTTTAATGCGTTTTTTAAGGAAAAATTAGGCTATTTTAATACTAAAACAAACTAGAAATGCAGAAAACTAACCTTTTATCAACTTACTAAGCCTCTTTGAAAGAATTTCTACAAAAAAAAAAAAAAAAATATTTTTAAATTTGCAACGATATCTTAGATGAGCAACTTTCTCTGCCATTTTGATCGAAGTGTTTGCCACTTAATTTTTCAACACGATGACTTTTGAGATTTTGAATTAATTCGAACTATATGTGTACAGTAGACTCATCTCACAAGTACATTTCATATATTTGTCAACTTAACCCGCCATTTTGTTACCAAGCGCCGGCCTCTTGAAAATTTTAAATTCACATAAAAATGTATTTATGAACCGATTTGCTTAAAACTCCATATGTGCATAGCCTACATCAATATTTCTACCAAGTGCATTAATAATTTGTAGCCGCTATTTTGAAACATAATGACGGCTACTTGATAAGGAAAAAGAAATCAACCTACCCTTCCGAATAAGCCGGAAGGACTTGTTTTTTTTTGCATACTTTGTTTGAATGGACTAAGGTAATATATGGCACACAGCCAAAAATAAAATATTCATAATGGTTAATACTGTAATTAGCAGTTAAAAACAGTGTTGCGTTTTTGGGAGACTATGCATTTAAGGGTTAATGTAAGTGTTTCTTTGCCTGCATAAAAAATGAAAGATCACAAGATCAACCATAGATTATCTATTCAATCGTTCAACAGGCAAATATTTTTTAACTCCTCAATAGCATGGCTCGAACTCCGTTCGGGCACTACTTTGACAGTTTATACATTTTAGCACAAGTCTTTCAAAGCATAAACTTTCTAAAAATTTTAGACGATTAAATAACATTGATAATTCTATTCATAGATGCTGTATAAAAATATTTGTTTAAAAATCAAATAATTAAGGGGTAATTCAGTTCATTTATTTCTACATGTACATAATTTTGATTCTTCGTGTATGCACACGAAAAATTAGTAGATTACAAAATTATGTAATCAGTGACACAACAAAGTACTTTCTACTTCGTCACACTTAGTTCTTCACCTACTTGTCTCATTGTGCTTTATGATACTGTTTTTTCCTGTAAATTCAAATTTTCGGCTATCTACACAGTGGAGCAGCAGACCAAATATTTTCTAATTCATTCAATTTAGTTCATATGCATAAAGGTATGAAAGTTAAAAGATCACAAGATTAAATTTCTTTTAACTACGCAGTGATCAAACAGAGCACTGCTTTGTATTGCTTGGCCAAGCATTAAACACGTGATTGGGAGAGGGAAAGAAAATGAATCTACTATATAACTAGTTGGCATAGGTGGACTCTGCTCAGTTCCCTATCATATTTATATTCTCATAAATTTCTAGTTTGAGAGATATAATCATGTTAAAAGAAATGAATTTGACAAAAGCTTGATACAGTGACAGAATGAAAACCCCGCCTAATAGGCTATCCACCGTTCACTTCGATATATTTATCTTATTCTAATCCATTAATTTATTTTATCAGGGTCAATTCCGTTGTTTAGTTTTCATGCTACTATTTCCAATGCAATAATCCTCAAAATTCATATTTATATGAAAAATTTACAATTTCGCTATGTTGGTAAAATCGTAAATTACGAATAATTTACGAAATTTTCCTATTAGAATATTTGTATTCAATCATGTTCAAACAAATATCATAAATGTAATTTTGAAGTTCTCTAATGTATTTATGAGCCTCAAAATGAAAGTTTATGCTCAATTTTACCTTATTCTGGCACGTTAAGTAAATCGTAAATTCCAAATAACTTACGAATTTTTTTAAATTGGAAAAATCATAGTCTATGATATTCATGCCAGTATCCTAAATAATATTTCGAAAGTGGTTTGATATCTTTACGATGAAAATATCCCTCAAGATTGACGTTTATGTGAAATTTTGCTCTATGTTGCCATGTTAAGAAAATCGTAAATTTCCAATAACTTACGAAATTTTTATATTGGAAAATTCATAGTCATTAATATTCATGCCAGTGTCCTAAATAATATTTCAAAAGTAGTCTGACATCTTTACGATGAAAATATCTCTCAAAATTGACGTTTATGTGAAATTTTGCCCTATACTGCCATGTTAAGAAATTCGTAAATTTCCAATAACTTGCGAAATTTTCAAAGTAGCATATTTACAGTTACTGATGTTCCTTCCGGCATCAAAACTGATATTTTAAAACTGGTCTGACATTTTTAGTGAAAAGTTTCCATTTAATGCACGTTTAAGTGAATTTTTGTCCTATTCTCCCATGTTAAGAAAATCGTAAATTTCTAATAACTTATGAGGTTTTTAATCCGAATGTTGCAAATGAATAGGGTTCTTGCGAGTATCGAAAGTAATATTTTAAAACTGATCTGACCTCTCTACAACAATTTGTTCTTGAGATATCGTGTACACAGACTAACAAACTAACGGACTTACACACTAACAGACTAACAGACCTACAGACAGACACCATACAAATTTTGTCATTTTCGGATTCCTCACACCTGAAAACGTGTAAAAAAGTAAAAAAACCGAGGTCGAAAATTTTCACGATTACATAAGTTC
This sequence comes from Salticus scenicus, assembly GCA_963930645.1. NCBI lineage: Eukaryota > Metazoa > Arthropoda > Arachnida > Araneae > Salticidae > Salticus > Salticus scenicus. Next base: position 21,331,164 of record OZ005658.1, read on the forward strand.
CCCATACCTATAGTATGATGGGGAACTAAAAGGAAAAAGGAAAAAAGATAAATTCTTTATTTATACACGTTTGGTTACTTATTGTTTAAAAAATAGATTTATTACTACACCCTCTATAAAACTGGATTTATTACTGCATATATAAGTAGAACGTAGAAGATTAGGTAAAACTATTGATTTCCGGTTTCCGATGAATTTACACGTTTTGAGATTTCTTTGCATTTCAATTAACTGAAATTGACTATTTATTTTTATAAAAGTGGATTTATTGCTAGATTCTGCATTTTTTAGAAAAAAAAGTAGAAGGTATGGAAAAAATTTCAATTTCCGGTTTTCGCTGAGTTTACACGTTTTGAGATTTCCTTGCATTTTAATTAACTGAAATTGACTACTTATTTTTTGGAAAAAAAAAAAAAAAAAAAAAAAATGGATATATAAGAAGCCTATGTAAGAAGAAAGATTGTAAAAGAAAAAGAAAAAAAAAAAGATTTTCGATTTTCGATGAAGTTGCATGTTTTGAGATTCCCTGAATTCAGTTTGACCATTTTTAGAAAATGTCTCTTTTTGAGTTCAAACACTGTACACATGGTCTTAATTTAACCGAACTTGATATTTAGTTGGACCTTGGTTTGAATTGGTTCCGATTAGCTTTTGGACTATATCACCCAACAGGGGGCACTTCCCCGTTGCGATTTCCTCTCATTTGAGGAAAGGCTCAGCATCTACAGTGTGCCAGACTTACAGGTATATGTTAAATAAAACTCTGCTGATTCAGTTTGAGTGCACATCGGTCAACAAGTGATGCTGTTTAAATTGCAATTTAATTCCCTATAGAATACTATAATCTTCTATAGGGTATAAATGAACTAAACTTGCTGTAAGAAATAGTTATTAGGTAAAACTATGCTGATTCCCTTTGGATGCATATCAGACGATAGGTGGCGCTGCTACTCAGTAATATTTTCTGTTTACGGGGAAATTATATCGCAGCTTCTATGCTATGAAATGTACCAAACTGGATGTGTAAGTACATATTATCAAAAATGATTTTTATTAATATTTTATGCGGGTCTTCATTATATCAGCATCTGTTGACGAAAATTACATTGAATTTTAGGGAAAATATATTGATTAAAAAATTTTTCATGTTAGTCGGTAGATAGCAACGTCATATAAAATGATTTTGAAGAAAGTATTGGATTAGTGAAAATTTTTTATTTCCGGTTTTCGATGAATTTACACGTTTTAAGATGTCCTAAACATGAATCGCTCATTTTTAGAAAATAATTATTTGTCTGTGTGTGTATAATGTGTTAAGGAAATTTTGCAGTATCTCATGAATCAATAGGCGGAATTTAAGTACGATTGATAATTGGTTAGACCTTGGTTTGGTAAAAATATATTTGAGGGTGCCCCCTTGGCGAAATTGTTTGGCGCATTTTTGTTAATAACCTATAACACTATATACATATAACCTATACATATACACTATATACATATAACCTAGACATATAAATAGGCTAACCTTAATATATTTACCGCAATCACAACTTGGTGAGAATCAAGGGGCACCCTTGGTTTAAATTGGATGCTGATTAGCTGTTGAAATATATCACCTAAATAGGTGATGTGCTATGTTGGGATTCATTCCATTTAAATTAAGGCTATATCTCAACTTCTGTAGTGTATAAATGCACCAAACATGGTATATAATATTTACATTATGTAAACCTATTCTATTTTAATCTGGGTGCATATCGACCGACAAATGGCACTGCTGAGTTGCAATTTAATTCCGTTTATGAAAAGGCAATTATTTTGCTTTGAAAACAAAGTATTCCAGTTTCGAACACTGGGCGATACTTGTTCTGTTTAAATGGTAAATTCTGTTAACATATTTTTTAAAATATCATCACTTGATGTAGAAAATAACAAGAAACATAGTTATCGATGGCATAGTATATTATCAGTACGAGTTTAGTTCAAAGTCCAACTAAATACCAAGTTTAGTTTAATTCCGTTCGTTCGTGAAATACTATTTCTGTAAAATTATTGATAAATACACACTAGCATATATACTGTTGCAACATCATTGCTTTCCCCCCACTTTCCCCCTGTGAAATCCGCACATCTGGCCAGTGGCGGATCCAGAACTTGACTTTTTTTTTTGGGGGGGGGGGCTAAGATTTTTCAAAGTGTTATTCTAGACCAATAAAAAATTCACAATTGCTATATTCAATTGTAAATGTCAGTGTTTTTGGGGGGGGACTTCAGCCCCCTAGCCCCCCCCCCTTAAATCCGCCACTGCATCTGGCGCGACAATGCTTTTTTTTTTTTTTTTTTGATTTATTTGAATAAGAATTACTTTCGAAAGTGCAGTGTTGAGAGATGTAGATTCGACGAAAGAAAGGCACGATTTTCTGTGTCTTAAAATTCATTTTTATGATTTTGTTTTCTTACAGAAAAAGAAAACTGAATATTTGAATACAGAGAAAATTATTGATTATGTGAATTAGAAATAATCTGATGAATGTTGATTAATCGTCAAAGTTTGTATACACTTTCATTGTAAATAGAACATCATCATCTTCTGATTAAAAGTTTGGAAAAGACAAAAGAACTTTTATTATTTATGTTCTAACTCATCATTTTTCAAGTCGGCCGAGAACAGAAGAAAGGGTGAGTACCTTTTCGATAATTAGTTGATAAATAATAATGAATATGAATTTAATTTAAAGATATTTATCGCTAGTTATACTTAATTTAAAAAGAACCCAATAGTATAAAGATTATACTAAATATATAGACATGATCAAATTGTTTTCAGGCTATCTTAAAACGTGCAAATCCATCGAAACACGGAGTTGGAAAATTTTCACAAATTCAATCAATACTTTGTTTTTGTGTATATATAAGGAGGTAAAAAGAAAAAAAAAATTAAAACATTAGTTATGAATGCATGAATAGGAATAAATATTTTCTGCACTCTTTCAGGTGAAATTTAGAAATACTTTAGACTTTAGAGATAATAAAAATAAAAAAGTAAAACAGTGTTTTGAAAAATAGCAATTATATTAATAATCTATCCAAATGTTTCAAAATTGTCTTTAAAAACTCTTGGTCTATCTTATTCTGTTTAAATAGGAATTAATATTCGCTTATATATATATATATATATATATGATTAATTGTTAATTTATAATGTATAGTATAATTAAAAAAAAAAAAAAAAAAAAAAACTTATTTAAAAACGTATTAATAATAAATTTTTGAAGAGAAACAAATCCTTTCTGCTCTCTTGCAGAAATAATTATAATAAATTTAAGCTAAGGTATTGTTAAACACCAATCTATGATGCAACTTATTTCTTCTTTTAAATAATTTTTTAATACAAATGATAAATACATTGCGCGAAATGTTTATTTTCGTATTTTATTCTAATACGATAAAAAAAGAATTACTTGTGATCGTTTATCATTTGATCAATATGAAATCTTTCTTCGCCAAATAAAAGAAGCACCAAAGTGGTTTCAAAACAATATACGTACTGTAAATACGTCTCAAGGTTGCAACACAAAAACATATTGCGCCAAATTGACTTTTATTAGAAAATATGTTAAGCAGTGGGCCAAGTTGAATCATTACCGTTTTATGGTTACGTGAATAATCCTCTTTAACTGTTTTATTTTGCTTTCCAGTGTTTTCCCTTTTGTCTTGAATACAGGTACTTAACCCAGCGATAAAAGACAATCCCAAACTTTCAAACCTTATATTATATTTCACTCCAATACCCTTTTGGTGCGACTTTAATTTGCATTTCCATTATAAAAATCTAAAGTTATCCATAGTCTTATTTCATAATTTTTTGCGCGACAAAACCTTTATAATGTGAAATTCCAGATTCTTGAAACATTTTAATTGCATGCATTTCTTGATTAGATAAATTCTACAGAATAAAATCCAGATTGATGCAAAGAAAAAAAAAATCCCTTTTCGGCAAGCTTAAAGGCAAAGGTAGATTCCTTTACGTTAATGTTACAAAGGTAAAGAGATTTTACATTGCATTAATACTTAGCCAATGGCTTGTTCCCACACATTGCATTATTTACGTCGCTATACTGTTTTCAAGAAATTTAATTTTCAACTACAAAAGGGTTTTATTCATTCTACTTAAAATTTTAGGCTAGATTTATTACTCTGTAAATATTTCAATTTTTTAAAATTCAAGCTCATAATCATTCAACAAATAGAAGTCAGATAGATACACAATCCCAGCAAGGGTGAATCCGGGAGGGGGCTATTGTTCCCCCCTCCTCACCCAAGCTGAATCAACAATTAAATTTCTTTTTTTAAATCCATATAACTGTTGTTCAATATCTTTTTTTTATAAAAAAAATAATAGAAACGTGAAAATGCACTTATGACCTTACTATAGTCGAGTACTGGTGAGCCTTTCGTTGCTATAGTAAGGTCAAATACAGTTAAGTGGTAGCGGTTTTTGGATAGTTATTTCATTGGGATTTTTACTGAATTATTGAAAGTTTTGTAATGTGTTTTTGTGATTCTTATTGTCAGATGAGTAAAAATTGTAAAGTGGAACTGCTTTGGTTCACATAAGCTGGAACATTAATATTAACATTAGTTAACATTGGACCATTTGGGCATCACTAAATTTCAATGTTAATTTTTACGAATTTAGTAAATTGTATGATATGGTGAGATTTTGGTGGCAAAACTTGCAACTTAGCAATGAAATATGAGATTTGGAGGCAAAATTTGATAGTTGACGACGAAATTTTTGACTTGGCAACAAAATTCGTTAAATGACGACAAAACTTGGCAAGCTGGGCGATAGAGAATGGCAGCTTTGGCGTCATTATATTTTCTTTCCACGTGAAAACCTCATATCTCTTCACACACCAATATCTTGTTTCCACAAGATAAAAAGTCAAAGGAAGCTGAAACGTATTATCTCAACCTTAAATTTTAAATTCTTGCCTAAACTGGCATTCTAAACTATTCACTACAAACGATATTTGTATTAAGATTGACGTATTATTTTAATTTTATATATTTTAATTATTAATTAAAGCGTTTAACATGGTTTTTAATTAACATACTTTTATTAACTTGATATGATGTAACTATTAATGTATGTAACGGAATTATGCAATTCAATTTTCGGCAACTTCTTGTCGTTCGAAGGGCCTGAAATTTTGTACACGACTTTATAATCTATGACTGTACTATATACAAGAGTTTCCAGGCACTTTTCCCATCAGAGGCAGGTTCCAGGGGCAAACAAAAATTTATACTTATACAAAACTATCGTGTGAGACACAGGATTTGGATGTATTTGTACAACGTCGAGTGGAATCAATTATTTTTTTTTCATACAGATTTAAAAGTATGTAATAGTTTTCTATAACCTTTATCAGTTCACTTTTTAATAAAAGAGTGTTCTTAAGGGTTACATACTAACGTAACGCTTGCAATTTAGATGACGTAAATTTCGCAAGTTTTTTGCGAATACAGTCGGCAGTAAAAGTATCCGAGGCACTAGCAAAAATTCCTATGTAAAAAAATTACACTTAATTCAGTTTTGTTAAATAAATCCTTGTCGAATCCTGTTCTTAGTCAGTCTAAGAACATGATTCGACAAGGATTTATTTAACAAAACAGTGTTAAATATTCTTATTTTACTTGGGAATTTTTGCTAGTGCTCGGATACTTTTGCAGCCGACTATAGTCATACATTTGGAACGCCTGCAAACTGCTTTGCAATCGGAAGTGTTTCATTTGTATGTACCCCTTAGTTTTTTAAAATGGTATAATTTTATTTATTAAAATAAGTGAATTCAAGTAATTAAATACTTTAATTTAAATTTAAGTTTTTATGAAAATAAATTTCAAAGGAAAATTCATGAAAATCATCCCTAGTTCATTTGTCAAAGGAATACCTAAATGTCCCCAAATTTATGACTTTTTCTACCATGACAGTTTAATTCGTTTAACATCGATTTACACGATTTTTTTTTTTTTTTTTTTTACGATGACGTTTATCTTTTACATTATAGCATCTATGGCAAAAAAGCTAAGTCTAAATCTGCTTAGCCCTAAGATATGTCGATTTTATTTATATATTTATTTATTGACTTTTATTTTATTTGTTTAAAATCACGGATAAAATTTTATTTCATTTTTCTCAGTACATTGTTGTAATTGTGACGTCACATTTTCTGTTAAATTAAACATTTTTTTTTTAAATCAGATTATTATATTGTTTAAAAACATGATTAAAATTTCATTATATTTTCAGTGATAGTTTTTATTATCATTTGCACGTGACATAAGCATCAAATGGACAATGTTCCTGTGACGTCACAGTGGGTAAAATCGCCGAACACGTGGCCGATATTTTATAAACAAATTAGATTCAAGATACCATTTTATTGTTATGCATAACATTTTCCTAAATATTTCTCCAGTGAAACTTAATAATAATGTTCAAACAAGAACAAAAGAGAAATGTAAACAACTGAATCGAATGATAAAATTAAGACTATTCCATATCGTAAAATTGCAGAACATTTTATGTATACACACACACATATATAATGAATAAAAGATTAATAAGAACATTTTATACACACACACATATATATAGACATCAAAGCTTAAATAATTAGAATTTCAATCGCATTAATAAAGGAATTTATTAAATGGAACATCCATTTAAATTTGTTAACATAGCCACAGTTCACATGGCAACTTTTAATAATACCTATGTTGATTAATATTAAAGTATATTACTAAAACTGGATTAAAAACAAAACAAAGGTATCAATATATCACTCTTACTTCAATTTCATATAATCTGTAACACTTATAAATAATATTGCAAGATAAAAATTTGTAGGCCACAATGCTTTGCTATGGTAGAGTTGAGAATTGTTTTCCGTTTTTTATAGTCTCGAACCCAAAGGAGGAATATGGTCCATTATAAATTTTTGCCATGAAAGCTATCCGCGTTTGTAATGATCGATAGACGGCGCTTTGTGAACACTGCAGTTGTTAGTAAACATTATAGCCACGTGTGCTCCATTAGTGTTCTTTTTGTTTCGTACTATAATTTCTCCGCCATTACATTATGGAAAATTGATTGCTTTTGGAAAAAATACTTCAGTTTATTCAAAGTTCGATCGGAAGTAGATTTTTAACTGAAGTTGAACGAATATTAGTTTCAAATCATCTGATTAATTCTTTACTTCCATTAGCCGAAGCAACTGAAATTTTAAATTTGTCATTTGGAAATAAATGGAAGCTCAATTCTGGATTTCTTGATCCTTTGGAGTTACACTGTGGCACACAAAAGTATGCGTTATCTTTTTTACCGTATTTATTCATTTTTATTCAATAAATATATGTGAAACTAAATATCGGCAAACAACGGCGGCTGTATGGAATTCGAATTAAACCATGTTTATTGTAATTTCACCTTAGCCCACCAGAGGGCGAGCATTTCATTACAATCGCGGATATAGCAAATGTCGGCTATATAGAACAATGGACCATATTCCCACTTTGGGTTCGAGGCTAAAAGAATATCAGCTTGTTAGGCAAACAATCCTCAACTCTACCATTGAAAAGCATTGTGGCTTGAAAATTTTTATCTTGCAATATTATTTATAAGAGTTACAGATTATATGAAATTGAAGTAAGAGTGATAGAGTGATACCTTTGTTTTGTTTTTAATCCAGTTTTAGTAATATACTTTAATATTAATCAACATATGTAATATTAAAAGTTGCCATGTGAACACTCTGGCGATGTTAACAAATTTAAATGGATGTTCCATTTAATAAATTACTTTATTAAAGTGATTGAAATTCTAATTATTTAAGCTTTGATGTCTATATATATATGCGTGTCTGTATAAAATGTTCTTATTAATATATATCTTTCATTATATATATATATATATATATATCTGTATATATATATAAATTACGTGTCACGATGTTTGTCCGGGGTAAACTCCTAAACTAAGGAACCGATTTTAATGAAATTTTGCTCACTGTGTGCAGTTTGGTCCAACTTGAGAGATAGGATAGTTTTTATCTCAATTTATTGTCGCAATATTGTTTTATTGCAATTATTTGTTAATTATAGACCTTTATTAAAGTTGCTCCAAAATATCTGTGAGTTCCATTAATTTAATTGTTGCCAATAAAAAAAAAAAAAAAAAAATACGAGTTTATTTTCTTTCGACATAAAAATAAATACATTTAATCAAACGTGAACGTTAAAAAATTATAAAAAGTTAAATTATGCATCTCACGAAAATTGACGTCATAATCAATTTAAAGATTTTATACACATTGATAAAGTGCTAATGTAGTTCTATCATAGATATCTGTATATATATAAAAATTACGTGTCACGATATTTGTCCGCGATAAACTCCTAAACTAATGAACCGATTTTAATGAAATTTTGCACACTGTGTGCAGATAGTTTTTATCTCAGTTTATTGTCACAATATTGTTTTATTGCAATTATTTGTTAATTATAGACCTTTGTTAAAGTTGCTCCAAAATATCTGTGAGTTCCATAAGTTTAATTGTTGCCAAAAAGAAAAAATACGAGTTCATTTTCTTTCGACATAAAAGTAAATACATTTAATCAAACGTGAACGTTAAAAAATTATAAAAAGTTAAATTATTCATCTCACGAAAATTGACGTTATAATCAATTTAAAGATTTTATTCGCATTGATAAAGTATGTAGTTATACACAAGCGAAGTGTGACGTCACTGACCGCCTGTGAAATCAAGAAAAAGATTTCTTATGTATTATGCACCCATTGTATTTTTTATAAAAAATTATTAAAAAACGAGGAAAATTATTTCCGGATTTTAATCCCCATATTTTTGTATAGATATGTATTATTTATCATGTGCATACGTTAGATTGAGTTATTTTGCTGTGAAATTGACAAAATTTTAATTTTAAATTTCAAAGCTCTGTCGTCCTTGGAGTTTTTCGTATTTGGCGATCAAAAACGTAACACGAAAATATACAAGCTAGATGTATATTTTCGTAATATGAATTGTGCGAAATATTGTTTCATATTATTCATTACTCTCTTAATATAAGTTGTTAAAATAACCATGATTTTTGAAAGGAATTAAATGTGTGCGCCAGATAATTTGGCGATATTATTTTTTTTCCGCCAAGAATGATAGATATGAAATTTATTCCGCTGCAACATGTTAATATCTTATGTCAGTTACATTATGTATATGCTACAATTTATTTCACGTGACACGTGTGTTAAAAAATTATTTACGACATAACCTTGCTTTTTCAATTTTTGTTGCATTATTCTAATCTGTATCACTTCGTTTTCTTTAAGAAATTTGTGATCTATACATAACGGTCTAAATAAAAAGTAATTATTTCAATATTTTAAAACTTATTTAAAAGTCTGTTTTATTTAACATTAAATTTTAAAAGTTAATTTAAAACTTATTTAAAAGTCTGGAAGAGTTTAAGTCTGTTTATTTGTTTTGTAACGCTAATCTATATAATCGATGTTCGAAACTTTAGTTAATTATTTCTCTTATTTTTCTTTACTTTTTCTTTAATAACTTACTAATTTAACGTTCCTGATTAAATTTGTGATTTATATATGTATTTTGCATTAAATTTTGACTCATATTTATTGCTGAAAATGCGATCGTAAAATTTTGCAATTTTCTTATCTTAATCCTCAATGCTTTCCTTCTAGATTAACTTGAATTTACTATTAAAATTTTAACATACTCAGAATCTTCTAGCCACTTCGTTAAAATATATTAATCTTTTCAGTAATATATTAATCAGTATATCCCCACAACGATATTTGGCGATTTTTTGTTGGCGATTATGGCTAAATCATAAATCAAAAACATAAAATAATAAATCGAAAATAAACAACATATAGGCTGCAATATTATATCACAAACAGTCCAGAGCGACATCGTTATCGTTCAAAACGGCGCCAAAGAAAAATCGCCAAATTCAGCTGTGGGGATATACTGAAGTCATAATTATCCGAATATAATTACTGAAGTTATATTATAAGTTATAGTTGTGGGTAACAACTATAGTATTTCCCCACAACTGGATTTGGCGATTATGGCTAAATCATAAATCTAAAATAAAAGCATGCAGGTTAACATATTACATTGCAAATAATCCAGAACGACTTCGTTATCGTTCAAAAAGGCGCCAAAGAAAAAAGAAAAAAAATCGCCAAATCCAGTTGTGGGGAAATACTATATACCTTATCAAATTATCAACGTATTACTTAGCCGCAGCAACGCGTGGCCGGGTCTGCTAGTATATATATATATATATATATGTGTGTGTGTGTGTGTATATAAAATGTTCTGCAATTTTACGATATGGAATAGTCTTAACTTTATTATTCGATTCAGTTGTTTACATTTCTCTTTTGTTCTTGTTTGAACAGATATCTGATTATTAAGTTTCACTGGAGAAATATTTAGGAAAATGTTATGCGTAACAATAAAATAGCATCTTGAATCTAGTTTGTTTACAAAATATCGGCCACGTGTTCGTCGATTTTACCTACTGTGACGTCACAGGAATATTGTCCATTGACGAAAAATCACTTTTTAGCTTGTAACTTCTAAGCAATTGAAGCTATCGAAAAAGTTTAAATGCAAAAATTGTTCTTTAGGGTAAGGCGGTAATTCGTCTGATTTGAAATTTTTTCCTATTTTCAATATTAAAGAAATTATGGGCAAAGGAAAATTTCCATCCCCCCACCATTTCCACCCCTTTGAGCTAGACACCCCGTCTACGAACTCGACCGAGATTTTTACTGTCCTGACAACATATCCCGAGCTGGTTCAAATTAAATAAAAATTACTCCAGTTATCGTGTTCACAACTTAACATGGGAAAAAGCGTTATACACACACACACACATATATATATATATATCTATACCTATATATATATATAAACTTTTGAACGGAGGGTGGTTTTGGGTTCTAGGGGTCATAATCGGTGAAGATATGAAGAAATTTCCCAGAAATCGTATCATGAGAACCATTGCAATAGGTAGATCTCCTATAAGGAATCTACCTAATAAGTTATAATCGTTATAACATAATGAAACATTTTCCTTTCGAAAAATAAGAAATTAAAATTCAACGGTTACAATTAAAATTTTAGCATATTTCGCGTAACACGCAAAACATATTACATGTATCCGCGTTTGTAATGATTGATAGATGGAGCTTTCTCAACTGCAGTTGTTAGTAAATATAATAGCCACGTGTATTAATTTATTGTTCTTTCTTGTTGTTCTATCGTTGTTTGAGCGTGAAAGCTATCAGTGGTATGATATATTCACCTTAGCCCACCAGAGGGCGAGCATTTCATTACAATCGCGGATAGCGAAACTTTTTGCACGATTTGAAATAAAATTATTTCTACTAGCAAACCCGTGCGAAATTTTCGCACTTAATTTCTTTTCTTATTTATCTTTAAAATTTGAAACTCATAAATATTATACCAATTTCACCACCTAATGAAATTTTTAATTTCCCAGAAGCCAAATTATTATTATAACCAAATTAATATTGTGCAGCAGTGAAAACCAACGAGATAAATAAAGGTGAAAACAAAATCATCCAAAGAAAGGTTTTAAAATAAAACTGATGGTTAACGACCCAGTTTTCATACTTCCGCAGGCAGTACAGCTTTAGTATAGTACACCCATGACGTTTTTTAAATTTTTGCGGTGATGTTGGCGATGACTTTTTATTTAATTATTTTGGCATACATACATACATACATATATATATATATATATATATATATATATCTTTTTTCTTAAATAATTCCTATTTTGATTATACTTTTTATAATTGCTATTTTTAGTCACTTTATGATAACAATTCATTCTGTATATGTCTTTAATGTATTGCTAGCATTAAAATGTCGCTTGCAAAGAAACAACTTTTAAAAATACAATTTTTTCATAAAATAATGCCATCTGACAAATAGCGTCATTTTTTCTTATTAGATCATTGAGTTGAATCAGAGTGCCGAAATATTGTCCCTTTATAAATATTTTTTATCCTCACGTATTTTATTAATTACACCCCTGTCGAATCGTTTCGATAAAATTTAATTGTAACTGGACAACGTTAGAAAAATATTATATAGATTTTTATATTTTTTATGCGCTACCTAGATTAAAATCGCTCTTGCTAAATTAAATTATTGGAGAAAAATGTTCGGTGTAAAAAAATTCCCCAAAATTTAAAATATTGCCCGGGAGGATCTATAAATAAAACTGATTTTAGTACAACATATATTTGCATCGTAAACTGTATTAGCATTTTATCAGTGTGTAAAAATTTTTTAAAGTGATCACGACGTCAATTTTTGTGAGATGCATAACTTATTTTTTTTATAACTTTTTATTGTTCACGTTTAGATAAATGTATTTATTTTCCTGTCGGAAAAAAAAAAAAAACTCGTAAATTTTTTTGGCAACAATTAAATAATGGATAAAATTTAAATGCTAAATGTATGCTATCCGCGATTGTAATGAAATGCTTGCCCTCTGGTGGGCTAATGTGAAATTACAATTAACATGCATAGCTTTCGAATTCATCTAGACGCCATTGCTTGCCGATATTTAGTTTCACATATATTTATTGAATAAAAATGAATAAATCCGGTAAAAAAGATAACACTTAATGTTGTGTGCCACAGTGTAACTCCAAAGGATCAAGAAATCCAGAATTAAGTTTCCATTTATTTCCAAATGACAAATTTAAAATTTCAGTTGCTTCGGCTAATGGAAGTAAAGAATTAATCAGATGATTTGAAACTAATATTCGTTCAACTTCAGTTAAAAATCTACTTCCGATCGAACGTTGAATAAACTGAAATATTTTTTCCAAAAGCAATCCATTTTCCATGATGTAATGGCGGAGAAATTATAGCACGAATATTAAGCAGTAATACAAATAGAACAAAAAATTAATACACGTGGCCATTATATTTTCTAACAACAAAGCTGAAAAAGCGCCATCTATCGATCATTACAAACGCGGATTATTAGCTTATTATTTTCATATTTTTATTAATTAAAAGAAAATTAATCAAAAATTTGAAAATCTGACTATGTTAAGTTGTAGTGTCAGACATGATTAATATTTTAGTGAAAACCCGAAGTCTTTAGGTGGTCTGATTGCTGAGATATAAGCAAAAATATGTGACACATTCGGACACCACCGGTGACAGACAGAGCGAGTATAAGAAAAACTCTTAATAAAAAATAACTTTTAAAATATTATCTGAAAAATATATGAAGTACAGAAACGAAACACCCCACGCGATATATTCCCATAAAGTTCCTATGAAATGGTGCACAAGCTTGTTCTTTAAGGTCCTCTTAGTTCGAGTGCCACTTCATTCATGCATACTGTTTACTCATATCATTGAAACGGTATTAAACCACCTTCATTCTACGCTCTTTTTAAAGAGAAAAATTAAATATAAATGATTTATTCTATTAAAGCACACAGATACTTTGCCGGTTATTTTGATATCGAGGTATAAGTAAAACTCTAATATTTTAACACTAGGTTGGTCGAGGGATGAAATTGACTACTTTTGGACAACATAAATATAAGAAACTATGACGGGGGGGTGGTAAATGCAACTATTAATAAATTCACTTACAGTCGGCAGCAAAATTATTCGGGCGCTATAGCAATAATTCCTTTATAAGAAAAGAAGTACGCTTAATACTGTTCTGTTAAATAAATCCTTGTCGTTCTTAGACTGACTAAGAACATGATTCGACAAGGATTTATTCAACAAAGCAGTATTGAGTGTACTTTTTTACATAGGAATTATTGCTAGCACTCGAATAATTTCGCTGCCGACTGCATTTATGCAAAGTCACTTGAAACCTAAGAAATCGCCCCATTACATATGTTTACCCCAATTCTCTTGGATCGAAGTGGCACTCTTAAACCCCTCCACCGCGTTAAGGTGGGACCTTGTCGGAGGGGCCCCCCACCCCCCACAGCAGAGCTGACCAACACTGTTCTCTCAAGCTTCCATAATGAATATTAGGACAAATTATCGAAAGAAAATATTTATACTGGAAACTGAAGTGTTATAATAGATTTTACTAATAGAATTCACATTGGGGAACAAAATAAAGTTTTTTTTTTTTTTTTTTTTTTTTTTTTTATCTACCTGAACCCAAATAACAGAGAAATACCAAAGTTTTTTTTTTTTTTTTTTTTTTGCTTTTTTTTTCGGGCTTGAAATTTTTTTTTTTCATTTATATTATTTTTAATAATACAACATTATTATTTAACTATATCTATTTAATCAAATTATTTAAACAATTTTCATACGTTTCCTTCTAATTTGGCTAACAGTTTTGACAGTAATTTGGCGGTTTTACCGGTAACCGTGAAAGAAAATCGCCAAAACTCCAATGGGCCTTCCTTACATAGAATTACATCTATTATTTAAATTATATTTTGTTCTAATTTTATTTGTTTCAGATTACAGGAAACATTTATTTTTTCTCAATACATTCTTACAAGTGTGACTCCCCCCCCCCCCGATTAAACACATCCTTCTCCGATTGTTTTATTCATTCCTCCAAACCAAGAGTAAAAAATTAATTTTCTTTATTTCAGTACATTTTTCTTTAATTCTGACGTTATGTTTCTAGCTTTATTCTTCAGAAACTTGGGCTATTATCGTAAAAAATATTAAGAAGCTTGCTAAATTGACCAGCTCTGCTTTTTTAGCGCGCGCGAAGCTTTTAATACAGCTTTATCATTGTACCCCGTTGCTTTTTAAACCCTTTATCGATTTCTCATAAATACAAAAGAACTATGAGGAATCGATTTTTTTTTTTTTTTTTTTTTAAGTGAAAAAAACATGCAAAGAAGAAGAAGAAAAAAAAAGAACTATTGCTGCAATACTATCTAACATCTGAAGAGATAGGAAGATTCGTCGTCTAGCCTGTTGAAATTGGCTAGTTTTTTATATTACTGGAGCCAAGAATCAGAGCCGCCGTCTTACAGCCAGGTGTTATTGCTACGAACATGGGAAAGGAAGAGCCGATGTTTAGCCTGTTGGAAGTGGCTAGTTTTTGATGTTACTGGAGCCAAGAGTCAGTGCCGCCGTTTTAGAACCAGGTGTTATTGCTACAAATACCAGAAAGAAAAAGCCGTGGTCTAGCCTTTTGGAATTGGCTAGATGTTGTTGCAAGAGTCGAGAAAAAGAACTGGAACAGTCGTCTAGTCTGTTACAGAAGCCAAGTGGTGGAATTGGCTAATTGTTGATGTTACAGAAGCCAAGATGAAAGTCAGAGCCGCTGTTTCAAAGCCAGGTGGTAATGGCTTTTGAGTCGTCGTTAACGAATACCAGGCACGATGTTATTGGTTGGTTAGTTACTGATACAGAGGATGCCAGATGAAAGAAGAGCTGTTATTTATTTACCAGTTGATGTTCACTGGTTTTCAAGAGGAACAGGAGAACACGCTCAGAAGAAGAAAGAGCCACTGCTGCCGACGCTGAATACACTGTCACAGAAGCCAAGATGAAAGTTAGAACCGCTGTTTCAAATCCAGGTGGTATAGGCTTTTGAGTCGTCGTTAATGAATGCCAGATGATATTAGGTGGTTATTGATACAGAGGGTGCCAGAAGAAAGATGAGCTGTTATTTATTTACCAGTTGGTGTTGACTGGTTTTGAAAAGGAACAGGAGAACACGCCAAGAAGAAGAGAGAGCCATTGTTGCCGCCGCTGAAGTACACTGTGGGACTTGGGAGTAGCCAGAAATATTTAGGAAAAGACCTGTTATCATTATATATTTTGATGGTATTTAACGGGAGATGGGAAGAAACCTATATCTACTGCTGGTGCCTGTGGTGTGTGAGAGAAGTTTCCTTACTTTATTTTTTATTGTGTGATGTTGTTTGCGTTGTAGTGTTGTTCATGCTGTAATGTTGCATATTTTATTTTAATAATATTTCTGAACTATTGTAACAGTATGGTAATTTACATATTAAAGAGAGGCCGAAACAATAAATTTCCATTAGGTGATGCTTAAATCTACATATAAGTACAAGAAATAGAATTTAGATATTTACAGAAAAAGGCCGCATAAACATGAAAAATCGTATACTTAAAAATACTACTTATAAATAACTAATAGAAATTTCATTTTATAAACTTTAACAAATAATAAAATAATATTACAAAGATTTCAAATGCTGCAAAGGAAAATATATATATATGTTATGAAGTTGGAAAAAATTATCGTTTTGGAGAAATATATGCATTACCACTGTCAGCAGATTGATTGAGACATATCTATAATTTAAAGAATAATTATCGCTTTCGCTATTTTTCTTCAAGCAACAAATTTTTTCTTTTTAAAATCATAGGAGAATGCGTTTTGAAATGCAATCAACAGAATATTTTACTCTTGATATACCTGCATTAAATAATGAAACATATTACAGTTTTTATCTAATGGTACTTTTTTCCGTTAGAGGATCGCCACTTGGCGATTTGGCAGGTTCGTTTCCTGATACTTGCGATATACCGTCAAGTTAAGCCCAAAACATTTAGGTAAATTAGAGGTAACTAAAAATAAAATAAATAAATAAAATGATTATAGTAAATTTAAGCAATAAATAATTTAAAAATATTTGTGATAATATAAATCAAAATAAATTCAAACCAAATAAATTGCCGCGGGCTTTGTCTACTTTTCATGTCATAATATTTAAATGAATCATTTCTTTAATACCATTTATCATTTATTCATGCAGAAGCTCATATGTTAACGCATCTAAAATCTAAAATAAATATTTGAAAAAAAAAAAAAAAAAAAAAATCTGCGACAACACTATTGTTGGTTTTCGCCTTGTGTATGAGTTGCCAAATGCGCCAAATGATATGGCAGTCCTTAAAGGGGAAAATAACCTATTCTAGTTGTATATAACCATTATTATTATTGTTATAATATTATTATTATTCTTTTTAAAATCTTCAAACCTTTTTTAAGCAATTGTTTACGAAGCGAAACCTTTACCTTTGCGATTTTAAAAAGATGGATGCAAAAAAAAATTGCAAATGTTATTCAGAGATATTTTTTACTCTTCAACAAATATGGATTCAAACACTTTAACATTAATTTTTTTTTCTTTTCTTTTTCTTTTCTCCTAGTATAATAAATGCTCAACCACTTCCAATCAAATATCATTATCATCACCTTTTCTGACAGTGGATAATGGATCTATTTCAAAATAATTAAAAGATGCGTAATTTAGTCAAATTTAGTCATTGTAGGTAATAATTTTAACGTTATGCCGAAACTAAATAAATTATTACAAGTTATTAGAATATAAGTAAAATATTGATGAAGATGGCAGACTTTTAAATTGTAAAAGATGATTATTTCGATCTTTTATAATTTAAAAGTCAACTTCATAACATATACATATAAATGCCAAAACTCTTTGATACCATCTTACCTTGACGGGTGGCCAGGGCGGAGGTGTTGGCGCTGGACTAACGAGGAATTCCTGGACCAGGTTTTCTGAAAAACTTACTTTTTTCTTGTTTCCTTTTTCATGAACACTTGTTTCCATAACTTCCGTTGAATAACCACGTCCTTCGGAGATGACATCCGTTGCTTTCCTACGAGTACCTGCAAAAAAAGAATCAAAGGACAAAAAACGTCTTACCTCCATTTCTTCAACTTACTTCAGCTACCTAATTCAGCAAGAAAAAAGTGAGAAATGAACCAGAATTCTAATGTTATAATTTATTTGAATTGTTGTTGCCAACAATGGTAATAGAAATAATTAAAAGAAGTTGGTAAAGAGTATTGTTGTTTTTCATTCACACGTGGGAAGAAAAGTTAATCACGTCACTTCAATTAAATCATAATTGATGTTTAAGTAATAAGTAATGAGTGTAAATTCATAGAGCATAGTTACCACTCGGTCAGGAGACCCTAAGTCTTCCACATTTTTCCCCCCCCACACTTAACATTGTGGGTTTTTTTTTTTTTTTCGTTTTAATCCACTGCTTTTTCTATGGCTTTTTAGCTTTTTTTCCCTCGTTTTTTACATTCTAAATTGCCCACCGCACTTTAAAATGTAGAAATCGAGGGGGAAAAAAAAGAAAAAAAAAACATAGAAAAAGCATAGAATGAAAACGAAAAAAACTCACAATGTCAAGTGTGGTGGAAAAAAGACTACAGAGGCTGTTCGCACATTTTTTAGACGATTTTGATGGAGTGTACTGAAGCAATTTCTCTCATATTTCGTGTTTTATTTGTTCAGTTTGATCAGTGGCGCACCCAGAATTTCTGTCTGGAGGGGGCTGAAGAGTAATTGGGTCCTACAGTATAGTAATAGGTTTATGTCCATATATGCAGCAACGGCGGCTCATGAACCGAAAATAGATGAAGAGCTGAGAAATAACATTTAAGTAGTTTTAATGCATAATTTTAATTAAAAATACTCATTTTATTTAAATGTAAATTTATACTCTATAAATGAATACAATGTAAAATATTAGGTGAAATGGCTCTTCACCTATTTTCGGTCCATGAGCCGCCACTGGTACGCAGACATATGCATAGTAAAGAATCTGTTTTAAATGTTTCTTTTGAAATAATGAATGAATGAATGAAACTGAATTTAAGTTAAATAGCACAATTGTGAAATTTATCTCCGTATATAATGTGCAAGTAATTCGGTCAGTTGGGGTTGAAATTGAACTTTCGAACATAAAGTTGTAGATTCAACTATGATCAAAAACTGTCTACGATCAAAATCTTCTAGGTCCATCTACGATCAAAAGAATATGACAAGCTGGTGAACATAAAATTTACTCGAAATGAAATGCCCCCACCCAAATATTTCCATTGAAAATAAAATTTGATCAATTTTAATACCCTTTTGTGATGCTTTATTTGTATATGCAGTAACACTTAAGTAATTAAGAAATCTTAATAATTATAGCCAAATAAAAGCTGCAGTTGTTATAAGTATGAATTAGAACAGAATTTCAGTGTAAATTTTTACATGGCTATTTTTATTTAATTATCTGGAGTGTGGGGCGATGCTCTTTCAAGGTTCGATTAACAGAAACAAATCGGACGTGCAGTCTTCGTGGGGGTAAGCCAACACAGCAAGCAGGGGGCAGAACCTCTTAATATCCTAAAACATATATTACTTAGAATAGTTTGTTCAGTTGGTAAATATTTCAAGCGTTACCTTTCTGAGTAATATCATTACAGGATATTGTATTCCAATAATATAATATATATTTATGAAATTTGAATTTTTATAACAGGCAAAAATTTTATTATCCAAGAACGGAGCTTAGATCTCAGTGACATCAGAAGCAAAAATGAAAATTGTGCTTGGACCCTACTGTATTTTCTACATACTGTTACAAAAAAAATAATAATAATAATAATAATAATTAACCCCATCCTCCCAAGCATCTGTAAAATATCTCAAAATATTATTATCAGGGTATTTTCCTATTTTGAACAGTAAACTACGCTTTGTGGCATTTCTCTAAATCGGTATATTTTTAGAAAAATATTTTACTCATTTGTGATCAGATCAATTAAATTTTATCTTCAGCAATTGATGCGAAATTTCACTAGCATGTATTTGTACTAGATGCATTTAAAGGGTTTAACAAGAATATGCAAAGTCCATTTTTAATTTAAAATTTAGTTTTAGAGGAACGACTATAAGAGCAAAGCTAATTTTTATTTCATATCAAACGAGAATTTTCATTTGCCGATGTGAATGTGTTAATTTTGCCCAGGGACAAAACACACTTCCACAAAGATGCTATAAATACTCATAAATTAAGATACAATAACTGCATGAGCTTGGTATCCCCTTTTCCTGAAAAATACATCCCAGCTTATTTCCACGTCTGATTGCTTCTTCTGTCTGACTTTTTAGATACTTACTCGATTTCGTGATAACAGTATATTCTCTAGTTTAGGACCTTAGAAGCCCATCCCTAAAAATTGCAACTTCTTTCAACTAAAAATCAAAGAACTAGTTCATTGTTTTTGTTTTTGACAGTAAGGATTTCAAAAATTCCTAATTTTTAATGTATAATTTATAAACTATTTCTGCTTACAATATCTGTGTTTGAGTAGTATTTTTTTTTTTTCATGCACATCTGAAATTTTTTACTATGTCAGCTCGTTCTGGAGGGGGCTTCAGCCCCCTAAGCCCCCTCCGTGGGTGCGCCACTGAGTTTGATAGCCCTTGTTCTTAACTAACATTCTACATCATAATTTCTATGATAATAATGCTTTTTATAATATCGGAAGAGGTATATTTTTCTACTCCTCTTGAATGGCTTTCCAGAGTCCACAAAGCGTTGTAGGTCGGTGTTTGGATAATGTTGATTTTAAGAGTCGAAAAACACAAAAATCCAACAGTGATACATCAGAAGATTTAGCAGGAATGTCAGTGAAGGGTATGGTTTTAATTCCCGTTTTTTGTTCCATTTTTTTCTAGAAAAGCAATTGCGGATTGCGATGTGTGGCTGCTTGTTTTGTCTTGATACAGTTCAACGGATTGATAGCATTGTGGATAAAGATCTGGATTTTCATTTTTAAAAATTGGAATTAAAATATGTTCTTGAGAGTATTTAGAGTTGATTTTGACATTTTTCTCACATTTCTTTGCTTTTATCTTGCGCTTGTATGAAAAAACCAGTGGCAATCATAAATCCTTTAGAAAAACTCTCTTTTGATGCTTTGAGCCATGTAGCAATTTTTTTTTCTCCACTTTTGTGATAATAAATTGACCTTTTTTTATTGCAACCACTTAAATAGACCCAAGATTCATCTGTTGTTGCAATATTTTTCCATTTTTCTCCTGATAAATGCTTTTCATAACGATTTCACAAAAAACTATCTTTGGAAAGAGTGGAAACCTATCCTTCCATCCACTGCCATTTTAGAAGCGCATTTTTGCATCTAAACAAAAACTATAAATATCAGAAGATAAATAAAACTTCCAGAAATATAACTGTTGTGAAAATAAAATTCTCCATGCAAACGATTTTTTCTTACTTCGAAATAAAATCGTCTAAAAAATGTGCAAACAGCCTGTAATACCGGAAGGAATAAAAGGACAAAATTGGCAAGAAAAAGGCATCGAAGAACGGAAGGGTGTTTAGGGCATTAAAGCTATCTTCCAGGTTTTGCTACAACTCGCCTAGTATGTAACTTGGCGGTGGCGGGGGTGGATGGGTGAGAGCCACCGCACTTTAGAATGTAAAAAACAAGGGGGGGGGGACAGCTAAAAATCCATTAAAAAAAAAAAAAAAAAAAATACGTGTGGCACTCGGGGATTGCCGCGGTAAAGCTATTGCATAGCATTTTTTATCAACTTATGCAATTATATTTATTTATTTATTTTATTTATGCAGTATTATTTTTTTTCTTTGATATTAATTCAAGTTTTTTCTTTGATATTGATTCAAGTTACACTTTTTGAGCGTGGTGACCGATAAGAAAACAAATTTTTTTCTTTTATTGAATAAATGAGAAGTTAATATTGTTTAAAATATTTTTATTATCTTACAATACATGTAGGTTATTCAGGAATTTTTATCATTGAAACTATAGGTTTATGGTAACTGAAATAAGAAACATAAGTTTGAGATTTGATATCCTCTAAATATCTGGAAAATACCGCGTCAATGGTGGTCCCATATTAGTTCCCCATCATACTATAGGTATGGGGAACTTAGGTAATCGTGAAAATTTTCGACCTCGTTTTTTTGACTTTTTTACACGTTTTCAGATGTGAGGAATCCGAAAATGACAAAATTTGTAAGGTGTCTGTCTGTAGGGTGTCTGTTAGTCCGTTAGTGTGTTAGTCTGTTAGTGTGTTAGTCTGTGTACACGATATCTCAAGAACAAATTGTCGCAGAGAGGTCAGATCAGTTTTAAAATATTACTTTCGACACTGGAAAGAACCCTATTCATTTGCAACATTCGATTTTAAAAACTTCGTAAGTTATTAGAAATTTACGATTTTCTTAACATGGGAGAATAGGACAAAAATTCACTTAAACGTGCATTAAATGGAAACTTTTTATTGTAAAAATGTCAGACCAGTTTTAAAATATCAGCTTTGATGCCGGAATGAACATCAGTAACTATAAATATGCTACTTTGAAAATTTCGCAAGTTATTGGAAATTTACGAATTTCTTAACATGGCAGTATAGGGCAAAATTTCACATAAACGTCAATTTTGAGGGATATTTTCATCGTAAAGATGTCAAACCTATTTTCGAAATATTATTTAGGTTACTGGCATGAATATCATAGAATATGGATTTTCCAATTTAAAAAAATCGTAAGTTATTTGGAATTTACGATTCACTTAACATGCCAGAATAAGGCAAAATTGAGCATAAACTTCCATTTTGAGGATCATAAATACATTAGACAACTTCAAAATTACATTTATGATATTTTTGTTTGAACATGATTTAATACAAATATTCTAATAGGAAAATTTCGTAAATTATTCGTAATTTACGATTTTACCAACATAGCGAAATTGTAAATTTTTCATATAAATATGAATTTTGAGGATTATTGCATTGGAAATAGTAGCATGAAACATAAACAACGGAATTGACCCTGACAAAATAAATTAATAGATTAGAATAAGATAAATATATCGAAGTGAACGATGGATAGCCTATTAGGCGGGGATTTCTTTCTGTCACTGTATCAAGCTTTGGTCAAATTCATTTTTCTTAACATGATTATAATATGTCTCGTAGTAGAAATTTATGAGAACATAAATATGATGGGGAACTGAGCAGAGTCCACCTATGCCAACTAGTTTTGTTGTGGATTCTTGTGGATCATTATTCATTTTCAAATTCAATTTTTCCGAAAGAAAAGTTGTCAACCGCTCTGATTTTTTATCAGCGAAGTTGATGTTGAAATCGCCAGCCAAGATATGTGGAAATTTATTACCATTTGTACCAAGTATTTTCGACCCTTCTTCAGTGTACTCCTGTAAAGTGCGATGAATAAAATGCTCTACCTCAATCGAATTGTAGGTATCGAAATCCTCGATGTACCAAATTTGAATGATCTAACTCTATTTTTCTTTGTCCCTGTGTCCCCCCCCCTCCCCGGCCCTTGTAATAAATTTACACTTTCAAAAATATCCCCATTCGATTTGCAGGCCTCTAAAACCTATCTGTACCAATTTTCAATGGCCTAACTGTATTTCTATTTGTTTTTGCCCATAGCCCCCCCCCTTACCGCCCCACCCCCTTACCGTCCCTCCTAATAATTTTACAAATTCGAAAATATCTGCAATCGATTTGTAAGTATCAAAAACCATTTTGTCTCAATTTTGAACGATCTAACTGTATTTTTATTTTTTTTGCCCCCCCCCTCTCCCCTCCCCCTTCTCGCCCCTCCTAATAACTTTACACTTTCGAAAATATCCCCATTCGACTCTACGGCCTAACTGTATTTCTATTTGTTTTTGTCCCATAGCCCCCCCTTACCGCCCCACCCCCCCTACCCGCCCCTCCTAATAATTTCACAAATTCAAAAATATCCGCAATCGATTTGTAAGTATCGAAAATTTCTATGTACCAATTTTGAACGATCTGACACTATTTTTATTTTTTTGCCCCCCCCTCCCCTCCCCCTTCTTGCCCCTCCTAACAACTTTACACAATCGAAAATATCCCCATTCGACTTGCAGGCCTTTAAAACCTATCTGTACCAATTTTGAACAGCCTAACTGTATTTCTATTTGTTTTTGCTCCATAGCCTAGCCCCCCGCCCCCCTTGCTGCTCCACCTGGGGGCTGATTTTCTAAAATTCCAGAAATTGGTTTTTAGTTAGTTGCGTTAGCTATATTTTAGAGCAAAAATTTCACGTTTATCTATTTTTTTTTGTTTGAGATATTTAGGATTATGCGAAATCACGTTTTACGCATGTGAAATCACGTTTTGCCCCCCCGCCCCCCTTGGGGACCGAATTTCAAAAATTCCAAAAACCGATTTTTAGACATTTGTATTAGCTATATTTTAAAGCAAAAATTTTACGGATATCTGTTTTTTTGTTTGAGAAATGAAGGATTTTGTGAAATTACGTTTTGCCCCCTACCCCCCTTGGGGGGCGAATTTTGTAAAATCGCTTGCGGCGTTGTCTTTCTCGGGTCGTAAACATTAACCGTGCCCAATTTGGTCCCGCTCGGTGAAACGGCCTAGGTTTCTATAGCGGACAGACACACAGACACACACACACACAGACAGACAGACTCTGCTCTTATATATATATATATATAGATGAAGAATGAATATATATATATATATATATATATATATATATATACACATATTGAGAATCTAAATTAAGAATTTAAACTATATGTATGTGTGTGTGTGTGTTTGTGTGTATAAAAGAGGGCTACTTTTAAGATCGCTCATTTTAATATCAAAAATTTATGTTATTTTTATAGCAGTATTATATATAAATTAAAAAAAAAAAATAAAAAAAATAAAAAAAAAAATAAATACTGCATTTGTGATAATAATAAAATGTATGTATATAGAGTACTCACTCATTTTCTTTCACTATTTTTTCATCACTTTCTTCATTAATAAATGCACTTTGTTTATTCATATTTAAAACACTTCATACACAAATTTTACGCGTACAGCTATTCACTGTTGTACATAGATGATAGATACCTATACACCTATATACTTTCTCACAAACAGCTGCTTACGTATTCGTCCGATTTCGGAGCAGCTCGTCTCGATCCGTGCGAGCTTCGTACAGTCGTACCATATACATACACGTTAAGGTTCAACTAGTCGCGGGCTCGAACTCACTCGTGGACGCGGCCAAAAAGCACGCTGTCTCACCTAGCATTGTGTCTAAAAGAGATAGAATCAGTTATGAGCAGTTAGCAGCTAGTTTACACGCATACGTCTATTCGCACGCACACAAACATCGCGCCGAAGTCTGCCGAACTGACTGTCTGCCGAAGTCTGCCGAACTGTGTTAGGTTTATTTTCGTTACGGAATTTCTTGATTCGGTCGCCGCGCTCAAAGCCCGCGATAAAAGCTATGCAATAGCTTAAAAAGAATGAAATGAAAAAAAAAAAAAAAAGAAACTCACAATGTTAAGTGTTTTTTTTTTTTTTAAGGTTAACACTGTAAGGAATAAAAAGACAAAATTGACTAGAAAAAAACATCGACGAGCGGGAGGGTGGGTTCGGGTTGGAGCATTAAAGCTATCGTCCAAGTTTTGCTGCGACTCGCCTAGTATATAACGAACTGACGTGTTTCTTTTGAGTTACTTATATAAACGTTCATTTTTGTAATTTTTAACCGACATAAAAAAATAAAAAAAATTGGTTAGCTCAAAGCATTTTTATTCAAAGCATTTCTTAACTAATTCTCCGATTTTGATACTTTTTATTTTCTGAACATTCTACGTCAGGAAAGTATTGTAATCATGATTTGTGGAATGAATTTTGCATGGTATAGCTCAAAAACTCATGGTCGTAGAATGTTGAAAATGTATATTTGTGACATTTATGACGTCTTGTTATTCACCTCCAACTTTGGTCTTGACACGAGCTCTTCTTTTAGAGATAAGTACGATTTTACACAATTTTTATGATGTATGTAAGAGTGTGAGTGTGTGTATGTGTGTGTGTGTGTGTGTGTGTGAATGTGTATCAGTGAACACGATGACATCTAAACGACTTTTTTAAATGAGCTGAAAGTTACAACATATGTTATGGGAAACACATACTGTATAGATTTTAGTGAATCTAGCACTTAAGGGCCCTCTTCACTCACCGCCGCCGGAAGCCGAAACTAATGCTATTCAATGGGAAATGTTTCTTTAGAAATAACTTATTAACTAATACATATTTTTAAATTCTGTTTTCACATTCTGAAAGTTCCCAGCTGTTAAATTGACGCACCTTTTCTAAAATATTATTTTCTTTTTAATTTTTTATATTTTATTTTGAAGCTGCAAAATACGAATTTTCAATATGTGAAATTTTTTCATTTTGCAATTTCGAAATAAAATATTAAAAATTGAAAAATTACATTTTTAAAAAAGGTCCGTCCATTTAACAGTTGGGAATTTTCTGAATGTGAAAACAGAATTTAAAAATATGTATTAGTTAATAAGTTATTTGTAAAGAAAATTTCCCCACTGAATAACATTGGCTCGGGCTTCCGGCGACGGTGAGTGAAGAGGGCCGTTAAACACGGGAAAGGGGTGTACCTCGGACCTATGCCATTTCTAGCTCTATTTATTTAGATATATAAATAATATCACATGCAGTTAAAACACTTACTGTTAAGGGTCTCAGTGAAGTAATCTATGTTTGCTTGGAAGCTCAACTTTTTGAAGAGTTCTTGAAAAAGTAAATTCACTTTGCAAAAGTAAATTTTTCTCAGATACTTTTATGTATTTCTATATCTATACCCACACATACACTATACATTCTGAAATGAGTGTTATGCACCAGGAAGTAGCTCTCTAACTATAACCCTATATGCTTGCAATCAAGTTAAGCCCAACCTGAATATTATGATTAGCAATTTCGCTTTTAGTAACAGACTGGTGTACCTTGAACCCAATACAAGTTGTGTATCTTAGACTGGTCATAATGCGTGGTGGATTACAAACAGCTCCAAAAAGTAACACTTGGAATTGACCTATCCAATTATTATCTTGATTATAAAAAAGTGTGAAGATTTTTATTATTAATCACAATATGACTTAATGTAGAATATTTTAATTAATATTTAATATTTTCCACTTTTTAGACTCAAATTAGACTTAATAACAATACGACTGCGATATAGTAATGATTTTGAAGTAAAACTAGTATGTTGTGGCCCCCACATGACTTTCTTCTATATTTTCCTATACAAATTCACTCAGTGAAAATAATTTATTAAAATTATTATTATTTTCGTCTATATTCAATAGAAGAAAGTATTAGATTCGTAAAAATTTTCGACCTCAGGTTTTTGATGGATTAACACGTTTTGAGAGCTGTAGAACACGATTTGACCATTTTTAGAAATGTCAGGCTGTCTGTCTGCGTGTGACAAAAATTTGTGGCAACTGTATCACAGGAACTACTGCACAAAATTTCATACAAATCGGTATGTAGTTGCACCTTGATATAAATTAGTGCCCATCAAATTAGACTTTAGGTAAAAATTAGGTAAAAATTGTCTTACAGGTTTCGTTGCCATCCCGCTTTTTCTAAATTTTTAACATGGTGATATAGGAAAAAATAAATGAGCATAAAGAGAATTATTTTTTAGTAATCATTGTGAAATTTACAAGAATTATTTATAATAGAGATATTCAACTGTGAAAAAAAAAAAAAAAAAATGTATATGTAGGAGCCTCGCAATACCCCCTGGAGGGCGGGAAGTCCCCCCTCGAGGAGAGTAAATTTTCAAGATGGGTATCTTTCGAAAGGTCTCGTCAATACCTTTAAAACGAATGGTTGAACTATAAATCTGTGATAATTTAAAACAAAGTTATCGATTTTTTTTTTTATTTTTTTTTTTTTTTTACTTTTAACGAAAAAAAAAAAAACCTTTTTTTTTTTTTTTTTTTTTTTTTTTTTAACGAAATTTAACGAAATTTGGTATTTTGTTGGCCCCTGACATAAACTGGTGCTGATTAGATTTTAGGATCATTCGCTCAACAGGTGGCGCTGTGATCGTATTTTTTCTAAATTTTTAACATGGCAGTATAGGACAAAATTTCGTATAAATGTAGGGGAAAGTTGGACAAAACGGGATATCATTCTTGTTTTTTTTTTTTTTTTACTACGGAAAATATGTTGAAGAAAACCACACAATTTTTTTTTTTATAACTACAACAGTTATTGAAGCACACAAAAAACATATTTGTAACTAATTGTAATGATTGTAAAATAGTAAAAAAAAGTATTTACCAAACTCTTACACATCCCGTTTTAGCATACCTGGGTTGGTTAAAACGGGATAGGGATTACAATGTTTAATTTCTTGTGTAAAACCAACAGAAAAGCACAATTAACTGACAAAAAACTGTAAAGCAAAATTTCCACTTGAAAGAACAATGTATTCAGTAATCAGACACTTAAAATAAAAGTTTTTAATGTTTTTATTTAGAAAATGGGAAAGAAGACCTTTTATTTAGGCCTATAGCAGAACAAAAGTCGCATAAAAAGGCATTAGAACACGCTTCGTGAGCCCATTCTTGGCATCCAGAACATTGTATCCAACCTTCACCAGCCTTAGAATCGACGCACAGTGAATTACAATATATGCAGGTTTCTTCTCCCTCTGTTTCATCTTCAGACAATGACGACGTGCATTCTTGTCTGCTTGCTGAAGGTTTATTAAACTTTTCCATGTTTTGACTTTTAACATCAGGATTAGGCATTCTTTTATAGGCCTACTTTCAGGTTTGGCTGGACCTGATAGCTCTTTTTCTTCCTCTTTTCCATTTCCTTTTCTTATAAACTTCTTTTTGGAATTTTTTTGGCCATTTATTCCCAGTGATGGTATAGTAAAATATATTTGGGACTGAGAGATTGATTTAACCCGTTAGTAATCGCTATAGACAGCGCCACCTATTACAGATTGCGCACTTTTTATTTAACTGTCACCAATAATTTTAAGAAGTGATGTGATCGATGTTTCGTCAGTTTTATTCGCGTTTTATGTAAATCAAATGCCACTTCTAAAAATTTTTGGTGGCTATTGAATAAAAAATCTGGCAACACTGAAGGATGGGCGGCAAATCGACCAACTAGCGACTACTAACGGGTTAAGAAAAGAATTCCATTTAGCAAATTAGATAAAATTAATTTGATTATTAATCCCTTATAAAGCCATTAGAAGTATACATACCACCAGGGCCCGATTAAGCTTTGAAGCTAGGGGAAGCTCAGCATCATTTCGGGGCCTCCCTTCATTTCGGAAAATCTTGTTTTCCCGTTACATATTGTAATGTAAAAATGCTATAGACCAAAAAAATAGTGTGTGTTTATTATTATTAATATTATTTTTTTTTTTTTCATGCATCTGGGTGGTTTCTACACAGAACATTAAAACCATATAACTTTTTAACTAAGAACATTCAGATTTTTGAGGTTAAATAATAGATTTTTCCCGAAATAGTGAGTGTTTTGTCTTGTTTTAGGTAACCTTTCTCAGAAAAAATTCAATCTCAGTGTGAAAATATGAAACAAAAAATTCAAGGCCATATTTTTAAACCTTATGGGGCCCCCTCTTAAATTTTAGAGGGGAAGCTTGTGCTTCCTAAGCCTTTTGGATAATCAGGCCCTGCATACCACCCAATTTAATTAATTTTAAATAAGAAAGGCGTGCCAAGCTACTTTTCAACGCCTACTGTTTTTAGTTTATACACCCATTTTTGTGGTAAAAATTACTTATCACGGTCTTAGAAAGAGAATTTCAGAAAAAAGTAGCCACACAGAGTGTGATTATTTGTTCTTTTACTTTTATGTAGATTAAAATCGCTAGGCGTTGTAAAATAGCTTACTACGCCTTTCCTAGTAAACATTGATTATGATGGTGGTAAGTATACTTCCCACGGCCTTATAAACGGTTAAATAAGAATTT
This sequence comes from Salticus scenicus, assembly GCA_963930645.1. Taxonomy (NCBI): domain Eukaryota; kingdom Metazoa; phylum Arthropoda; class Arachnida; order Araneae; family Salticidae; genus Salticus; species Salticus scenicus. The sequence goes on from OZ005658.1 coordinate 21,360,989, forward strand.
TCTTCTTATTTATTCGCTGTCATATATTGAAGCGAATTCTGGTGCGAAAATAAGGCGAGACTAAAAATGCTCTTGAATAAATTATAAAAGTTGGCAACTCTGAGTAGTAAAATTTTCTCCAGCATGTAATTACGGCATACTTGCCAACATACTAATTAATATTCCGTAGTATTGTTAGCCCCGCCTTCTTTTTCACATCAGTATCTTATTAGAGTATTTTTCTTCTTATCTAATCGTGATTGCATTTGGAGACTATTACTCTAAAAATTTACTGGTGTGAAAAAAAGGGCGGGACTAACAACACTACGGAATATTAATTAGGATGTTGGCAAGTATGTTACGGTTAAAGAAGAAGAAAAATTTCCTTAATGAAAAGTGGTGTGAAAAAAGGGGTGAGTACTATCTGGAATAATTAAATTGTTCACATATCTGTTAGAAGTTCTTTCCTCGTACACACTATGAAACCTTGTTACTAATGTGCTACAGTAAATCAAATTGAAAAGTTAATAATGTATTGGTTGAAAAAAAGCTAAATGTAAACGATTTTTTCAGATAAACTTTGATTTTTATTTTATCAAAAAATCCGCTATGATAGTGGGATCAGAGAAATCGTATGCATGAAAAGTTAAAATGGATGTTGATTTTGTTAAATTAAACGCCCTAAATAAAACAAACTTATTTAAAATTTTCACTTGATTACCTTAAATTTAATATTCATTTTTTAGCATTTTTCACAATTTTGATTGATTTATTTGATTTTTTAATGCGATTGCTGTTGAATAACAACTAAGCTTTTTAAACATTAATAGTGGACTGCAAATTACATAAATATTATACAACTGGTATAGTAGGCAAAATAATAGTCATAATACGCATTAAAATGGATTTATATGGAGTATGACTCTTTCTCAGAAACGTTAGATATATTTTTTCCTATGTAATTTTTCTGTGTATAGTCAGAAAAAAAGAAAAGCTATCTTCGAGTAATTTTACAACAATTTATCATAAAAAATATGTGGCTACTTCCGATCATAGATATAGTAATAAGACATAGATTGATCAGCGAGAGGGAAAAAGTGATACCTTTTTTTTCTGTGCATACCACGTGATTTTAGCATAGCAACCCACCTAGCAACCGTAACTGTAGGACAACTAATGGCTGTGTTTACTATTGCACAACGTGGATTCTCACGTATTAAAAAGTTATAAAGAAAAAAATTCTATAATTAATTGCATAAATCCGTAAAATTAATCTAAAAGGAGTTTCTACAAATGCTAAAAACATCCCCAGATGCAGTTTATGGGTGCATCTGCAATTATCTTGTGTTCAAAATGTTTGAACATACATACGTAAATATTGCAATGCCTATAAAAGCTTGTAAGCATACACATTGTTAGTTTGCCGTTGGATTCGTTAAGTTTTTGTACATAAAATGAATGTGTGGTTGTTGGAAAGATACAGGCTTTATAACTAATACAGTGGATTGCGTTTATTTTATGATGCATACTTATAAAGCACTTTTCCGTTTCAAAATGTAACTGTCAACAAAACATTTCTTAATAATATTTGCTAACTACTCGGTAATTTATATTAAACAACGTTTGAAAGCATAGAGTGAAATAATATTTATTTTAACATAGTTATAATACATTCCATTAAACAAAATCTTGTATAAGTTATCAAATAAAATATGTTTTTATAAGTTATCCATTTTATCAACCTATATGACTAATGTAGTATTTTTCTTTTAATTATACAAAACAAGTAATTTATTGATTGAAATAAATAAAAGACAACATGTTAAAAATTCTATTTTGAAGTAACAATGGTAATTTACATGAAATTAGATTACATTTCATAAAACACATTTTGAAGGGTTCAGATGTATAATTCATTGTTTTGTTATTTATTTTAAAATTAATTATCATTTCTTTACTAAGGCGTAAAAATTAATTATATATATATATATATATTTCACTTACAATTCATTATCCAGAGAAAAATATAGCACTCAAGCCAATTTCCAAATGGATTCCAATTTAAAAAACATACTTATGATTTCAATTCATCAGTGTGTGTCTGTGTGCATTCTCATTTCCATGAATGTTTTAGAATGCTTTGAAATTGATATATGATTCAGGTTTGCATGTTTCCAATTAAAAATCTTTTTTTTTTTTTTTTTTTCTACACAGGGGCTCAAATTTGTTACAGTCTATGATAGTATTTCTTTAAAGCTTGTATTATTATCTTTATACTGCATAATATGTTATATTAACCCTTTCAGCATTAAAGCCACCTTCTTTTCATCATCTATAGTCAAAATAAAAGGGTGATGTGATGTGACTAAATTTTAAAATACATATAGGTTTTCACAAAAATGAAATTAATAAAATATGTGTGTAGTATTTAGTATAAAATTTTTATAGTTATATTGTGTATAGTATTAAATTTTAGGAATAATTAAATAGGTTTGTTCAAAAATTACTGATGCCAGGAAGGTTAACATATGAATTTAACTTACCTTAATGTATCTGAATATTTTGTGGGACCATTTTAACCTAGTGCTAATTATATTATAAATAATCTCTAAAAAAAACAGTTAAATTGAACATGTGTCATTTGTTAATTATTTTAAACACACGTAAAATTAAAGCAGAAAAGCTTCGGATAATTTTTTTTTACATCATTTAAATAAAATTTAATTTTACGTGTGTTTAAAGTGTTTTTAATATAGCTAATTATATTGTATTACTTAAAGAGTATGATATAAAGCATTAATTAGCTTACAACAAAACTAACCCAATTACCTCTCAGGTGTATAATATACGGTATAGAAATCTGTTGCTTTTTGTGCACATTTGGGTACTTTATACACATTTATCAATTACATAAACTTAAAATTGCTATTTTTCTAATTGTGTCACTTATCTTGCCGAGGTACAATATGAGTAATAAATAAGTGTCCATGTACACAAAACAGTCATAATATTTATATCATTTTCAGTGGAAAATATGCCATAGTGTACTTGAATAATATATCAGTTTCAAGGCAATTTAAAATATTTTTTAAGGAATAGAGCAAGGAGGGTTGAATTATTGTAAGGATGGATAGTGGCGTATGCAGGATTTTATTTCAGGGAGGGCTGAGTTAAGTTCGATAATGTTTCATAGCGCATAGAAATCTCTTAATCTTTATTTTTTAAATCTTTCTACAAAATTTCGGGAGGGGCTGGGATATGCCACTGAGGATGGATGATTGTAAAATTTTATCTTTTGAATAATTAAACCCAAAATTTGAAATTTTATTAAAAAATAATAATTTTCTTTTGTGAATAAAAGAAAAATCTAGGTTTCAGAGTTATATTTTTCTATTTGTAATACTTTTAATATTTTATAACTTAACACTTTCGCAATCGGCATACTTTTCCTTTTTGTGAAACTGAATGCCAGGGAATATTGAAGTAAACTCAAGCTAGTTGCCACAAACTTTTGTTGTTTAAACATGGATAAAAGTTAGCTATAATGTTTTGAAATGTTACTCTTGTAATTATCTGAAGGTTGAAATGAAAATTAGTCGTAGAATATTAGAACGAACCTATAATGGTATTGAAGAACTAATACTCTAATAATACTATCGAAATAATACTAAAGTGTTGTCTCCATAGAAATCCTTTAAATGACGTGAATTTGTGTCAGCAGTAACCAGGAACGGAATCTGAAAAGACGTGACTTTACGTCAGTGGCAACTAGCTATAGAAGTTAAAATGACGTGAATTCACGTCAGCGGTTGTGAATGTGTTAAGAAATAAATTTTAGTTTTCTTTTATTTATAAAATAAAGTAAAAATAAAATAAAATGAATAAATTATTATTTTTTTTTTTTTAAAGAAAAACTTTTACAATCAAGTAAAAATAAAAACCTTTTACTTTACTCTCTTTTATAATTAAAACAAAGCTAAAGCTTATGTTTTAAGTTGAAGAAAATTATAAATATTATAAATAAAAAATTTAACTATAAAACCTAGATGTTTTTAATTTATAAAAATTTAATACTTATTTATTAACGTTTTAAACTTTGATTTTAATCTTTAAAAAAAAGTAAAAATACAATGTTTAGATCAATAAATAAATAAAAAAACTTTGGAAGCATTGAACCAGGGCGATATTACCTATTATAAGCGTCATTGCAGCTACTTATTGTACTACAAAATATGTTACTGGAGCATTGAGATTTTCTTGAAGAAACCTTCATTTAAGGAATTACTGAAACTTATTTTTTAGTTCCCCATCATACTATAGGTATGGGGAACTTAGGTAATCGTGAAAATTTTTAGTTCCCCATCATACTATAGGTATGGGGAACTTAGGGTAATCGTGAAAATTTTCGACCTCGGTTTTTTGACTTTTCTACACGTTTTCAGGTGTGAAGAATCCGAAAATGACTAAATTTCTATGGTGTCTGTCTGTAGGGTGTCTGTTAGTGTGTCAGTGTGTCAGTGTGTCAGTGTGTCAGTCCGTTAGTGTGTTAGTCCGTTAGTTTGTTAGTCTGTTAACACGATATCTCACGAACAAATGATCGCAGAGAGGTCAGATCAGTTTTAAAATATTACTTTCGACACTGGCAAGAACCCTATTCATTTGCAACATTCAAATTTAAAAACTTCGTAAGTTATTAGAAATTTACGATTTTCTTAACATGGGAGAATAGGACAAAAATTCACTTAAACGTGCATTTAATGGAAACTTTTTACTGTAAAAATGTCAGACTAGTTTTAAAATATCAGTTTTGATGCCGGAATGAACATCAGTAACTATAAATATGCTACTTTGGAAATTTCGCAAGTTATTGAAAATTTACGAATTTTTTAACATGGCAGTATAGAGCAAAATTTCACATAAACGTCAATTTTGAGAGATATTTTCATCGTAAAGATGTCTGACTACTTTTGAAATATTATTTAGGACACTGGCATGATTATTAATGACTATGAATTTTCCAATATAATGATTTCGTAAGTTATTGGAAATTTACGAATTTCTTAACATGGCTGAATAGAGCAAAATTTCACATAAACGTCAATCTTGAGGGATATTTTCATCGTAAAGATGTCAAACCACTTTCGAAATATTATTTAGGATACTGGCATGAATATCATAGACTACGATTTTTCCAATTTAAAAAATTCGTAAGTTATTTGGAATTTACGATTTACTTAACGTGTCAGAATAAGGCAAAATTGAGCATAAATTTCCATTTTGAGGATCGTAAATACATTAGACAACTTCAAAATTACATTTATGATATTTGTTTGAACATGATTGAATACAAATATTCTAATAGGAAAATTTCGTAAATTATTCGTAATTTACTATTTTATCAACATAGCGAAATTGTAAATTTTTCATATAAATATGAATTTTGAGGATTATTACACTGGAAATAGTAGTATGAAAACTAAACAACGGAATTGACCCTGATAAAATAAATTAATAGATTAGAATAAGATAAATATATCGAAGTGAACGGTGGATAGCCTATTAGGCGGGGATTTCATTCTGTCACTGTATCAAGCTTTGGTCAAATTCATTTCTTTTAACATGATTGTAATATGTCTCGCACTAGAAATTTATGAGAACATAAATATGATGCGGAACTGAGCAGAGTCCACCTATGCCAACTAGTTTTTTTTCTCAAGATTGCTTGGCTAGTACACGCTACTGTTTTAATATGTTGTTACTTTCATTTTCAATTTCATAGTACACTAAAATTCAACCCAATTTCCTCCTGACCTGAATTCTTCATGTCGTGATTTTTCCTTGTAGAATGAAAACATTATTGAAAAGAAGGTGGTGAAATATCATTCAACTACCAATGATTGCTGATCTGAAGATCTCATGAAAGGCTAAATTACATCTGACACTCGCTCCTGATGATTGTATTCATGCTGTGATGCGAATGTCTGATTTAATTTAGAAGTATTGTCTTGGATAAAAAGAAATTTAAATGTAACAAAAAGCATTTAATTTTTGAAATCGCCCCTTACATTTGGTACCGAATTTGTAATGACAAGAATGATATTTCTTGCTTATTTTCCATTTTTAACCCGGATTTGGTAGAAGGTTTATGACAAAGAATGTAAGCTAAAAAAAAAGTCTTTATTAATAAAAATTTAAATTCTGGAATATTTTCAATTCCTAGAACGTAAAAGCGAGGTTATACTGTATTTCTTTTATTAACAATAGTCAATAAAGATTTATACTTCCCAATTTTCATACAATTTCTCCAAAGTAACGTATCAGATTTGTTGGGAAAAAAAAAAAAAAAAAAAATGTATGGATATTTTTTTCTTGCTTATACGGATCCAGATATGAATATGTATCATTTTTTTCTGGCGAATGTATATGAATACAAATGCGGAGTTCCGACACATATCTAGTATATATAGACACATGTCTAGTTCCGACACGAGTTTACGTCCAAACCTCACCATGTCAATAATATCTCCCGTAAAAAACATAGCAAAGAAAATTTTTTTTATACAGATTTGATTTGATTTTGGAATGGAATTTTCTAAACTCTTTTTTTTTTTTTTTTTTTTTTTTTTTTTAATATGGATCTAAAGGTTGAAAATTAATGTACCATGACTTGATGTCACGCCAAAACTATTTCTACATTTTTCATTACTTTCTTCCCCACACTTTAAAAGAAAATACTGGAATTAAATTAAATAAAAACCTTTCAAACGTGCCTCATTATTGGGTGGTAAATTTTTCACCTTGGCACCAGGCGAAAAATTTACGGCCCAATAATGAGGCAAGTTTGAAAGGTTTTTATTTAATTTAATTATAGTAATGTCTCGTTTAATTTATATAATTTCTAATGTAGAAAATACTGTATTCGTGAAAGATTTCAACCTTCGATTTTCAGATGATTTATATGTCTTCAGATGTTCTGATCATTTGAAAAAATGCCTGTGTGTCTGTTACCAAAATTTTGTAGATGCTGTATCGCACAAACCTGTGGACGGAATTTAACCAAACTTGATATTTAGTAAAAATCTTGTCTTAAATTGATGCTGATTAGCTTTTGGGGTATATCACCTAAAAGGTGGCACTGTTAGTTATGATCTCCTTACTTAAATATATATATATATTTCAGCTTATATAGTGTATAAATGCACTAAATTTGACATACTGTGTAAAACCATACAAATTAATTTACCTAATAACCATCTCTTACAGCAAGTTTCGTACATTTATACACTATAGAAGCTTATTGTCGTCCCTAAAATGGGATTAAATTGCAATTTAACAGCGCCACTTGTTGGCCGATATGCACTCGAACTGAATCAGCAGAGATTTATTTAATATATACCTATAAGTTTGGTACATTGTAGATGCTGAGCCTTTTCTGAAATGAGAGGAAATCGCAACGTGGAAGCGCTCCCTTTTAGATGATATAGCCAAAAAGCTAATCGGAACCAATTCAAACCAAGGTCCAGCCAAATATCAAGTTCGGTTAAATTAAGTCCATTGGTTTATGAAGTACAGTGTTCTAACTCAAAAAGACAGACATTTTCTAAAAATGGTCAAATTGAGTTCAGGAAATCTCAAAACGTGTAACTTCATTGAAAACCAGAAATCTAAATTTTTGTTTAATCTTATACTTTCTTCTTATATAGGCAGAAGATAGAATAATAATAAATCCATTTTTTTTTTTTTTTTTTAAATAAGTAGGTAGTCAATTTCAGTTAATTCAAATGCAAGGAAATTTCAAAACATGTAAGTTCATCAAAAACTGGAAATCATTTTTTTTTTTTTTTAATCTTATACTTTCTTCTTATATATGCAGAAGATAGAATAATAAATCCATTTTTTTAAAATAAGTAGTCAATTTCAGTTAATTGAAATGCAAGGAAATCTCAAAACGTGTAAATTCAGAAAAAACAGGAAATTGAATTTTTTTCCTTATCTTCTACTTTTTTCTTATATATGCAGAATCTAGTAATAAATCCCCTTTTATACAAATAAGTAGTAAATTTCAGTTAATTGAAATGTAAGGAAATCTCAAAACGTGTAAATTCGTCGAAAACCGGAAATATTTTTTTTTTTAATCTGATACTTTCTTCTTATATAGGCAGAAGATAGAATAATAAATCCATTTTCTTTTTTTTTTTTTTTTATAAGTAGCTAATTTCAGTTAATTGAAATGCAAGGAAATCTCAAAACGTGTAAATTCAGCTAAAACCAGAAATTGAATTTTTTTCCGTATCTTATACTTTTTTCTTATATATGCAGAATCTAGTAATAAATCCACTTTAATAAAAAATAAGTTTTAATAAGTCAATTTCAGTTAATTGAAATGCGAGGAAATCTCAAAACGTGTAAATTCATCAAAAACCGGAAATCAAATTTTTTTCTGAATCTTATACTTTCTTCTTATATATGCAGTAATAAATCCATATTTTAAATAATAAGTATTTTCCTCCCTAAATAATACTAAGAAAAAAAGAGAGGAATGATGTCTTCAATAGATTAATTGTAGAGCCATCGATGTTTCTTTACAATTTTTTGTCTCAGTGAATTGTTTTAGTCCCCCCCCCACACACATACGCTTTTTTTTTGTTTTCTGGTTAACACAAGAGCAAGCGAAAAAATTTGGCAAATTTTGGAGAAAAGAAAAAGAAAACAGATTAAAAATTTTATAAATAAAAAATTTGAGCCGATAAAAACTCGACTGATTTTAAAATTTGTCGCCCGGGGCAGGCACCCCCTTTGCCCCCCCCCCCCCCCCTACGCTACACCACTCAGTTTAGTGGACGCTTGTTGGCAAATGTAATATTGTATTATTTTAATATTATTCAGCGTGTGATTAGAATTAAACAATAAAACTACAAACACTATGCTTGAAATTAATAAAAAAGCACCACAGAACTGGCGTTTTAAATTATTACATACAAAACTTTGAATAAACACCAGAAAATGCAATACACTCGCAACAATTGTTTTGGGTCGAAAGAGCACACCACCCTTCATCAGACGTACAAAGTAGGCACGAGTACTGCAGTCAAAGCGGCAACTTTATTCAAATTGTAAGTAATACTAAGCTTGAAACCCTTTTTGTACACTTGAAGTTCACAACACACATAAATAGTTAAAAATTATTATTAATCCATCTTCCAAATTTTTAATTTGGTATTAGTAATTGCATTTTTAAATCTTTTTAATAAGATTTACCACATACACACACAGCAGTATGACAATTAAATTTACTTTATTTTATAAATTAAAAATGTTTTCCATGATTTTTAGATGAATTATTAATTTTTAATTAGATTCGGGTTTTGGGGGCGGCCGAGCAGTTCTGCGCTCAAAGCTGTAAGACATGAGGTACCAGATTCGATCCCAGGTTTGGAGTTTTTCGTAATTTTCTCCGAAACTTGTGTAAATACTGGCTAGAATACAGGACCTACAGCAGTCAATCGGCACTATTCCCAGATCCAATCCAATCGGATTTCGGGTTGGGTTCTGGTATAAAGAAATCGGGTTGCAAAAATTCTTAGTGCGGGTTTGGGTCGGTTTTCGCGTTGAATAAAATTTATTTGTCGGGTTGACTCTACTCCATACTTTTAATAGTTCATTAATGTTAACTATTAATAATATGTAAAATTTATTATTTCAACAATAAATAATATGAAAAAAAAAAAAAAAAAAATCACTGATAACCAACCCCTACATTAATCTAAAAAATGCACAAAATTCCACATTGTAGCAATCACTAATATGCATGTATGTACATTTAGTGTACATGAAAAAAAAAAAAAAAAAAAAAAAACGATCTCTTTTTGACCATGATGTGCATGAACCTAAAAAAGATGCACAATGTTATGCTACTTCTGTAATTATAACAGGGTTGGCAAAAAACTAGAAAAAACCCAAGAGAAGAACAGTTTTCTAGAAAAACCCAACCCACTTGAGTTTTTCTGGGTATTTGTGGGGTTTTCTGGCCTTTTGTTTGAATACATTTGCATTGCAATGTTAAATATATGTTATTTAGCATATTAGTTGTAATACACCTAATTATATTAAACTACTAATTAGTAATTAATCTAATATTAATAATAATTAATTAATAATAATAGTTTAATCTAGTATTTATCTTAGAAATAAAAATTGGTTTGATTCTAATATTAAAATAGTGTTAATTAGTAAGATTAAGCTATATTTTATTTTAATGTATGCTTATTCAAAATAAATATTCTTAATAACAATAAGTGATAAAATAGAATTTAAATTCTTAAGTACAATACATATTAATTAAATTTTTTAGTTCCACATCATACTACAGATGGAGAACTTAGGTAAATCGTGAAAATTTTCGACATCGTTTTTTTTTTCATTTTTACACATTTTCACGTGTGAGGAATACGAAAAATGACAAAATTTGTATACTGTGTTAGTTTGTTAGTCCGTTAGTCTGTGTACACGATATCTCAAGAACAAATTTTCACATAGAAGTCAGATCAGTTTTAAAATATTACTTTCGACACTGGCAAGAACCCTATTCATTTGCAACATTCGAATTAAAAAACTTCGTAAGTTATTAAAAATTTATGCTTTTCTTAACATGGGAAAATAGGGCAACATTTTACGTTTAAGTAAAATTTTGCATTAAATGGAAAATTTTTATTAAAAAAATGTGACACCAGATTTAAAATATGCATTTTGATGTCGGAATGAACATCAGTAACTAGAAACAATTTAGTTTGAAAATTTTGCAAGTTATTGGAAATTTACGAATTTCGTAGCATGGCAGTATAGGGCAAAATTTCTTATAAATGTCGATTTTGAGGGATATTTTCATCGTAAAGATGTCAGACCACTTTTGAAATATTATTTAGGGTACCGGCATAAATATCATAGAGTATAAATTTTCCAATTTAAAGAATTCGTAAATTATTTTGAATTTACGATTTACTTAAAATGGCAGAATAGGGCAAAATCGAGCATAAATGTCCATTTTGAGAATCATAAATATATCAGACAACCTCAAAATAACATTTATGATACTTGTTTGAACATAATTGACTACAAATATTCTAATAGGAAAATTTCGCAAGTTACTCGTAATTTAAGAATTTATCAACATAGCAAAATGGGGCGATATCCCATATAAATATGCATTTTGACATTTTGAGGATTGTTGCATTGGAAATAGTAGCATGAAAACGAAACTACGAAATTGATCCTAATAAAATAAATTAATAGATTAGAATAAGATAAATATATTAAAATGAATGGTGGATAGCCTATTAGGTGGGGATTTCATTCTGTCATTGTGTCAAGTGTTTAGTCGATTCATTTCTCTTAACATGATAATCATGTTAAGAAAATGTCCTGTACTAGAAATGTATGAGAATATATATATGATGGGGAACTGAGCAGAGTCCATTTATGTCAACTAGTTTTAATTATAGAAATAAGTTGCACTGCTTTATCCTTTTTTTTTTTTTTTTTTTTTTTTTAAGTTTTTTAATAGTTGAAACGGTTATAGAAGAAAATTTTATTTTATTAGATTTATAGTTATGTTGCTACTAAAATTAAAATAAAATTATAAAGTTTTAAAACTAAACAATTTAATTAGTTAAATATTGATTCTGGGCAACATTTATGTCCGCTGTTAAACAAAAATATCGTTCAGCTTTACAGGAAAAGGAAAATTGAACTAATTATAGAAGATAAACTTGCTTTTATTATATTTATAACTGTAGTTACTTTTTATGTTTAATACTATTTTCTAGAAAATAAAAATAAGAGTTTTTTCTTTAAAGTTACAGGTGTTTTCTATACTTTATAGATCGGATTTGTAAATTATAAATAATTTTTAACAAAAACCCAGTGGGTTTTTGTTGGTGGGCCCGCCCAGAAAAACCCGGGCGGGTTTTTCTGGGCTGGGCCCAGTTTGCCAACCCTGAATTAAAAGTAATTAATATAAATATTATTAGAAAAATATTATGAACAATAAATTGACCATATTATTTACATTAATGTAGAATTTGGCAATTATTTATTTTCATGTGGATATATAGTGCACGTATAAAAATAACTAACTTAAAACAGCATATTCATACTTTTTTTTTTTAAATTAGTCCAAAATGCTATGATTATCCTGAATTGTAATTTGAACACAGCACCTGGCGACTGATGGTCACAGCATAAGGGAAAAGGTCATTAAAAAAAAAAAAAAAAAAAAAATGAGTGCGTTATGAATTGATACACAATTAAGTATACTTGTTTTCGCTTTAAATTTTTCTCTCCTATGAAAAATCTTTTAATTGTAAAACAGGCACATAATTTAACTTCATGCAAAAAGGGATGACTGTAATATCATTACTTGAAGAAAAATTAACTTTGCTTTAAAGAAAAAATGAAAATCTGTCTTGTAAAACAGTGATTTCCTACAACGAATTATTTCGAAGTGGCTAATCGGACCGTCGGTGTGACTAGTGTACAGGCTATTCGGACCATCTTTTCCAAGGAGAATAAGTTAACACTGATAAAAGAGTAAAATTAAGAAATAATAAAATGTGTCTCATCCCCGTGCATGAAAAATTATCTTTTTTACTTTTTTTTGAGTGTGGGAGTGGGATAGAGATTAATTATTTTCACAGAAATTTTGTGCTCAAAATGATGCTAAATTTCTTCATAAAAGGACAATAACTCAAAATAATTTTTATACAGCAAAAATGAAAATAATGAAGATTTCGAAAATTGAATAATAAAAATAAAAAATGCAACATGAAAACAGATCTTAGTAAATGAGTATTTTCAATCTTTGAAAAATTCTTCGCAATATGTTTGTTTATGAATATGTATAAATAAATCTGCATATTCAACTACATAGATGTTATTTGTTTGTTTTTATTTCTTTTCCTTTTTTTTTAAATTTTTTTTTATAAACAATTAAACCGTTCCAATATAATTCGATGCAAACCAAACCCAATTTTCTATGCAAATATATGAACGATTTTTCTGAAAATAACTTTTGTACTTATTTTAGAATGTTTTCTAACAGCAATATTGAAATAAACATGGATTGTAGATCAATCACATTATACACTTTCAAAATGTTAAAAGATTGAATTTGCAGTTGAAAGAAGAAAAATAATTAGTATATTACAGAGAAAATTCAAGATCAAACAAGCAAAATCATTATTATGACCAGCACAACAAGGAAGCGGTTCGAATAGCCTCCACACTAATCGCACCGATGGTCCGAATAGCAACGGCTGAATTATTTACACTCAGTAGTAAATGAGGAGAAAAAATTATCTTAGTTGTTATAACCTTTTGCACACATTAAGAGTAATATGTAAACAAATGAGCCACCTTTTCTCCAGTCATTCTACTCTCTACGATATTTAATTTATATATTCAAATGTACATACATTATAAATTTGAATTATAAAATAAAATTTAACATTTCTCAGAAAAGTTTATTATTACATATATATATATATATATATATATATATATAAAACGAGAGAAAACTTATTTGATCAAGACAATTGAAATATGAAAGCACCGAAATTTTCAGCGTTTGCATGAGAAATGTTAGTTGTTCTTTATATCCCTTATAATTTTATTTCTCTATGACACACATCATGCACATTTTTTTTTTCTGTTATGATATGAAATATAAAGCAATAGGTATTGCATGAAAAAAACAGCAAACTAATCTCTGAAAAAAGAAAAGAAAAACAAAAACAAAAAAACAATTTATATTTTAAAAGTAAAGTTTTGTAAATAGAAGCTAGACTCAAGGCATGTGGGAATGAAATACTCCTAGATTGCTATTTATTTATTTAACAATTTAAAAGGCAAGACATGTAAAATATACTTTTATTAATCAAAATGTATCACATTACAAATAACAGTGCCATATGAAGTTACAGTAATTACTACAAACACAAAACTTATGAACCATATAAAAATTCATAACTGTGATATTTATATTTCTCACCTTGCAGACAGTAAATGACGAAATTTTTTGTTTGTAAATACACAATAGCAGATTCACACAAACACTAATAAGTCTTTGGATTATATGAAATTTCAAAAACTGAAATAAAACAAAATGTTCTATAATTATATCAATCAATGTTTACAGTTGCTAGCACAAGATAATTGGATGAAGGTTTTAAATATTAATATAAACAATAACTTATAATAGAACAACGAATAAGGACTCTAATAATATATAGTTTCTTTCAGTTTTGAAATTACTAGTTAATAAAAGCTTATAAAGTTTCTTGGGATACTTTTAACTGTATTGCTGCATGTTCGTGTTGCTGTCAAAGCAACAATCCATTTTGGCTTTATTATTTCGAAATTTTGGAGTACAGCGAGTAGGAACAGCAACAATTCTGAAGATACGTTTCAATCCCTATTTCCAGGACTCTCACAAATTTCACAATGACAAAATTTGAGCATTAAAATTAAAGATAACAGGGAAAACATATATCACGGAGTAAAAAGACAGGAGAAGAAGGTAACGCTGAAATTTTGTGATGTTGTTTTCTAATGTTTACAGATGGCGCCAGCGTGCAATCCTTCCTTCTTTCCAGCTTCCGCAATGTTATTCAATGGGGAAATGTCTCGTTTTAATTATTTTTTTAAAAATAATATCAAGCTGAAAAAATTTCGATTGAAAGCAAATTTCATTAAATAGAGTATTCTAACCAACATGTTTTTTTTAAGAGCCATTTTATACTACTTTTACTTTGAAATAAAGCTTTTAAAAAATGACGATTCTTATGAACCGAAGCTAGCTAAAACAGACAATTGGGAGGAAGGAGAATGGATGAAATCTTGTAAAGAAAAAAAATAAACTTACTTTAGGTGCAGAAAACACGAACTCGGACTTTATTTTTCTCCTAAGGCTTTTTTTTTGTTTTTCTTATCACTATCATAGCCTGTTTTACAACTAGGAACGAAGCATTTATTTGAAACATCTGAATTATGCAGTTTTAAGAACTTACAAAGAAATTAAGTTGCTTAAAATAAAAAATTTTAAATGTACTTCAGCAAAATTCTATTGAAAACAACAGTATATCCGCGCCGAAGTA
The DNA here is from genome assembly GCA_963930645.1 of Salticus scenicus. Taxonomy (NCBI): domain Eukaryota; kingdom Metazoa; phylum Arthropoda; class Arachnida; order Araneae; family Salticidae; genus Salticus; species Salticus scenicus. Next base: position 21,376,117 of record OZ005658.1, read on the forward strand.
GGGAGGAATGACAAGTGGCGCCCTCAATATTTACCAAAAATTTAGATCACAGTTTCGCAGCTTTCTCCCATTGGACCTTCAACTCCTATTAATATTACTCCGTGACATATATAAACATTATATAAATAGACTGGGAATAGAGCATTTCCTCGTGACGTCATGTGGTTGGCAAAAAAGCGCGCTCGACTTTCCCGCGCCCCGCCCACCATTGATTTTCCGTTGGTAGTAATCAAGTAATCGCCATCGCTATGCTTTTCCCAAGCCTTTTTGCCAACCACTCATAAAAGTTGAGATATTTGTTTACAAACAAGGAACTGCCCTATTGTAGGTTGATTGTCCTACAACAGTTAACAGTTACAAAAAATAACTGTTTGTGACGTCACCTTGCACAGCTCTATTAACTTAAATTCCCTACTTTAATCTTTTCTATCATTTTGTACTCAATGCAGTGTTGCCAGATTGCGCGACTTTTTTATTCAACAGTCACCAACAATTTTGAGAAAGTGATATTTAATGTGTATAATCGACGATTAATCGTCTATTATATATATCAAACATCACTTCTCAAAATCATTGGTGATATTAAATAAAAAAGTCGTGCAATCTGGCAACACTGACTCAACGTTGTCTTTTTACTGTAGTTGCTTGTACTTATCATAGATGGCAGCACCAAAACTTTTTCGATTTTATATTATCCTTCACTTCTGATGATAGACACAACTGCTATTGAATATAGATTTTTTATTCAACAGTCACCAACAATTTTGAGAAGTGATATTTAATGTATACAATCAACGATTAATCGTCTATTATGTATATCAAACATCACTTCTCTAAATTATTGGTGACTATTAAATAAAAAAGTCACACAATCTGGCAACACTGACTCAACATTGTCTTTTTACCGTAGTTGCTTGTATTTATCATAGATGGCAGCACCAAAATGTTTTCTATTTTATATTATCCTTCACTTCTGATCATGAAGGTAGAAGAGGATTGTATTACCATGCTTCTGATGAAAGATATAGATGGCAGCATTACAGCTCCCTGGTATCCTTCTATTTAATTCGTGGCAGGGCCCGATCAACCTTACAATTGAGGGGAAGCACAAATCCATTTGGGGGCCCCCCCACTGACTTCTTGGTCTAAAGGCTCATACAAACATCTTGAAAAATTTATAAATTTTTCATTAAATTTTGCAGTTACCTGGAACTGAGGACAAGTAAATTCGCTTAAAATATATCCAAGCAAATTTATTTGATTTTTGTACCAAGATATAAACTGGTGAAAGCCTATATTCACCACAATATATGAAATTATTCCATTATAAATGAATGTGCAAAAGCTTTGTTAGCATATCTGTATATATATATAAATTACGTGTCACGATGTTTGTCCGGGGTAAACTCCTAAACTAAGGAACCGATTTTAATGAAATTTTGCACACTGTGTGCAGTTTGGTCCAACTTGAGAGATAGGATAGTTTTTATCTCAATTTATTGACACAATATTGTTTTATTGCAATTATTTGTTAATTATAGACCTTTATTAAAGTTGCTCCAAAATATCTGTGAGTTCCATTAATTTAATTGTTGCAAAAAAAAAAAAAAAAAAAATACGAGTTCATTTTCTTTCGACATAAAAATAAATACATTTAATCAAACGTGAACATTAAAAAATTATAAAAAGTTAAATTATGCATCTCACGAAAATTGACGTCATAATCAATTTAAAGATTTTATACACATTGATAAAGTGCTAATGTAGTTCTATCATAGATATAGTAATATATATAGATCTCTCATCCCCATGTTATCGTACAAAGATTTTTGATGCCGAAAAAAAAATAAATAAAAGCTTTAGAAACAGCCATTAAGTGGTATTGAAAAAAAAAAAAAAAAAAAAGAAAGAAAGAACGAAATATGAATTTGAAACTGTATCTGGAGTCTTCCATTCCCCTTTAGCAAATAAATTATTCATAAATTTTATTTGCTAAAATATTAGTATGTATTCCCGTGTGTATTCACTCGGGGAAAGACGGCCATATTTTGGTAAAAACGTCGTCTTTTCCCAAATGAAAAGAAATAACTTTTTTCTCCCCAATGATCGCTCTATTCTATATATGCTATACTATATCTATGAGTTCTATACACAAGCGAAGTGTGACTCACTGACCGTCTGTGCAGCCAAGAAAAAGATTTCCTATGTTAATTGCCCACTGGATTTTTTGCAAGAAATTATTAAAAATCGAGGAAATTTATTTCCCGATTTTAATCCTTATATTTGGGTATAGATATGTATTAGTTATCGCGGGTGTTAGATTGAATTATTTTGCTGTCAAATTGACAAAATTTTAATTTTAAATGTCAAAACTCTGTCGCCCTTGGCTTTATTATTATTATTATTATTATTATTATTTGGCGATCAAAAGCGTAACACGGAAATATACATGCCAGATGTATGCATTGTACGAAATGTAATATGTATTATTCATTGTACGTATGTATGACATGTAATATGTATTGTACGAAATATTGTTTCATATTATTCATTACTCTTTTAATATGTTGTTAAAATAACCATGATTTTTGAAAGGAATTCAATATTTTCGCCAGATAATTTGGCGATATTCTTTTTTTTTTCGCCAAAGATGACAGAAATGAAATCTATTCCGCTGCAAAATATTAGTATCTTACATCAGATATTTTATTTAGACATTTGAAAACAAATTTGACTTCAAACTATGATAGAATATTTATCATTTTCCTTTTAATTAGTATATTAAAATTTAAAAGCATGGTATATAAAAAGTTTTTTTTTTTTTTTTTTTTAATCTTATAATTATTCTTATCTTAATCCTCAATGTTTCCCATCTTTATTAACTTGAATTTACTATTAAAATTTTAACATACTCAAAAACTTCTCATCACTTCGTTAAAATACACTAAACTTTTCCAAAATCTTTTTCTATTTAAAATGATACATGTATTTACTTTAAATGTCCAATATTTCATAAGATTTCCAATTTTAAAGTTTTAAAATATTTATCAAATTTACTTATTTTTCTGGTTTAGCCTTATTGTTTTCCTTTTTATAACTACAGCTGCTGCCCTCTTTAAAATATTTAAAATGATGAGGTCATTTTATAGTAAAATTATCCATTATAGCATATATTATATTTCACTCCTCCATAAAAATTGATTTTAAAATCGTCTGTTTCTTTTATACTTTTATTTTAATAGAATTTTAATAGAATTTAATCTATATATTAGTCATTTTAGCAATTTTATCCAAAGTAGCATTAGAAATAATATATATCACTTCTCCATTAAAATTTATAGGACCCTACAATAAAATTAATTTGTGCTTAATATCAACACTACGAAAATTTTTATCAATCGCTTCCAAATTTTGACCTAAGTTTCAAATCTCAACCCTGTGGGTTTTTACATCGGCTACAACGTTTTCGTCTTTGTTCGTAAATAATAATTTGACTGTACTAAATAGTTTACAGCCGTATAATTCAACGTATAACTTAGTCACAGCAACGCGTGGCCGGGTCTGCTAGTATCCTATATAATCTAGAAATGATAGTTGTGCAGTCAGGTAGGACTGTGACGTTTTATAATATGACAATGCTTTTAGACCACAAGCTTACAATTCGGGGCCCATTTTTTTTGCTTAATTTGGGGCCTTTTCAAAATTTTCCAGGGGAAGCACATGCTTCTCGTGCCTATTGGGTAATCAGGGCCTTATTCGTGGAGTAAGAATTAATTCTTACTCCGTGATCCAATTATTTCGATGCCTTGGATTTCTCTTTTATGTTTTGTCTTATTCGTAAAATATAAAATAAATAAAATAAATAAATAAAAGTAAAAAATATTAAAACTTAGATAAAAATCATAAAATCCTCAAAATTCAAAAATAATTTTATGTTGTAATGAGTCTGTAATGCTCATCGACGGTAATGCTATACTTAAACTTTCTTTTAAATTTTGTGCTTCCTTTTCTATGAGCTCGGAATTTCACTTTCCTTGTATAGTTGCCAACTTAGCACCTTTTGGCAACCGAAAAATTTCAATATATACACTGTAAATTCAAAACCGTGAAAAAACGAAAAACGTACTGGCTGCAAGTTGCCGTAACTTCTCCTTGTTTTTTTTTTTTTTTTTTGCAACAGATATTTTCCGTTTTAACTATGGAGATTTTAAGGTTGGATATTTTCCATTTTATAAACTAACTTTCCCCGCTTTAAGAATGTGTTTTCTCAGTTTTACAAACATATATTTTCCGTTTTCAAACGAAAATTATTTTTAAAAATTACGGATATTTTCAGCATCTGTCAAAAAGAAGTCCTGTTGGTGCCAGAAATTTTCTGTAATTCAGAAAAATACGTTCTATCAACGTAATTTTTCCGTTGATAGAACGTATTTTTCTGAATTACAGAAAATTTCTGGCAGCAAACAGGAATTTTTTTTTACAGTAAATTTATATATTCTGCTTTATTTAGGGATCACTGAAAAAAAAAAAAAAAAAAAAAAAAAAGTCCTATTTGCTGCAGTTTGCTGCAAGAAATTTTCTGTAATTTAGAAAAATACGTTCTATAAACGTAATTTTTCCGTTGATAGAACGTATTTTTCTGAAATACAGAAAAATTCTGGCAGCAAACGGGACTTTTAGAGTCTGGTAAACAATGTAAATTATTTTTATAAATTGCCGCTTTAGATTTATAAAAGTTTAATTACGTATGTATTGAAATGTAACAGTATTAAACATATTAAGTGTTTTGAAAAAGAAATTAAATTTGGTCTTTTAAATTTTTCGAATTCTTATAAAACGTTCTCTGTTAATCAATTTTTAATTTTGTTTCCCTCAATTTCATATTACGATGAGAGATTGACAATATATTCTAAACATATTTGGATGTTATTTTGTGAATTCGCTGGTAAGTTTATTCTTTTAAGTATTTTTATGTTTGAATGGTAAAATTTAATGGAAGAATTTAATATTCATACATCAAAAAAAAAAAAAAAAAAAAAAAACTTACCAACGTTTCTACAAAGTAATACCAAATATAGTAGAATATATTGTTAAACTATAACTAGTATAAAATGGAGGGAAGTAATAAAAATTAGTTCATAGAGAATATTTTAAAAATCGTAAAAAAGAAAAAGTTTTTTAGAAATTTTAATAAGCTTAATTTTGTTTTATTTCAATATGCAGTCGGTAACAAAAGTATCCGAACACTACCAAAAATTCCTATATAAAAAAGGTAGCGTTAATACTGTTTTATTGAATAAATCCTAGTCGAATCATGTTCTTACACTGACTAAGAACATGATTCGACAAGGATTTATTTAACAAAACAGCATTAACTCTGCATTTTTTACATAGGAATTTTTGCTAGTGTTCGGATACTTTTGTTACCGACTGTACATGTATTCAAATTTTCATAAATCTAAAAGGATATTTTTAAAAATCGATCAATAACGTTCATCATACCCTTAAAGGGACATGAACGAATGAGTAACATCAATTTGTAGAAAAAAAAATTGTCCTTATAGGGTAAGTGTGCACCAGTGATTGACACTTTTAGATCGATCTCTGATGCTTTTAATGTTCTAGTCATCAGAAAATATTTTTAGAAATCTTAGGTTAATACATAGGGCATGAAAGACATTCAGAACCACATATATGTTAAAATACATACATTTGATAACAATTATTTTTTTTTTTTGTATAAATTTTTAGTTGATACCCACTCAATGTTCCAGTCATTGACACAGCCAGTTTTTCATTTTATTAGTAATTGACACCCTATGTTCCGGTGTTTGACACTGCTAGTGATTCATTTTACCAGTTTTATTAGCACCCTTTGTTCCAGTATTTGCCATAAAATGATAAAATTCTTATACGTAAAATATATGCTTTTATTATTTTTCTTATTTATTAGTTATTTCGGGATAGATGTCAATTACTGGAGTATGTCAATCACTGGTGCATCTAACCTACATGTAAAAAACAGAAATGGAAAGTTTCAAATGTTTAAAATATCCGTGTTTTTAACATTTTTCAACAGTGTTTATAACTTCAGCTTGTTTTCTGTTCGGTAAAACCCGGAAATATTTAGGGAATTCTTTGAAACTGTTGTGTTATTTAAGTTTACTATGGAATTTTCCCTACTGAAAATGAAATAAATATCACCAAATGGTTTGTCTACAGGGACACTCGAAAGAATTTCAAAGCATTGTTCTCCGCATGAGAGGTATTTCTATAAACTATATCTGAATAACTTTATTTGCACAAATCATATTGAAATAAATTATTCATTAGTAAATAAATAAATAAAATAAAAATAAATATGTTTTTGTAGAATATAGAGTGCACTGTCAAAAAAAGTCCAACGTAATTTTTCCGTTGATAGAACGTATTTTTCTGAATTACAGAAAATTTCTGGCAGCAAACAGGACTTTTTTTTTGACAGTGTATGATTCGCATTAAGATTCATAGGATCATACAAAAATATCCATGATACATTAAGGACTGTAATCGGAACGTGCTGCAATTACATCTATGTTTTTATTGAACATTTTTAACACTTTCTGACAATGTGATTGAAATGAACATGACTCTTTGACAATGTGATCACTTATGATTATAATTTTAGTTAGTCTATCTGTCTGTCTTTTTGTTTGTCTCTCCGCTCTCGCTTTCTTCTTTCTTGAATATTTTCATATTTCTCAAAAATAATATATGTTATACAACATAACTATGATATGTCCCCTATTTAAAATGACTTGTGTACAGTGTCATCCAAAAGAATGCCAGTTTATTTCGATGTATTAGAGACATTTTTTTAAATACACACACACATTTCACATTTAAATAATTTTGTACAACAAATCATAATGAAACTGACATTTATTATTCATATACTAAAAGAAATATTTTGTGTAGAATTTGGAACCATTAATGTTAAGATTTACAAGGCTACATAAAAATATTCAGTTATATTAAGAGCTACAATTAGAAATACTATATATGTATGTGTGACTACCTGTATTAGAGGATTTATTTACAATATTATCCGTTTTTATCATTTTCTCTGTCTAAATTTTCTCCTAGAGAAATATTTTAGAATTTCATTGGAACAATGACATTGCGTCTAAATATTTTACGATTTCATTTCGACTATACCCTCCCCCCCCCCCCCCCCCCCCAAAAAAAAAAAAAAAAAAAAAAAAAAAAAAAAAAATGTAAAAGGTAAATAAATAAATAAAAAACACGAATAAAATATTTTAAATTATTAAAAACCTCTTTTTCGTCCTCCAATAAACAAGAATATTTTTATTGGATTTTTTTCCTTTTCATTTTTTGTTAAAGTAAAATTTCGTTTACTTAATGGTGTATTTTTTTGCATTTGATCCAGTTTTTTTTTTTTTTCTTCCTTCTTCCTCTAGTCATACTTTTTCATTTATATTTAGTGACTCCACTTTATTTCTTCATATATTCTGCATTCTATAAATCCTGAAATGAAAGTTTCAGCAACTAGATATCATCTTAACTAGATTCAGTTTTATAAAAATCTTTAAAACTTAACTCTAAATACTTAAATAGCTATTCCACTAGAAGTCAAGTAGGGATCAGTACTTACTTTGAATAAGCACCATAAAGTGCAAGAACTCTCTACAATGGTTTCGGGTCGAAGGGAAACAACGACCCTTCGTCAGGCGAACAAAGTAAGCATGAGTGCTGCAAATGCGGCAACGCACAATTGTTTCGAGTTCTTGTATTTTATGGTGTTTATTAAAAGTTTTTTGCACTTATTACATTCTAACTCCAGTTCTGTGGTACTTTTTTTTATAATCAGTACTTACATTTTTGATTTTTGAGATTTTACGCTGCATAAGAAAAGTGTGTGCGTGTGTGGGTTGGGGGGGGGGATTAGTTATTAATCACTACACAATGAAAATAATTTTTATCAAAAGGCAACACTATTTCTTGTACACAAAAGTTATTAATTTTAATGAATCTTTATTTCTTAAATTTCTGCAATATGGAATTTTTCTCATAATAAGTTAAAAATGTTGCTTTTGTAAATTAGAGAAAAACATTAAACCTATTAATAGTTACGACTGACGTATTATAAATTCAAAATACTCACTGAGAACAGGTAAAAAGAAAATTAATATTAGGATAACTGAATAAAATATTTAAAAAAAAAATCTTTATTGTGCAATAATTACAAATTAAACTGGCTTCCAGTCTCAAAGCATTTACTGGATTTATTACAATTATTAATAAGGCTTTGTAACCATACTCCTCTTTTCTTTTTTTTTCTAGGGCATTTGCTTCAGCGTTCTGATTTCATATCAACAAATATTCTAACAATGAAAAAAAAATTAATAAAAGACAATAAATTTAAAATACACATAATAATATGTTATATGAACTAAGTTTTTACTTTATTTTTTAATTAATGCGAATCATGCACATCTGGAGAGGGGGGTTGTATCTGGGGAAAAAGGACGAGTGACTACACGAGGGTTCATCGTCTGGGGTGGTATGGCCTCTATGGAGGCCTTACTAAGGGGTCCTAAGCCGTATTTATGCGAATTTCGGAGAAAACCATGAGAAACACCGAACAGCTAGGTTAAGGATGCGACATGGGATTGAACCCGGTATTTCCCGTCTACCAAATTTCCATGCATATATGAAAATAAGAAACAAGTATAGACAAAAAATTCTCAATTTATTATTTAAAAATTACCTGAATTGGATGAAAAAGTTCTTTTCCATCGCAGAGACTGCGATACATTTTATTCGTCCCAGTTTCTTACACTCTTCAATAAACGTTAAAAAAAAAAAAAAAAAAAACGATATGTCAAGTAAAATTAAATCAGATTATGAATCCGTCCAATAGATAAATTTCTTTCCTGTTTTCAATGTTGTAAGACAAGGAAAAGTCTTCATTGAACTTAGGTTGCAATGGTTATTTCTTGTTTTGAGTGGTTTTCTAAAAATTCCACTAATATGTCGAGGATCTTTTAGAAAGACACTTTTTTTTTTCATTCACAGAGACATTTTATGAAGGCCCAAGTCAGCTGAGTAAGTAATAATTGCTTAAGGCTCAGCGGCGTCGCTAGAAAAAAATTTCATTGGGGGTGGGGAGCACAACCTGAAAAAAAAATATTTTTTTAAATAAAATTCTGATAGCATAGTTTTAAAGTTAAAGAAAAAAAAAAATGCATATTAGAATTTTCCAGGAAGGGGGGGGGGCAAGTGCCCTCCCTTGCCCCATTCTGCCGGAAATGGAAATTAGGCACCTTTTGTTTATTATAGAGTGCAAGGAATTAGATCCCTCAGCCAGCCAGAGAATTGGAAATACGTACCAGGGAGGCTCAATCCTGCCGATTTGCCATCTAGGGGTTGTTCTGCTGATTTTCTCTTAAAATCCCGGTGGTGGGAAGGACCTTTTTGGTTAAGAAAATCTTCAGAATTTTGGCCTAACGAAGTTTTAGAACCTGATTTAAATGTAATAGAATCAGAGAGAAGAAAAACAATAGTTTCTGCAGCCAATGTATCATCAGAAAACATAGACTTTTACGAGAAATGTTCCTCGTATAAAAAGATGTTAAAGGTTACAGCATGGATACTCAGATCTAAAGAAAATGCTAAAAAGCCTAAAGAAGCAAGAGTAATGACCAATTTAACAGTTGAAGAAATTGAAAAGGCTGAGCTCACGATTATGAAGTTCGTTCAGAATCAAGATTTAAATTTTAAGAAAAACTTATCCTCTTTACGTACATTTGTTGATGAAATGGGAGTCATCAGAGTCCAAACTAGAATATCAATGAGAAAAGATTCAGAAAATTTTAGATATCCGGTAGTTTTGCCAGCGAACCATAATGCAATTTACAGAATTATTGAAAATGAACATGTAGAAATGAATCATGCAGGAATACAAATTCTTATGTCAGCAATTCGAGAGAAATTCTAGATAATAAGATGCAGGAAGACCATTAGAAAGATTCTGTATAGATGTGCCCAGTGTCAGAGATTCTCTTCGAAGGCTGCTGAAGTGCTAATTTCACCCCTGACTGAAGACAGAGTGAGAGAAGCTGGTGTTTTTGAAATCACTGGAACAGATCTTTTTGGACCACTATTCTTAAAAGATGGCAACAAATGTTGGGTAGTTCTGTATACATGTGCAGTTTTTCGAGCTATTCACCTAGAATTGATGACTTCCTTAACAACAGAGAATTTCATACAGACCTTGAGAAGATTCATTTCACGTAGAGGACGACCTCATATCTACATCGATAATGGAACAAACTTCGTTGCGACAAGAAAAGAATTGAATTCTGTAGATTGGGCACAAATCGAAGAATTTGCCACTATAAAAAGAATTAAATGGAAACTTAACCTCCAGCCTCTCCGTGGTGGGGTGGATTTTGGGAGAGATTGATTCGCACTATCAAATCAATGTTGAAAAGAGTTTTAGGAAAAGCCCATTTGAACTATGAAGAATTATATACTACCATTTGCGACACAGAAAGTATGGGGAATTCACGACCACTTACATATATATCTGAGGATACTGAAGATTTAACACCTCTCACACCTGAAATGTTTTTGAAAGATCTCCGTGAAACTAGAGTACCTGACTTGGATTTTATTGAAAGAAATAACCTGAGAAAAAGATTTGAATACCGACAAAAACTAAAAAACGATCTTCGCAAGAGATTTAGAACTGAATATTTGGGATCTCTTCGAGAATTTAACAATGCGAAGAAACCTCCTAACAACAATATTAAAATTGGAGATTTAGTTTTAATGCAAAATGACAACTTAAAACGCATTCAGTGGCCATTGGCCAAAGTGGTGGAACTCTATCCTGGTAAAGATAGACAAGTTCGTGTTGCCAAACTGAAAACCATGAACGGTGAAATTTTACGACCACTACAGAGGATTTATCATTTTGAACTTAGTGATACAATTATACCCAAGAACCAAATTCAGACCTCTAGAGTTGGTGGAATTATCAAACCAGTGAAAAGACTTTAATATATAAACTTTTTAAACTGACTCTAAAACTCTAAGTTCGAAAGGACTAAAACATTTTTTCTGAACTATTTTTATTTTTAAGAAAACTTGTGTACGATTTTTTATTATATATTTTATTATTATTATTTTTATTTTACTAAGGATATTTTAGAATGTAAACAGTTTTCCTTTTTCTTTAATATTTTGTTGAGAATGTACAGAATCTTTCCATGCTTAAGGTGGGAGGATGTTGCAACATCATTGCTTTCCCCCTGTCAAATCCGCACATCTGGCGCGACAGAGGAAATGCTTTTATTTTTTTGGATTTATTAGAATAAGAATTATTTTCGAAAGGGCAGTGTTGAGAGATGTAGATTCGACGAAAGAAAGGCACGATTTTCTGTGTCTTAAAATTGATTATTATGATTTTGTTTTGTTAAAGAAAAAGAAAACTGAATATTTGAATACAGAGAAAATTATTGATTATGTGAATTAGAAATAATCTGAAGAATGTTAATTAATCGTCAAATTTTGTATATACTTTCATTGTAAATAGAACATCACCATCTTCTGATTAAAAGTTTGGAAAAGACAAAAGAACTTTTATTATTTATGTTCTAACTCATCATTTTTCAAGTCGGCCGAGAACAGAAGAAAGGGTGAGTACCTTTTCGATAATTAGTTGATAAATAATAATGAATATGATTTTAATTTAAAGATATTTATCGCTAGTTATACTTAATTTAAAAAGAACCCAATAGTATATAGATTATACTAAATATATAGACATGATCAAATTGTTTTCAGGCTATCTCAAAACGTGCAAATCCATCGAAACACGAAGTTTGAAAATTTTCACAAATTCAATCAATACTTTGTTTTTGTGTATATATAAGGAGGTAAAAAAAAAAAAAATAAATAAATAAAACGTTAGTTATGAATGCATGAATAGAAATAAATATTTTCTGCACACTTTCAGGTGAAATTTAGAAATACTTTAGACTTTAGAGATAACTTAGAGATAATAAAAATAAAAAAGTAAAACAGTGTTTTGAAAAATAGCAATCATATTAATAACCTATCCGAATGTTTTAAAATTGTCTTTAAAAACTCTTGATCTAACTTATTCTGTTTAAATGGGAATTAATATTCGCTTATATATATATATAAAAAATATTGCTAATTTATAATGTATAGTATAACGAAAAAAAAAAAAAAAAAAAAAAAACTTATTTAAAAATGTATTAATAATAAATTTTTGAAAAGAAACAAATCCTTTCTGTTCTCTTGCAGAAATAATTATAATAAATTTAAGCTAAGGTATTGTTAAACACCAATCTATGATGCAACTTATTTCTTTCTTTTAAATTAATTTTTTAATACAAATGATAAATACATTGCGCGAAATGTTTATTTTCGTGTTTTATTCTAATACGATGAAAAAAGAATTACTTGTGATCGTTTATCATTTGATCAATATGAAATCTTTCTTCGCCAAATAAAAGAAGCGCCAAAGTGGTTTCAAAACAATATACGTACTGTAAATACGCCTCAAGGTTGCAACACAAACACATATTGCGCCAAATTAACTTTTATTAGAAAATATGTTAAGCAGTGGGCCAAGATGTATCATTACCGTTTTATGGTTACGTGAATAATCCTCTTTAACTGTTTTATTTTGCTTTCCAGTGTTTTCCCTTTTGCCTTGAATACAGGTAATAGTTCTCTCGGGTAACTTCCAAAGCCATCTTAAGGTTAATATCCAGTCGCTGTTTCCAGAGCTCAATCGGTGTCTGTTCTTGGCACCCTACATATGCAGACTTAACCCAGCGATAAAAGACAATGCCAAACTTTCAAACCTTATATTATATTTCACTCCAATACCCTTTTGGTGCGACTTTAATTTGCATTTCCATTATAAAATCTAAAGTTATCCATAGTCTTATTTCATAATTTTTTGCGCGACAAAACCTTTATAATGTGAAATTCCAGATTCTTGAAACATTTTAATTGCATCCATTTCTGTTGTTGTTGTTGTTGCTTATCCTCCTTGTCTGACGGAGTCAGACAAGATCCACGAGTTCGTTGACAGTTAGAAAGTCAAAGACCAGAAGAGGATTGATGAAAAGATCCTCGTTAGAGAGTCCCATGCATTCCAAAAGGTGCTCAGGAGAAGCCTGATGATTTTGGCACTTGGTGCAGGTGGCGAAGGTTTTCCTGCCCTCGATGAAAGTGAGGCACTTGATGTGACCGCTAGCAAGTCTTGACAGTACAGTTCGGGTACGTCTGTCACACGGGAGGTCAAGGGACAAACCCGGTTTTGAGCCTTTGTACCAATTATGGGTGGGGGGGGGGGGAATTTTCCACTCCTCCGAGATTCTTAAATTTTCCCGGGAGTATAACTCCTGAAAAGTAAGTGCGGAGGAGGGAGTTGAAGAAATCCTGCAACCCTCCTTAGCAAGGCATCCATTTCTTGATTAGATAAGTGAATAAAGTCCAGATTGATGTAAAAAAAAAAAAAAAAAAATGTTATAATCGTTATAACATAATGAAATATTTTCCTTTCGAAAAATAAGAAATTAAAATTCAACGGTTACAATTAAAATTTTAGCATATTTCGCGTAACACGCGAAACATATTACATGTATAGCGAAACTTTTTGCACGATTTGAAATAAAATTATTTCTACTAGCAAACCCGTGCGAAATTTTTGCACTTTACTTCTTTTCTTATTTATCTTTAAAATTTAAAACTCATAAATAACTCATAAACCAATTTCACCCATAGAATAATAATCAGGAAGAAGGAGCATGCCAATACTCTAATGCTTACAAACCCCTTCTAGTGAAATGCCAGCGAAAGCTACTTTTGCTCCTCTCAACTTTGAAGTAGGGCACCCATCCTCAGCGCATTTATCGCTGTTTGTTGTGGGTGCTGCCTGCAAGTTCACAAAACCTACGCAGTTCGTCCAAAGGGATGGAATTCGTCCCGCTGATTGGACGAGAGGATATAGCACAACAGCAAATCAATGATCAGGCTTCGGGATAATACTTTTCTATTTTCTTTCGATCGATGCTTTGTATTTTTATGGTAAATTTTATTAATGTAAGCATTTACAAGTGTTGTACGATGATATAATATATCTGCATTTTAATAGAGATTGAAAAAAAAAAAAAAAAAAAAAAAAAAGAAGGAAAGAAGAGCGTCTAATGCTGTGTAAATGAATATACATCAATATTTGAAGAATTTGCAATTTCAACTTATCCTCAAATTTTGAACCCCTGTCTTATGACTGTAATATCTATAATTTGCAATAATTAAATTCTAGCAGTCTATTTTCTTATGACTTTCAGATCGATTTAAAAACGATGAGGTTTTATTGTACAATTCTTTAATTTCCCCCCTTCCTTTCATCGTTTTCTCATAGTTTGTCCTTTACTTAGTTTCAAAAATATCGCTACTTCTACTTCAAAAAATTCTCTTTTACATTTATCATTAACAACCGTCAAGTAGATGGAAACAAACATGAACCTAGTGATCTGAAATTTTTGGTTATTGCATATGATTTCATTTAAAAAATAGTATAAATCGTGAGTTTTACAGAAGAAAAAACAAATAGTAAATTAAAATAATACATTTTTACATATTTTAATCTTATTATTTATTCATACAAATTCGGTTTTTGAAAAATCACTAATCTTTAAAGTGGGGTAAAAAAAATGAATAATGTCACTTTATAAAAACGAACAAATAGGTAGTAAAAGATTTTAATCTCTTTATGAAAATGGTCTATAATATTAAAAATGTATAGTATATCATCGAAAAACATTTGTAAATACTTTCATTAATAAAATTTACCATAAAAATACAAAACATCGATCGAAAGAATATAGAAAAGTATTATCCCGAAGCCTAATCGTTGATCTGCTGTTGTGCTATATCCTCTCGTCCAATCAGCGGGACGAATTCCATCCCTTTGGACGAACTGCGTAGGTATTGTGAACTTGCGTGCTGCCTCGCAGACTGATTGACAGAGAGACGAGACGATTCAAAAATCTTGCCAACAAGTCGCCAACCAATCAGATGGAAGCACTGTTACAACCCTATACCCGGCATTCCTGGATTTTACTAACCGAAACCAAAACACGTACGCTCCTTCTTTCTTTATTATTATTCTATGATTTCACCACTTAATGAAATTTTTAATTTCCCAGAAGCCAAATAATTATTAGAATCAAATTAATTTTATGCAGTAGTGAAAACCAACGAGATAAATAAAAGTGAAAACAAAGTCATCCAAAGAAAGGTTTGAAAATAAAACTGATGGTTAACGACCCAGTTTTTATACTTCCGCAGGCAGTACAGTTTTAGTATAGGACACCCATGACGTTTTTTAAAATTTTGCGGTCATATTGGCGATGACTTTTTATTTAATTATTTTGGCATATATATATATATATTTTTTTTCTTTCTTTTTACTTCCTTATACAAAGTATAAGGAAGTATAGTAATCCCGATTTGCGAAATGGATTTTGTATTTCAAATTGCTCGAAAACGAATGATCGCTGAATGTTGCCAATTTATACATGTGACTGCCATGATGTCTAGTTACACACCTGCAAGTGTCGTCTTAACACGAGCTCTCGTTTTAGAGATATAAGGGATTTTACATGATTTTTCGTGACGTCTGTATGTGTGTGTGTCTGTGTGTGTGTATGTCGCATAACTCAAAAACGGTTGGACGTAGAAAGTTGCGAATTGGTACATAGGTTTGTTATAACATCTAGTTGTGCACCTCCCTTTTTGGACTTTGTATGATTTTCCGTTTTGGAGATATTTAGGAAAATTAGGTTCATAATGACAAAAATACATAGGTTTTGGCCATAATGTATCAAAAAACGGTATAGACAAATCTTGCAATCGATTTTTAACTAACTTCTCGACTAGCTAGATATTTGAAATTTTCAGGACAGCTCACAACACGGTGACAATACATTTTTCTAATAATTTTAGTTAACTATTTCAAGTCCCGCTGCCTTCGGCAGCGCTTATATGATTCGACAGAAAATTTATTTAACTAACTTCCCGACTAGCTAGACATTTGAAACTTTCAGACTAGATCAGAACACGGTGGAAATAATTTTTTTTAATACTTTTAGCCAACTGTGTAGGTTCCCTGCTGCCTTCGGCAGCGTTACCAGTGCACATCTTGGAATCGATTTTTAACTAACTTTCCGAGTAGCTAGACATTTAAAACTTCCGGAAAAGCTCAGAATACTGTGACAATGCATTTTTTAAATATTTTTAGCCAATTGTTTCGGGTCACTGATGCCTGCGGCAGCGTTTATATGGTTCAACAGAAAATTTATTTAACTAACTTCCCGACTAGCTACACACTTGAAACTTTCAGAATAGTTCAGAACACGGTGGAAATGCATCTTTTTAATACTTTTAACCGACTGTTTCAGGTCCCTGCTGCCTTCGGCAGCGTTTATATGGTTCAGCAGAAAATTTATTTAACTAACTTCCCGACTAGCTAGACATTTGAAATTTCAGAATAGTTCAGAACGCGGTGAAAATACCTTTTTTTAATACTTTTAGCCAATTTTTTCGGGTCCCTGCTGCCTTCGTCAGCGTTACCAGTACAAATCTTGCACTCGGTTTTTAACTAACTTTCAGAAAACCTCAGAACACGGTGATAATTCATTTTTTTTAAAAATATTTTTAGCCAACTGTTTCGGGTCCAGTGTCAATGTTTTTTAAACATTATGTATATTTCTAAAAGTGTATAAGGAAGTCATGTGGTGCCCACATCAGATTTTTTCTTAAATAATTCCTATTTTGATTATACTTTTTATAATTGCGATTTTTAGTCACTTTATGATAACAATTCATTCTGTATATATCTTTAATGTATTGCTAGCGTTAAAATGTCGCTCGCAAAGAAACAACTTTAAAAAACACAATTTTTTCATAAAAAAAAAAATGCCATCTGACGAATGGTGTCATTTTTTTTTATTAGATCATTGAGCTGAATCAGCGTGCCGAAATATTGTCCCTTTATAAATATTTTTTATCCTCACGTATTTTATTAATTACACCACTGTCGTACCGTTTCCATAAATTTTAATTGTAACTGGACCACGTTAGAGAAATATTATATAGATTTTTATATTTTTGATGCGCTACTTAGATTAAAATCGCTGTTGCTAAATTAAATTTATTGGAGAAAAATATTCGGTGTACTTCAACACAAAAATTTAAAAAATCGCCCAGGAGGATCTAAAAATAAAACTGATTTTAGTACAACATATATTTGCATACATTAGCATTTTATCAATGTGTAAAAAATTTTTAAAGTAATCATGACGTCAATTTTTGTGAGATGCATAACTTATTTTTTTGATAAATTTTTATTGTTCACGTTTAGATAAATGTATTTATTTTCCTGTCGGGAAAAAGAAAAAAAAAAAAAACTAGTAAATTTTTTTGGCAACAATTAAATAATGGATAACATTTAAATGCTAAATGTGTGCTATTATTAGCTTATTATTTTCATATTTTTATTAATTAAAAGAAAACTAATCAAAAATTCTAAAATCTGACTGTGTTAAATTGTAGTGTCAGACATGACTAATATTTTAGTGAAAACCCGAAGTCTTTAGGTGGTCTGATTGCTGAGACATAAGTAAAAATATGTGACACATTCGGACACCGCCGGTGACAGACAGAGCGGGTATAATAAAAAGTCTTAATAAAAAATAACTTTTAAAATATTAGCTGAAACATATATGAAGTACAGAAACGAAACACCCCACTCAGAGCCTGATTAAGGGGGAAGCACACATTATCTCCGCTCTCACCGGAATAAATTATTTTTTACTTCATGTCATAGAAATTCCACGCTTTGACGAGGAAATATTTTTTATAAAAAATGAACTGTGTAAAACAATCCAATTTACTCACCGTTATTAGACACCAGAATTCTTTTTAAATAATTTTTAATGAGAATTTTCTGTTTATTATAGGAGGAAAGTATTTGTTGAAAAATAACGGTGTAAGTATAAATAATGTGTGCTTCCCCCTTAATCAGGCTCTGACCCCACGCGATATGTCCCCATAAAGTTCCTATGAAATGGTGCCCAAGCTTGTTCTTTAAGGTCCTCTTAGTTCGAGTGCCACTTCATTCATGCACACTGTTCACTCATATCATTGAAACGGTATTAAACCACCTTCACTCTACGCTCTTTTTAAGGAGAAAAATTAAATATATATGATTTATTCTATTAAAGCACACAGATACTTTGCCGGTTATTTTGATATCGAGGTATAAGTAAAACTCTAATATTTTAACACTAGGTTGGTCGAGGGATGAAATTGACTACTTTTGGACAACATAAATATAAGAAACTATGACGGGGGTGGTAAATGCAACTATTAATAAATTCACTTACAGTCGGCAGCAAAATTATTCGAGAGCTATAGCAATAATTCCTTTATAAAAAAAGAAGTACACTTAATACTGTTCTGTTAAATAAATCCTGGTCGTTCTTAGACTGGCTATGAACATGATTCGACAAGGATTCGTTCAACAAAACAGTATTGAGTGTACTTTTTTATATCGGAATTATTGCTGGCACTCGAATAATTTTGCTGCCGACTGGATATATGCAAAGTCACTTGAAACCTAAGAAATCGCCTCATTACGTATGTTTTTTCTAATTCTCTTGGATCGAAGTGGCACTCTTAAACCCCTCCACCGCGTTAAGGTGGGACCTTGTCGGAGGGGCCCCCCACCCCCCACAGCAGAGCTGACCAACACTGTTCTCTCAAGCTTCCATAATGAATATTAGGACAAATTATCGAAAGAAAAAATGTATATATACTGGAAATTGAAGTGTTATAATAGATTTTACTAATAGAATTCACATTGGGGAACAAAATAAAGCTTTTTTTTTTTTTTTTTTTTTTGTCTAATCTACCTGAATCCAAATAACGGA
The DNA here is from genome assembly GCA_963930645.1 of Salticus scenicus. Taxonomy (NCBI): domain Eukaryota; kingdom Metazoa; phylum Arthropoda; class Arachnida; order Araneae; family Salticidae; genus Salticus; species Salticus scenicus. Next base: position 21,395,163 of record OZ005658.1, read on the forward strand.
GAAATACCAAAGTTTTTTTTTTTTTTTTTTTTTTTTTTTTATTATTTTTAATGACACAACATTAATCTTTAACTGTATCTTTTTAAACATATCACTTAAACAATTTTCATACGTTTCCTTCTAATTTGGCTAACAGTTTTGACAGTAATTTGGCGGTTTTACCGGTAACCGTGAAAGAAAATCGCCAAAACTCCAATGGGCCTCCCTTACATAGAATTACATCTATTATTTAAATTATCTTTTATTCTAAATTTATTTGTTTCAGATTACAGGAAACATTTATTTTTTCTTAATACATTGTTACAAGCGTGACTCCCCCCCCCCCCCCAATTAAACATCCTTCTCCGATTGTTTTATTCATTCCTCCAAACCAAGAGTAAAAAACTCATTTTCTTTATTTCAATACATTCTTCTTTAATTCTGACGTTAGTTTCTAGCTTTATTTTTCAGAAACTTGCGCTATTATCGTAAATAAATATTAAGAAGCTTGTTAAATTGACCAGTTCTGCTTTTTTAACGCGCGCGAAGCTTTTAATACAGCTTTATCATTGTACCCCGTTGCTTTTGAAACCCTTTATCGATTTCTCATAAATACAAAAGAACTATGAGGAATCGATTTTTTTTTTTTTTTTTTTTTTTTAAAGTGAAAAAAACATACAAAGAAAAAAAAAAAAAAAAAAACGAACTATTGCTGCAATATTATCTAACATCTGAAGAGATAGGAAGAGCCGATGTTTAGCCTGTTGGAAGTGGCTAGTTTTTGATATTACTGGAGCCAAGAATCAGAGCCGCCGTCTTATAGCCAGGTGTTATTGCTACGAGCATGGGAAAGGAAGAGCCGATGTTTAGCCTGTTAAAAGTGGCTAGTTTTTGATGTTACTGGAGCCAAGAGTCAGTGCCGCCGTTTTATAACCAGGTGTTATTGCTACAAATACCAGAAAGAAAAAGCCGTGGTCTAGCCTTTTGGATCTGAGTTGTTGCAAGAGCCGAGAAAAAGAACTGGAACAGTCGTCTAGTCTGTTACAGAAGCCAAGTGGTGGAATTAGCTAATTGTTGATGTTACAGAAGCCAAGATGAAAGTCGGAGCCGCTGTTTCAAAGCCAGGTGGTAATGGCTTTTGAGTCGTCGTTAGTGAATACCAGATGATATTAGTTGGTTATTGATACAGAGGGTGCCAGATGAAAGATGAGCTGTTATTTATTTACCAGTTGATGTTAACTGGTTTTCAAGAGGAACGGGAGAACATGCCAAGAAGAAGAAAGAGCCATTGCTGCCGCCGCTGAAGTACACTGTCACAGAAGCCAAGATGAAAGTGAGAACCGCTGTTTCAAAGCCAGGTGGTATAGGCTTTTGAGTCGTCGTTAATGAATACCAGATGATATTAGTTGGTTATTGATAGAGGGTGCCAGATGAAAGATGCGCTGTTATTTATTTACCAGTTGATGTTGACTGGTTTTCAAGAGGAACGGGAGAACACGCCAAGAAGAAGAAAGAGCCATTGCTGCCGCCGCTGAAGTACACTGTGGGACTTGGGAGAAACCAGAAATATTTGAGAAATAACCTGCTATCATGGAAATATATTTTGGTGGTATTTAACGGGAGATGGGAAAAAAACCTATATCTACTGCTGGTGCATGTGGTGTGTGAGAGAAGTTTCCTTACTTTATTTTTTATTGTGTGATGTTGTTTGTGTTGTTGTGTTGTTTATGTTGTAATGTTGCATATTTTATTTTAATACTATTTTTGAACTATTGTAACAGTATGGTAATTTACATATCAAAGAGAGTCCGAAACAATAAATTTCCATTAGGTGGTGCTTAAATCTACATATAAATACAAGAAATAGAATTTAGATATTTACAGAATAAGGCCGCATAAACATGAAAAATCATATACTTAAGAATACTACTTATAAATAACTAATAGAAATTTCATTTTATAAATTTTAACAAATGATAAGATAATATTACAAAGATTTCAAATGCTGCAAAGAAAAAAAAATATATATATGTTATGTAGTTGTAGAAAATTATTGTTTTGGAGAAATATATGCATTACCACTGTCAGCAGATTGATTGAGACATATCTATAATTTAAAGAATAATTATCGATTTCGCTATTTTGATTCAAGCAACAAATTTTCAGTTTTTAAAATCATTGGAGAATGCGTTTTGAAATACAATCAACAGAATATTTTACTCTTGATATACCTGCATTAAATAATAAAACATATTACAGTTTTTATCTAATGGTACTTTTTTCCGTTAGAGGATCGCCACTTGGCGATTTGGCAGGTAAGTTTCCCAATACCCGCGATATACCGTCAAGTTAAGCCCAAAACATTTAGCTAAATTAGAGCTAACTAAAAATAAAATAAATAAATAAAATGATTATAGTAAATTTAAGCAATAAATAATTAAAAAATATTTGTGATAATATAAATCAAAATAAATTCAAACCAAATAAAATGCCGCGGGCATTGTCTACTTCTCATGTCATAATATTTAAATGAATCATTTCTTTAATACCATTTATCATTTATTCATGCAGAAGCTCATATGTTAACGCATCTAAAATCTCAAATAAATATTTGAAAAAAAAAAAAAAAAAAAAAATCTGCGACAACACTATTTTTGGTTTTCCCCTTGTGTGTGGGTCGCCAAATGCGCCAAATGCGCCAAATGATATGGCTGTCCTTAAACGGGAAAATAACCTATTCTAGTTGTATATAACCATTATAATAATAATAATAATTATTATTATTATTATAATTATTACATTATTATTATTTGCAAATCTGCAAACCTTTTTTAAGCATATTGTTTACGAAGCGAAACCTTTACCTTTGCGATTTTAAAAAGATAGATGCAAAAAATTTGCAAATGTTATTCAGAGATATTTTTTACTCTTCAATAAATATGGATTCAAACACTTTAGCATTATTATTATTTTTTATTTTTTCATTTCTCCTAGTATAATAAATGCTCAATCACATGCAATCCGTTATCATTATCATCACCTTTTCTGACAGTGGATAATGGATCTATTTCAAAATAATTAAAAGATGCGTAATTTAGTCAAATTTAGTCATAGTAGGTAATAATTTTAACGTTATGCCAAAACTAAATAAATTATTACAAGTTATTAGAAAATAATTAAAATATTAATGAAGATGGCAGACTTTTAAATTGTAAAAGATGATTATTTCGATCTTTTACAATTTAAAAGTCAACTTCATAACATATACATATAAATGCCAAAACTCTTTGATACCATCTTACCTTGACGGGTGGCCAGGGCGGAGGAGTTGGCGCTGGACTAACGAGGAATTCCTGGACCAGGTTTTCTGAAAAACTTACTTTTTTCTTGTTTCCTTTTTCCTGAACACTTGTTTCAATAACTTCCGTTGAATAACCGCGTCCTTCGGAGATGACATCAGTTGCTTTCCTACGAGTACCTGCAAAAAAAGAATCAAGTGACAAAAAACGTCTTACCTCCATTTCTTCAACTTACTTCAGCTACCTAATTCAGCAAGAAAAAAGTGAGAAATGAACCAGAATTCTAATGTTATAATTTATTTGAATTGTTGTTGCCAACAATGGTAATAGAAATAATTAAAAGAAGTTGGTAAAGAGTATTGTTGTTTTTCATTCACACGTGGGAAGAAAAGTTAATCACGTCACTTCAATTGAATCATAATTGATGTTTAAGTAATGAGTGTAAATTCATAGAGCATAGTTACCACTCGGTCTTCTTATCAGGCAGGAGACCCTAAGTCTTCCACATTTTTTTTTCCCTCCACACTTAACATTGTGGTTTTTTTTTTTTTTTCCGTTTTAATCCACTGCTTTTTCTATGGCTTTTTAGCTTTCCCCCCCTCGTTTTTTACATTCTAAATTGCCCACCGCACTTTAGAATGTAGAAATCGAGGGGAAAAGAAAAGAAAAGAAAAAAAAAAAAAAAAAAAACATACATAGAAAGAGCATAGAATGAAAATGAAAAAAACCCACAATGTCAAGTGTGGGGGTAAAAAAGACTAATACCGGAAGGAATAAAAGGACAAAATTGGCAAGAAAAAGGCATCGAAGAACGGAAGGGTCTTTAGGGCATTAAAGCTATCGTCCAGGTTTTGCTACGACTCGCCTAGTATGTAACTTGACAGGGGCGGGGGTGGGTGGGTGAGAGCCACCGCACTTTAGAATGTAAAAAACAGGGGAGGGGGAGCTAAAAATCCATAGAAAAAGCATGGCATGAAAAAAAAAAGAACCTCACAATGTTTTTTGTTTTTTTTTCTTAAGGCTAACACCGTAAGGAATAAAAAGACAAAATTGACTAGAAAAAGACATCGACGAGCGGGAGGGTGGGTTCGGGTTGGAGCATTAAATCTATCGTCCAGGTTTTGCTGCGACTCGCCTAGTATATAACGAACTGACGTGTTTCTTTTGAGTTACTTATATAAATGTTCATTTTTGTAATTTTTAACCGACATAAAAAAAATAAAATAAAAACTGGTTAGCTAAGAGCATTTTTATTTAAAGCATTTCCTAACGAATTCTCCGATTTTGATACTTTTTATTTTCTGAACATTCTATGTAAGGAAAGTACTGTAATCACGATTTGTGGAATGAATTTTGCATGGTATAGCTTAAAAAAAGAATAGTCGTCGAATGTTGAAAATGTATATTTGTGACATTTATGACGTCTTGTTATACATCTCCAACTTTGGTCTTGACACGAGCTCCCCTTTTAGAGATAAATACGATTTTACACAATTTTTGTGATGTATGTAAGAGTGTGAGTGTGTGTGTGTGTAATTGTGTATCAGTGAAACAAGATGACATCTAAACGATTTTTTTAAATGAGCTGGAAGTTGATTCATATGTTATGGGAAACCGTAACACATACTGTAATCTATCATTTAAATAGGGAAAAGGGGTGTACCTTGGACATAAGTGTACCTCGGACCTATGCCATTTCTAGCTCTATTTATTTAGATATATAAACAATGTAACTTGCAGTTAAAACATTTACTGTTAGGGGCCTTAGTGAAGTAATCTATGTTTGCTTGGAAGCTCAACAGTTTGAAGAGTTCTTGAAAAGGTAAATTCACCTTGCAAAAGTAAATTTTTCTCAGATACTTTTATGTATTTCTGTACCCACATATACGCTATACATTCTGAAATGAGTGTTATGCACCAGGAAGTAGCTCTCTAACTATAACCCTATATATGCTTGCAATCAAGTTAAGCCCAACCTGAACATTATGATTAGCAATTTTGCTTTTAGTAACAGAGTGGTGTATCTTGAACCCAATACAAGTTCTGTTTTTGGTTCTCAACTTCCCCGTTTTTTATATTTTCTCAACGAAGTTATTTTTTATTTTTTTTTTTTATTTTTTAACATTAAAGTTCCACTCAATTTTATTTCACCTCACCAACAGGATTTTTTTTTTTTAATTATTATTTTATTTAGTTTGTACTCCCCCCCCCCCCCCACCACCACCACCACACACAGACTGAGAAAAAGAGTGGGCTACAGTTTTTCACAAAAATAAAATGTAGTTAAGATTTTTCACACAAATGGGTATAAAGTTTGAAATCCTGGATTGGCCCCTGATATATATATATGCATAATATGCGTACGAAAGAATTAAGAAGATCCATTATTAAGAGCTTTCTATATAATTTGCAACATTAGATGATGTGTGATAGTGATATTAAAATTTTATTATATTTCCCCTTAGACTCATGGTATATTAAATATTAATGGTGCTTGGCGTGGGATTATAAAAATAAGACAAACAACAATGCCTAAAACACCAAATAAAAATAATAGTAGAGCTAGAGCAGACCGCTGTTTTGGTAGCGGTTAGCGTACAGTCTTCATGCTAAATGCTACTGAAACAGCTGGCTGTTCTACTAATATTTTTATTTGGTGTTTTAGACGTTGTTGTTTGTCTTATTTTTACACTCATGGTATACTACTGTAACATAAATTACCAGACATTTAGTGAAATATTTAAGAAGTACTGGCTGAATAATATCAAAATATTAAGAGTGTAAAGAAAGCACTACATCTCCTAATGCAGTGAAAGTTTTGCCACGAAAGAAAAACGAGACCAGTAAAAAAATAAAATTGTTTAGGATTATCCTGTTAAAAGTTACACCTGAAGGCAAAAACATTAAATATCTAATCAGTGAAATATGAGCATTTTTACAAAACAGTTAACTATGCATGTGTAAGCTTCAACAAAATTTCTTTTGTGTAATTGAATAGTCCAATGTATTGAACTAGGTACTAATTTGAAAACCCCAAATAAATACTGTGTAAATTCAAACAGTTAGTATTCAAAAGAATTAACTGAATTTCAATTCCTTCGGAAAAAAAAAAAAAAAAAAAAAAAAAAAAAGGAAAATGATGAGGGTGTATAGTTACCAATATTTATTCACATTCGATGATCATTATATTACCATTAATTGCATCAAAATGAAAATGTGAGCAAACTACCTTACAATACATCCTTTTTTTTTTTTTTTTTTTTTCCCCCAGAGGAACTGTATATGATTTTCGTAATATTGCATAAAACTTACACGATATTTGTTCGTCATTTTCAAATAAATTGCTCAATACATTTGGGTATTAAATTATAAATAATTACAAGATAAAAAGATCTTTTTATATACCATGTTTTTAAATTTTCTGTTCAATCATATAAACGCTACCGAAGGCAGCGGGAACCCGGAGCAATTGGATAAATTTTTAAAAAAATTCACTGCTCTCGTGTTTTGAGCTATTATAAAAGTTTCAAATGTCTAGCTAGTTGGGAAGTTAGTGAAAAATCGATTGCAAGCTTTGTACTGGTAACGCTGCCGAAGGCAGCAGGAACCCGAAACATTTGGCTAAAGGTATTAAAAAAATGCATTTTAACCGTATTCTGAACTATTCTGAAAGTTTCAAATGTCTAGCTAGTCAGGAAGTTAGTTAAATAAATTTTCTGTTGAATCATATAAACGCTGCTGAAGGCAGTAGGGACCTGAAACAGTTGACTAAAACTATAAAAAAAAAATATGTATTGTCACTGTATTCTGAGCTATCCTGAAAGTTTCAAATGTCTAGCTAGTCGAGAAGTTGCGGAAAAATCGATTGCAATCTTTGTATTGATAACGCTGCCGAAGGCAGCAGGAACCCGAAACATTTGACTAAAGGTATTAAAAAAATGCATTTTAACCGTATTCTGAACTATTCTGAAAGTTTCAAATGTCTAGCTAGTCGGGAAGTTTGTTAAATAAATTTTCGTTCGAATCATATAAACGCTGCCGAAGGCAGTAGGGACCTGAATCAGTTGACTAAAAGTATAAAAAAAATGTATTGTCACTGTATTCTGAGCTATCCTGAAGTTTTCAAATGTCTAGCTAGTCGAGAAGTTAGTGAAAAATCGATTACAAGCTTTGTACTGGTAACGCTGCCGAAGGCAGCAGGAACCCGGAGTAGTTGGTTAAAAATATTTAAAAAATGCATTTTCACCGTGTTCTGAACTATTCTGAAAGTTTCCCATGTCTAGCTAGTCGGGAAGTTAGTTAAATAAATTTTCTGTTGAATCATATAAACGCTGCCGAAGGCAGTGGGGACCTGAAACAGTTGACTAAAAGTAATAAAAAAATGTATTGTCACCGGTTTTTGAGCTATCCTGAAAGTTTCAAATGTCTAGCTAGTCGGAAAGTTAGGAAAAAATCGATTGCAATCTTTGTACTGATAACGCTGCCGAAGGCAGCGGGAACCCGAAACAGTTGGCTAAAGGTATTAAAAATATGCATTTTAACCTTATTCTGAACTATTCTGAAAGTTTCAAATGTCTAGCTAGTCGGGAAGTTAGTTAAATAAATTTTCTGCCGAATCATATAAACGCTGCCGAAGGCAGCGGAACTTGAAGCAGTTGACTAAAATTATTAGAAAAATGTATTGTCACCGTGTTGTGAGCTGTCCTGAAAATTTCAAATATCTAGCTAGTCGGGAAGTTAGTTAAAAATCGATTGCAAGATTTGTCCCTGACAAACACACAAACACACAAGAATCGAAGTTAATAAAAACATGGTAAAATAGATTTTGTTAAAGATTGTGCATGCAAAATTAAAACTTATTTAGGAAAAATGCTTATTATTTCATAAAAACGTAGATCTTAACACAATTCTCTATTATAATGCAAAAGTTTTCAGACATAAACAATAAATTTTTGCAGTTAAGATGCACTTTATTTACGTTGTGAAAAACTGTTAGCTCAGAAGACAAAATCTGATGTATTAATTTTTCTTTATCAATTTAATTCAGAGGTTTTAAATGAAAAAGTTGCTAGTATTGCAATAATTGTGAAAATTAGTAATAAAGTAAATAATTTGGTCCAGGTATATACAGGCTATGTTTATAAAGTAAATTTAACAATGAAATTTAAAATCTGCCCAAATTCCTGAAGAATTTAAGGATACTCTATTTTGATTATGTGTAAGAGATATTTGATGATGTTTATATTACTTTAAAGGCATGTTGAACATGATCTATAGTATAAAAAGCACCACAGAACTGACATTTAAAAGTAATAAGTAAAACACTTTGAATAAACACAATAAGATGCAAGTACTTGCAACAGTTGTTTCAGGTTGAAAAAAGACAGGACCCTTCGTCAGGCAAACAGAGTAGGCACTAGTGCTGCAAACAAAGCGTCTGCATTTTATGGTGTTTATTAAAAAATTTTTACTTATTATGAAACATATAATGCAAAATTCTATATAATGCACAACCTTGTGTTTTTAGGTTTGCATTATAAAGTTATTCTACTGTATGTTAAATATTTCTTTCATTCTGATTGCAGTATGCTGTGGTGCAGTATGCTTTTCATGTAGACCAGTGTAATTACTCAAATTAAAGGGCAAGGCACTATTACAGGCCTAGTGTGTGTAGTTAAATTGAAATAAATGTGAATTATTACTGTTTGTTTTAAACAAGACATTTTTTTAGAGGGGGTTCACAAACTATAGTACACAATGTTAAGTGTTAAAAATATAATATAACAAAAAATTTTCTACAATTTTGACCCCCCCCCCCCAATCACCTGAAAATGGCTTTGGTTATGATGTGTTCTTAGACTAAAGTATTATTTCAATTCAGAAATTTAATTCATCAACCTAGAAATTAATTTTTGATAGAATGGAGTAGAAGCTGATTTTTACCAACTATGTGAAAAATACCAGAGCCGGGAATCGAAACTATCTTTTATTTCACATTTTCATATTCAAGTCCCGTGCGCGCTGCGCGCGCACAACTTAAGGGATACACGCGCTGCGCGCGCGTATACCTTCCCTGACCTTTCGTGCCCCCTAAAAAAATCATTTCTGATCGGTTAAAAACTCGCACCGGGTCCCCACTGCCTTCGGCAGCGCAGACCCACAAAGTCATATTTTTATTCTTAAGAAAAGAAAACTAACAGTAACAGAAACAAAAAGTAACTTTTAGTGTTAAGAAAAGAAATTAAAAAAAAATCATTTCTGATTGGGTAAAAAGTCGACCCGGGTCCCCACTGCCTTCGGCAGCGCAGTCCCGTGCGCGCTGCGCGCGCACAACTTAAGGGATATACGCGCTGCGCGCGCGTATACCTTCCCTGACCTTTCGTGCCCCCTAAAAAAATCATTTCTGATCGGGTAAAAACTCGCACCGGGTCCCCACTGCCTTCGGCAGCGCAGACCCATGCGCGCGCACGTGTGAAGGTATACGTGAGCTGCGCGCACATATTCCTCCTGAAGTCATATTTTTATTCTTAAGAAAAGAAAATTTAAAAAATCATTTCTCATCGGGTACAAAGTCGGACCGGGTCCCCACTGCTTTCGGCAGTGCAGTCACGTGCGCGCTGCGCACGCACAAGTTCACGGATACACGCGCTGCGCTCGCGGATTCCTTCCCTGACCCTCCGTGCCCCCTAAAAAAAAAATCATTTCTGGTCGGTTAAAAACTCACACCGGGTAACCACTGCCTTCGGCAGCGCAAACCCATGCGCGCTGCGCGCGCACGTGTGAAGGTATACACGCTCTGCGCGCATATACTCCTTCTCAAATCAAATTTTTATTTTTAAGAAAAGAAAATGAAAAAAATCATTTCTCATCGGTTAAAAAGTCGGACCTGGTCCCCACTGCCTTCGGCCGCGCAGTCCCGTGCGCGCTGCGCGCACAAGTTAGGGGGTACGTGCGCGGTGCACGCCTATCTCTTCCCCACCCTTACAGCCCCTCTTAATTAACCTACATATACCAATTTTGAACGGTCTAACTCAATTAGCTGAGATGCAAAGGAAAACGTAATCAGGATACCTCAAAACGTGTAAATCTGGTGAAAACTTTCGATAATATAAAAGAACTTTAAAATATCTTTCGAATGATGTATTAAAAAAAATTTAATCATAATTAGAAATTGAAATATTGAAATTTGAAAATAATACAGCACCATAAGAGAAAACTGATTCAGGACACCTCAAAACATGTAAATCTCGTGAAAACTTTCGATAATTTAAAAGAACTTTAAAATATCTTTCGAGTGATGCATTAAAAATAATTTAATTATAATTAGAAATTGAAATAGTGAAATTTGAAAAAATTACAGCGCCATCTGGCGGTAGAAATTTCTGTATTCCACTGTTCGATTCCAAATCAAAAAAGCTTTCTAATGATGTATTACTTATGAAATCATTATAATTAGTATCTGAGATACAAAAGAAAACTCATTCGGGAAACCTCAAAACGTGTAAATCTGGTGAAAACTTTCGATAATATAAAATAACTTTAAAATATCTTTCGAATGATGTATTAAAAATAATTTAATCATAATTAGAAATTGTAATATTGAAAATTAAAAATATTACAACGCCATAAAAGAAAACTGATTCAGGACACCTCAAAACGTGTAATTCTGGTGAAAACTTTCGATAATTTAAAAGAACTTTAAAATATCTTTCGAATGATGTATTAAAAATAATTTAATCATAATTAGAAATTGAAATATTGAAAATATTACAGCGCCATGAAAGAACACTGATTCAGGAGACCTCAAAACGTGTAAATCTGTTGAAAACTTTAAATTATGTAAAAGAACTTTAAAATATCTTTCGTATGATGTATAAAAAATAAATCAATCGTAATTAGAAATTGAAATACGCGTATTAGAATATTGCAAAAATGTCGGGCGTGTAAAGATAAAATTTAATTTGCAATTAAAATGTAAATCTTTTGTTTATTGACGAAAATCCATGAAATTTGAAATGCAAGTTTGTTTTGTGGTGTAAATAATATATACTAAATAAAATGTGTAAAATTTGAAAAATTGAAGAAAATAGAAAATTGTAATTTTTAATCGCACTACGAAACACGTGACTCCATTAAATACCAGATGTGTTTCCGTTGAAGACTGCTGTAGACTTAATGTCTGCAAAGATAACATTCTTGTGATTCGTTGCCAACATTTTTTTATAGTTTAGTTAATTTTAAAAAATCTAATTGTCCGATCGATAAGCCGTTTAAACCATCGGATTGAGAAAAAAAAGCCCTTTCCAATGGTATCTTGTTTGTAACGATACGACTGATATTTCTAATTTATTTTCCACTTTTTCCGTAAAAATGTCGCTTTTTAAGCATTTAATCATGAATTCTAGGTCATTTTTCGGTAGACAATGGTCAACGTTTTAATTAATATCTCCGCTAATTAGGGTCGCATCGTTTAGAAAATTAGATAACCCAGATCTGCGATAAATTCTCTGTCGATCGGTACCTGTTCGAAGTCCGTGCGACCGTTAGCGGCCGAGCTTTTGCTGCGTCAAGCCGTTTCTCACAGACAGACACACACACACACACACACACACACACACACACACACACACACACACACACGTACAGATTTTAATAATATAAGGAGACTAGCGAGCTTCGCCCGCTAGCGGGTCAGTATTTTCAAATGAATCACTAAAATTAATGAATCACTAACATAAACTTTTAGTGTTAAGAAAAGAAAAAAAAAAAAAAAAAATCATTTCTGATTGGGTAAAAAGTCGGGCCGGGTCCCCACTGCCTTCGGCAGCGCAGTCGAGTGCGCACAACTTAAGGGATACACGCGCTGCGCGCGCGTATTCCTTCCCTGACCCTGCGTGCCCCCTAAAAAAAATCATTTCTGATCGGGTAAAAACTCGCACCGGGTCCCCACTGCCTTCGGCAGCGCAGTACAGTGCGCGCTGCGCGCGCACAACTTAAGGGATACACGCGCTGCGCGCGCGTATTCCTTCCCTGACCCTTCGTGCCCCCTAAAAAAAATCATTTCTGATCGGGTAAAAACTCACACCGGGTCCCCACTGCCTTCGGCAGCGCAGTCCCGTGCGCGCTGCGCGCGTGTATTCCTTCCCTGAGCCTTCGTGCACCCCTCCCAAAAAATCATTTCTGATCGGGAAAAGACTCGCACCGGGTCCCCACTGCCTTCGGCAGCGCAGTCCCGTGCGCTCTTCGCGCGCACAAGTTAAAGGATACGCGCGGTGCACGCCTATTTCTTCTCCACCCTTTCAGGCCCTCTTAATTAACCTACGTATACCAATTTTAAACGATCTAACTCATTTGGCTGAGATGCAAAAGATAACTAATTCAGGACACCTCAAAACGTGTAAATCTGATGAAAACTTTCGATTATATAAAAGGACTTTAAAATATCTTTCGAATGATGTATTAAAAATAATTTAATCCTAATTAGAAATTGAAATATTTAAATTTGAAAATATAACAGCGCCATCTGGCGGTACGAATTTCTGTATTCCACTGTTCGATTCCAAATGAAAAAAGCGTTCTAATCATGTATTACTTATGAAATTATTTTAATTAGTAGCTGATATACAAAAAAAGTCTAATCCGGGACACCTCAAAACGTGTAAATCGTGTGAAATCTCGCGCGCGGTGTACACCTATTTCTTCCCCACCCTTTTAGCCCCTCCTAATTAACCTACATATACCAATTTTGAACGGTCTAACTCAATTAGCTGAGATGCAAAAGAAAACGTACTCAGGAAACCTCAAAACGTGTAAATGAGGTGAAAACTTTCGATAATATAAAAGAACATTAAAACATCTTTCAAATGATGTATCAAAAATAATTTAATCGTAATTAGAAATTTAAATATTGAAATTTTAAAATATTAAAGTGCCATCTTGCGGTAGAACCTAATCAGGACACCTCAAAACGTGTAAATCGGGTGAAATCTCGCACGCATCGCCCGCGGTGCACACCTATTTCTTCCCCACCCTTTCAGCCCCTCCTAAATAACCTACGTATACCAATTATAAACGGTCTAATTAGCTGAGATGCAAAAGAAAACCTAATCAGGAGACCTCAAAACGTGTAAATCTGGTAAAAACTTGCGCGGTGCACACCTATTTCTTCCCCACCCTTTCAGCCCCTCCTAAATAACCTACGTATACCAATTATCAACGGTCTAACTCAATTAGCAGAGATGCAAAGAAAACCTAATTAGAAGACCTCAAAACGTGTAAATCTGGTGAAAACTTTCGATAATATAAAAGAACTTTAAAATATCTTTCGAATGATGTATTAAAAAGAATTTAATCATAATTAGAAATTGAAATACGCTTATTAGAATAAAATTTAATTTACAATTAAAATGTAAATTTTTTGAAAATTCGATGAAATTTGAACAGCAATTATCCCCTGTGCTGTAAACTGCGAACACAAATTTTCAAAAACTTTAGAAGAAAATTGAAGCATTTTGAAATTTGCAATTTTTATTCCTAGTAGAAAAAGCAGGTGGTAAAATATTTCCTTCTTTTCGGCGGATATGGAAATCTCTCTTCTCTGTCAAGTTCGGTTGCCATGGTAACCCACCCCATGAATACAAATGCAGAATTTCATTCTGAAAATAAGTACGGAAGGAAACGCGCAGTTTTCAATTCAATGTTTTAAAGGCTAAAATTAAAAAATTTATAACTCATTCAGTTTTTGAAATTTTCTCTCAATCTTTTGGAAGTTAATTATGAAAGCGAGATGTATAAACAAAAAAAAAAAAGAAATGATTTATCTCTAAACGCTTTTGAGTTATAAAATATTTTGCGAAAAAATCGATGTTTCGTAAAATCTAAAAATATGGATCGGTAATCCGTATTTTGTAAAAATGTTTATATGGTTCGAAAGAGGATTAAATGGCCTTTCTTTATATACCAGTTGTTAAGAAATGGAATTGTTACCCTGTCGTACAGGGCGTTTCGAAAAAGACGACCGCGAAAAAACGAAATTTTCGACCCTTTTTAAAACTTTTTTTAAAAATATAAAAAATCCGTATTTTTTAAAAAAAATTGTACCGTAAGAATCGGTAATAAATGCTCTTTCTCGTCGTACAGGTGTATTTTCGATATTTCCAACAGATCGGAAGCGATCGCTTTTCAAAAACCCACGAAAATTTCCCTCATTGCTTTTTCTTTCGAGGTAGGCTCTTCTGAAACAAAATGGCGGTCGCCCGCGATTTCGAATCGTTTTTTCGGTAGACAATGGTCAACGTTTTAATTAATATCTCCGCTAATTAGGGTCGCATCATTTAGCAAATTAGATAACCCAGATCTGCGATAAATTCTCTGTCCGACGGTACCTGTTCGAAGTCCGTGCGACCTTTAGCGGCGGAGCCTTAGCTGCGTCAAGCCGTTTCTCACAGACAGACACACACACACACGCGTACAGATTTTAATAATATAGGAGATTTTAATAATATAAGGAGATAATATAGGAGATTGAGAACTACAAAATCTGCACAACTTAAATTTTGTTGATTTCAGTTCATAAAAGAAATATTATATTTAAGCCAAAAAGATTGGATAAATCTAACAAAATGAAGAAAGTACACTACAGCAGCATTCCACTGTAGTTCAGTACATGTACATGTAAGAAATCTGTGCTTCCTTTTTTTTTTTTTTTTTTTTTTTGGGGGGGGGGGGAGGGGGGAGGGGAAATATTACTATGTTTAAGTACAATTTAATTTTTTTTTCTACATTCATATGCCACATTAAGATGTACATAATAAAGGAATAAACTAAAATGAGTAGTGATTTGAGGCTAAAAAAATTTCTGTGTTTTTCAGGAAAACTTTCAAAGCAAAAAAAGCAATTATTTTAGTAAATTTTTTACACCCCATATTTAAACTTTTTTTACACTAATCACAGTACAGTTAAGTTTTAGTAATGTAAGATATAGTATGAAAAACAAAAGTTTTTTATTAGATATTTAAAATATTACCAGATATATGTTTTGAACAACTTGCTCAAGAAGGAGAAGGTTAATATAATACAAGTTATCTATAGTTGCTAATTAGAATTTTGAATGTCCTTTCAACATCTTTGTGTGAATGCAGTTATAAAGCATTTGGCGACAAAATAAAATATAATATTGAAATATTAGTCACTGCGATACTGCTGAGCTTCTATTTTTCAAAATATTCATTTGATAAATAAAAATACAGCAATGCTTTTCAAACTATGGCAGCAATTCTGATTTAGGTCATTTCGTGTTCTCTGCTTCTGAAAATGGCTCAGCCAGTTGAAATTTAGTTATGATCTTGGTCAAATATTCAATTAAAAAAAAACTTAAAAAAAAAAAAAAAAATCCTTAATCACAAAATTGGCATGTTGAAAATTTTAGAGAAAAATCTCATATAAAATTACATTTTTTTTTTTTTTTTTTTTAAATCTCTTTTTAAAACTAATTTCTAAAATGGGAGAAAAAAATATACAAGCATTTGTGCTTTTTATGCAAATAACAGGAAATACAATTGTCTAAATAAGGTAAAGATACCAGTGTTGACCATCCTTAAAATTTGTCCCAGAGTTTGCCTCCCTTACAAGACATGTTGAAATAAACATTTAATAGCATCTATGAATTTGAATCTGCTTGTGCTAGATTCCCTAGAACTGGAGAATCTAGCTTGAGCTAATTCAAATTCTAGATCTTAATTAACAGTTATTTTAACATGTCTTTTGTGAGGGTGGTGACCATTGGTATCTTTACCTTAAATAAAAAGGCTTAAGTTTAAATAAAATTTGGGTAAGTCATATTAAATGAATGTCACCATAATTTATAACTAGAAATTTGGAAATCTACCTGAAAGAAAGTAGCACTTAATTTATTTAAAATACCTAAAATTGAGTAATACTTGAAAAACTCATACTGAGTTTCACATTTAAAGGTTTTTAAAAATTAACAATAAAAAAGTAGAAACAAAATCTTAAAACTTCCTTCCTGTTTTTTTTAGAAAAAGGAGGGGGGGATAGAGAATTAGATCCATTATCCAATACTAGCAGAACTAGGATTTTGTGTTTGCAAGTTATGCTTAAAAATAAAACAAATAAATTAAAAATCAAAAGAATTTTGATGAAATGCACTATTACGTGGTCTGAACTATCCCTTGCCAACCACATTGTACAATTTCTCTGCCAATGGCAGCTAAAACCCACGTTATTCTATGAAGGAATTCATTATGAAAATTACTCATTATCCAATGATTTTTTTTTTTTTTTTTTTTTTATTTAAATTCAAAAAATTTATAACTGTTATATTTTTTCTTGTTTTTCTAAAACAGTTTTTAATTTTTAATTTTTCATTTTGAACTTATAAAGTGCAAAAAGGAATTTTGTTTAATTTTTTTTTTTTTTTTTTTTTTTTTGCACTTCATAGCTTCAAAATGAATTATTAAAAATTAAGCAAATTTTGGGAAAAGCAAAAACCAAATTCAATTATTCTGAAATTTTTAGCTTAAAACGGGGAAGCCATCCCTTCTGTAGAGGATCAAAATTGCGATGGCATGTCTACAGACCACTCTTAGGGGTGTCATTAACCGATAGCATAGTACTAGTGTGACATGAATACTTCTCAACCTCTAGATTTTATTATTATTATTATTATAAAAACAGAATAAAAAATAAAAAAAAAAACACTGACAAGGAAACATTCAAAAGGTGTCGTCTTCAAAAAATATTAAAAAAATATATGTGATTCTACTCTTCATAAAACACCAAAAAATGAAAAAATTATCGGCTGAAATGAATTACAGCGACCACAAAAAATTATCAAAATTATGCACTTTAGCGCTGTTAGGCGATAAGTTCGCTAGCACCGAGGTTGCCGTGTATGAACATAACCGTGTTTTGCTTCTCCGCCAAGTACACAAAATCAATCGCCTATCAGTGTGAAATCGTCAAATATGCTTAATTTTGATAATTTTTTGCGCTCGCTGTATTGTGCTCATTTTAGCCGATACATTTTTCCCTTTCCGGTGTTTTATGAAGATGACACCTTTTGAATGTTTCCTTGTGAGTAATTCTTAAAACTATTTGGGATTGAGCTACCGTCAATGATATGTGACGAGTCTCCAACAGCCACAGAATGCACAGAGATACCTTATTTATATCAATTACTCAACCATCCTACATATATAACAGTCATTAAAAATTATCATAGTTTTTTAGCTTAATGCATGCTTTAAACCATTAAATAATAATTTTTATGTTTTGTTTATTAATTACTTTTTGAATTGATTAATTATTTATATTTTTCTTTGAATATTTTTGTTTACTTTAATGTATTAGTTTTATTTTACAAAACCTACATATTTAGAAAAAACTGTAAAATTTCTTGAAAATCCACAGCCCTAAAAATAAATAGTATGCATTTTTCCAATGCATAATATATATATGTATGTATGTGCATACATACATACATAAATAATGTTCATCTTGCTTTTGAATATGAGCTTACTGCTATAAATTAAAATGTTTTATTAGACAATAGAAGCGAGCTATTTTTAATAATGTATTGAAAATAATAAATCGAAATCCTTTTTTATTCCTCTGAACAAACAGCTTTAAAATTTTTAAACAGAATAGCCCTTGCTTTAAATCACAAGATGGTCAGAGCTTATGATTTATTCAACATAAACTAATATTACTAACAAACTGAAATAGGCTAATGAGTTATTTCATGACAATGATTAATTGAAACTGAAGATCACACATTTGCTTCAACGACTGTCTCAGTGACAGAAAATTTTTATGCTTTATGCGATAAGCCTCGTTCATGCAACCTTTTCTGCAAGACAATATTCACATATTTTCTAATGTATCCATAAATATAAAGATATCAGTATTATTAATAGACTGTTGAAGAATCTTTAAATATAAGACATGAGTTTCTATACTTTACTGAAATTTAGGAGTATCTTTAATTTTTATGAGCAAGTGATAATTTCTTTTTTGCAACAATGTTGCTGTGTCACCTAAATTCAACCCCAAGGATGAGCACTAATCAAAAATTGTAACTATGAATAAATATAATTTGCTATTTTATTTCATACAAACAAATAATCTTGAATGTTTCTGCTGTATGATTCACCATGTTTATTCTAATTATCTGATGCAATGACATAATCTTATATAATAAGTGATTCAAAGAAATAGGAAATAAAACTACAAAAAAATTGCTCTTTAGCTTCTGCTCAATTTTACAGTTGTGAAATTACCACGCTAATTTCATAACAACACAATACTTACTGCTGTCTAAGTTAAAGGCAATTGATACAACATAAATATAGAAAAGCACTACAAATTATGTGGTAAATACCTGAGAAGCATTTATTTACTTTATTACATTAGGTTGAAACTATGTACTCAAATATAAAAAAAATGCATAAGCTTAAGTTATTTACATTTTATGAAAAATTTTTGAAATCAGTAATAAAGGAAAGATTTATTTAGATATAAATAATATATATATATATATATATTGGGAAACATGTTATTTCTTTTAGTAGTTCACAATTGGCAGCAAATATAAATTGTTTTAAGCATCTTCAGATACTTCTCCTTGTGGTTTTTAAATGCATAGTTACATTATTTTATAAGCTGAAGCTTAATTTCATTTTACTAAATTATTCCAGATAAACTATGCTAGTTACTTCATACAATTATACAATAACAACTTTTTATTAATATTCAACTTAAAAAAAAAAAAAAAAAAAAAAAAAAAAACAGAAGTAAATTTATTTACTTTTTTGAAGTTATAAGAAACTGCAATAATGAGAGTTAGATTTCAAGAATCTGTTAATAACTTAAAACTTAAAGGACAGTTGTCAGGAAAGTTTAATTTTTAAACAAATAAATTAAATTCTACAAGTATTATTGAAATCTGTATAATGTGTGTAGCTATTAAAATACTGATAGCCTCAAAGATCCCAATTTTGAAGAGCTTTCAAAAGATAAATGGGCTTTCGGATATGTCTAGTTAAATTTCTTGACATGATTTTTAACACCTGATCTAAACTTCATTTTGAATTCTCATACTAGTGTTAAATTCTAACGGTAAACCAAAAAATTGTTTTTCTTTTACAAAATAATATAATGCCAACACTAGCAAATTTATGAAAATCGTATGTAATTTTAACAGAAAATAGGTTATGCAAATAAAAAACTTGCTCAACAAAGAACTATCTCAAGCTTGATGTTGGTAAAAGGAAATTAATGCAAAAATCAAATCGCTACAAACTTATTTACTACATTTTTTTATACGTCAAATATACTAATAATGAAAAATTATGACTGCCATACGATATTCATAATAATCTACATTTTCAAACGACACATACAAACGATCTCCATTTTCCTTCCTCCCAATAGTCTGTTTTAGCTAGCTTCGATTCATAAGGATCGTCGTTTTTAAAAAGCTCTCTTTCAAAGTAAAATTAGTATAAAATGGCTCTTAAAAAAAAACATGTTGCTTAGAATACTCTATTTAATGAAATTTGCCTTCAATCGAATTTTTTTCAGATTGATATTATTTTTAAATAAATAATTAAAACGAGACATTTCCCCATTGAATAACATTGCGGAAGCTGGGGAGAAGGAAGGATTGCACGCTGGCGCCATCTGTAAACATTAGAAAACAACATCACAAAATTTCAGCATTACCTTCTTCTCCTATTAAATGTTACTCCGTGCCTACTTTAATCTTTTCTATCATTTTGTACACAACGCAGTGTTGCCAGATTGCGCGACTTTTTTATTCAGCAGTCACCAATAATTTTGAGAAGTTATATGTAATGTATATAATCGACGATTAATCGTCTATTATGTATATCAAGCATCACTTCTCAAAATTATTGGTGACTATTAAATAAAAAAGTCGCGCAATCTGTCAACACTGACTCAACGTTGTCTTTTTACTGTAGTTGCTTGTACTTGTCATAGATGGCAGCACCAGAATGTTTTCGATTTTATTTTTTTCTTCACTTCTGATGATAAATACAACTACTATTGAATATAGATGGCAGCATTGCAGATCCCTGGTATTTTTGTATTTAATAATTCTTATTCCGTGATCCAATATTTTCGCTGCCTTGGATTTCTCTTTTATGTTTTGTCTTTTTCGTAAAATATAAATAAATAAATAAAAGGAAAAAAATATTAAAACTTAGATAAAAATCATAAAATAATTTTATGTTGTAATGAGTCTGTAATGCTCGTCGAAGGTAATGCTATACTTAAACTTTCTTTTAAATTTTGTGCTTTCTTTTCTATGAGCTCAGAATTTCACTTTCCATCTATAGTTGCCTACTTAGCACTTTTTGGCAACCGTAAAATTTTAATATATACACTGAAAAAACGTAAACAAGTTGCCGTAACTTCTCCGTTTTCTTTTTTTTTTTTTTTTTTTTTTTTTTTTTTGCAACTGATATTTTTCTTTTTAAATATGGAGGTTTTTAAGGTTGGATATTTTCTGTTTTATAAACTAACTTTTTCCGCTTTAAGCACGTGTTTTCTCAGTTTTACAAACATATATTTTCCGTGTTCAAACGAAAATTATTTTTAAAAAGTACGGATATTTTGAGCATTGCAAACTTATATATTCCGCTTTATTTAGGGATATTTTTAGTTTAAAAAATTGAAATTACTCTTTCTGTTTTATCTCTTTAAGAAAGTGGTAAACATTGTAAATCATTTTTATAAATTGCCGCTTTAGATTTATAAAAATTTAATTACATATGTATTGAAATGTAACAGTATTAAACATATTAAGTGTTTTGAAAAAGAAATTAAATTTAGTCTTTTAAATTTTTCGAATTCTTATAAAACGTTCTCTGTTGATCAATTTTTAACTTTGTTTCCCTCAATTTCACATTACGATAAGAGTTTGACAATATATTCTAAACATATTTGGATGTTATTTTGTGAATTCGCTGGCAAGTTTATTCTTTTAAGTATTTTTATGTTTGAATGGAAAAATTTAATGGAAGAATTTAATATTCATACATAAAAAAAAAAAAAAAAAAACTTACCGACGTTTCTACAAAGTAATACCCAAATGTAGTAGAATATATTGTTAAACTCTCATAATGTAAAATGGAGGGAAATAATAAAAATTAGTTAATAGAGAATAACGTTAAAAAAAAAAAAAAAAAAAAGTTTTTTGGAAATTTTAATACGCTTAATCTATAATATTAAAACACAAGGCACTTCTGTAAGACCAAAATCGTACGATCTGGGCATGCGCCAGAAAATTTTGAACCAATTCGAAACGGGAAAAACCTTTCTCTTTATTCAGTGCAATACGAACCGATAATAGAGGTCGAGCAGACGACAATATTTCATATGTCTATGGCAGACGCCTATTTAAAGCTCAATCATAAAAATAATTCAAACGATTAATTTATTGATTGATACTTTCCAAGGAAGTATATTAAAACAAAGGAATTTGTGAATTCTTAGATGGCGCCCCTGTCATATTGTAATTGAAATGGAATATTAACATAATATTCAATAGATTTTATTTTCATGCTATGTACAGTGGGTAGCAAAATTATTGAAGCGATAGCAATAATTTCTATTGAAAAGATTTGCACTTAAGGGGGAGCGTCAGTTTCTCGATAATCTATCTTTTCCCAAGAGATGGCGTTGTATTTCACTTGAGCGATAGTTTTCTGTTTCTGGTAAACTAGTTCTGTTGAGTACGTCATTTCCCCTTTTCCTGTGACGTCAAGTGAAGTAGTACGCGAAAGAAAAAAAAAGGGGGGGAAACAAATGCGGTCATCCCAGAGCGTATATTAGTTCGGTTCATCCTCATTTTCAAGATTTTTTAAAGTATTTGTTTTGTATTAGCAGTCACATAGCAGTTTGTACTGAAATGCGCTGTAGCTGTATAAGTGAAATAATTATAACTTTAATCACAAGTGAAATGTGTTAGAGGGCAGTATAACACTTTAAATTACAAAAATATTCATGGTAAAATAATAAAATTGCTGTATAGATTTTTTGCATTTCAAATTTAAATTTATATTATCTCAAACGGGAATTAATATTTATAGTGTACTTATTAATGAAAAAACGGTGAGTGAAACATTTGTGAAACTCAACTATATCAATACATACAACTCACTAATATCAGTAGAACCTCGCCAATTTAGAATTTTAAGAACAAATTTTTCAACAAAATGCGATAATTTATTATGGCAAATTAATTTATATTTTACCATGTTTTTATTTACTTCGATTCTTGTTTATTTGTGTGTCCAGTACAAATCTTGGAATCGATTTTTAACTAACTTCCCGACTAGCTAGATATTTGAAGCTTTCAAAATAGCTCAAAACACGGTGACAATACATTTTTTAAATATTTTTACCTAACTGTTTCGGGTCCCTGGTGCCCTCGACAGAGTTTATATGTTTCAACAGAAAATTTATTTAACTAACTTTCCGCCTAGCTAAGCTACACATTTGAAACTTTTAGAATAGCGCAAAACCCGATAACAATGCATTTTTTAAATACTTTTAGCCAATTGTTTCAGGTCTTTGCTGCCTTCGGTAGCATTTATATGATTCAACAATCTTATAACTTCCCGACTAGCTAGAAATTTGAAACTTTTCGAAAAATTCATAACACGATGACAATGCATTTTTTTTTTTTTTTTTTTTTTTTTTTAGTCAATTGTTTCGGATCTCTGCTGCCTTCGGTAACGTTTATATGATTCAACAATCATGAACTTCCCGGCTAGCTAGCCATTTGAAACTTTTTGAATAAATCAGAACACGATGACAATGCATTTTTTAAATTCTTTTAGCCGATTGTATCGGATCCCCGCTGCTTCGGTAGAGTTTATATGATTCAACAAAACTTCCCGATAGAGTCACCCGACCCGAACCCGACAGATAATTTTAAATCAACCCGAACCCGACAAAAACATTTTCATTAACCCGAAACCCGACCCGAACCCGACAAAAAATTTTTCATCAACCCGAAAACCAACCCGAACCCGCAACAGAAAACTTTTTGCGACCCGAACCCGACCCGAAACCCGAAAAATAAATCAACATTACTTATTCATTTAAAAACCATGCAAAACAAGGTAAAATGATATAACATGACATAAAATAAAGTAAATTTTCACTGTCACACAGTTGGTAAATTAAAAAAAGAAAAAAACTAGTATGTTGTGGCCACCACAAGACATTCTTCTATATTTTTCTGTCAAATTCACTAAGTGCGAATAATTTATTAAAACTATGATTAAAAATATTTAACATGATGAATGCAAATAATTTCATCTTAGGGAAATCTAACACTAAATATCTAAAGAGAGACAGTTTTATCGTCTATAAATAACATCTTAAAGTAGTATGTTGTGTCCACCACATGACTTTCTTCTATATTTTCCTATACAAATTCACCCAGTAAAAAACTTTATTAAAATTAATATTTAAAAAAATTATATTTCATGATAATGCAGTCGATTTCCATATTAGAGAAGAAGTATAACACTAAATGTCCAAAAAAGTCAATTTTATCCTGAATATTATTATTATTATTGTTAAAAATGAAAAAATCAATAACTTTATTTCAAATTATCGCAGATCGATCGTTCAACCATTCGTTTTAAAGGTATTGACGAGCTCTTTTGAAAAATACCCATCATGAAAATTTACTCCCCTCGAGGGAGGGACTTGCCCCCAAGGGGTAAGAGAAGGCTCCTACATACATTTTTTTTTTTTTTTCCCCCAGTTGAATACCTGTATTACAAATAATTCTTTTAAATTTCATAATGATTATTAAAAATATTTATACAAAATTTTTGCGCATTTATACAAAATTTTGTCCTATACCACCGGGTTAAAAATTTAGAAAAAGCGGATGGCAACGCAACCTGTTGGACAGTTTTTACCAAAAGTTGATAGGCACTAATTTATGTCAAGATGTAACTACATACAATTTGTATTAAATTCTGTGCAGTAATTCCTGAGATACAATTGCTACAATATCTTGTCACACACACACACAGAGACAGACAAACTGACGTTTTCTAAAAATGGTCAAATCGTGTTCTACAACTCTTAAAACGTGTAAATTCATCAAAAATCCGAGGTCGAAAATTTTTACGAATCCAATATTTTCTTCTATTGAATATAAAAGAAAGTAAAAATTAAAAATGTATTTTTATAATGGTTATCTCACATATCAAGTTTTGTACAGTTATATGACATAGAAGTTGAGATATAGCCATCCCGTTATCGATGAAATTTGCAGAATAGCAGCGCCACCTATTGGCCGACAAGCATTCAAACTGAATCAGCATAATGTCTCATAATCGCCTTCTCACAAATTAAGTTTTGTTTGATGATACGCAGTAGAACCTGAGATATAGCTTTCCTTGTAATTGTGGAAATCGCTGTGTAGCAGCGACACCTGTTGAGCAATTTACGCCAAAAGTTGGCAAGCGCTAATATATGTTAAAGTGCACCTACATACAAATTTATATGCAATTCTCTGCATAGCCTTTCTTTAAATTGCGGAAATCGCTGTATAGCAACGCCACTTGTTGGCTGATAGGCATTCAAATTGAATCAGCGAAATATCTCATATTGGTCTTCTCACATATCAAATTTTGTTGGATTATACCCAATGGAACCTGAGATATAGCCTACCTGAAAATGCAGAAATCGCTGTATAGCAGCGCCAACTCTTGAGCGGTTGACACCAAAAATTGATAGGCACTAATTTAGGTCAAGGTGTATCTACATATGAATTTAAATGCAAGTCTGAACAGTAGTTCCAACGATACAGCTGCCACAAAATGTTTGTTACACCCAACACAGACGGACAGACAGACATTTTCTAAAAATGGTCAAATCATGGTCTAGACCGCTCAAAACTTGTAAATCCGTCGAAAACCGGAAGTCGAAAATTTTTACGAATCCAATACTTTCTTCGATTGAATATAGAAGAAAGTGAAAAAAAAAAAAAAAAAAAAAAAAAAATGTAATTACTGATTGTTTGTTCAAGAGAAGAAGAATATTATTTTTATGCCTTGATGGAATCCATTTCCTAAATGTGTTTATTTTACATTACTTTTTACTTTCTTCTGTATTCAATTGAAGAAAGTATTGGAATCGTAAAAATTTTCAGCTTCCGTTTTTTGATAGATTTACCGTTTTGCGGATTCCAGAACACAATTTGACTAGGTATTTTTGGAAAATATGTGTCTGTCTGTTTGTGTGTGTGCGTGAAAAAAAAAAAAAAATCTTGTGGCGACTGTATCTTATTGCAGATAACTGCATATAAATTTATATGCTGATGTACATTGACCTAAATTAGTTCCTATCAACCTTTGGTGTCAATTTCTCAACAAATGGCGCTGCTGGACCGCGGTTTTCACAATTTCAGGAAAGGCTATATCTCAGGAACTGCTACACGATTTCACGTATAAAGTATAAATCTATATGCAGATACACTTGATACACTTTGACATAAGTTAGTGCCTACCAACTTTTGTGTCAATTGCTCAACAGGTGGTGCTGTTATACGTCGACTTTCGCATTTTCAGTTGCATTTCTGTTGTGCATAATCAAACAAAACTTGACACGTATCAGTGTAGCCATTACATGACATTACTCTGATTCAGTTTGGAAGCATATCAGCCTATAAGTGGCGCTGCTATACTGCAATTTTCCCTGAGAACGGAATGTGGCTACATCTCAACTTCTATGACATATAACGGTACGAAACCCGATGTATGAGGTAACCATTATGAAGACGCATTTTTTAAGACTTTATTTATAGAGAATTAAACTGTCTTTCTTTTCTTATATTTAGTGTTAGTTTTTTATAAAATGAAAATCATTCATTATGGTAGATAATTTTAATAAATAATATTTTTAAGAAAATATTTTTACTGAGCGAATTCCTGTAGGAAAATATAGAAGAAAATTTGAGGTGCTCACAGTATACTAGCTTTAAATGAAATCACAGCAAGTATTTCTTCTATATTTGATGTATATACAAGAATACAAGTATAAATGGAGGAAAATTCAAAATTCCGTTCACATAAAAGCGAGGATTGAATTTCATTAAAAGTAAAGGTATTAGAAAAAAAAAAAAAAAAAAAAAAATAGTATGTTGTGCCCATTAGAAGACTTTCTTCTACATTTTCTAATACAAATTCGCTCAGTACTGATAATTTATTAAAGCTATTATTTATTAAAATTACCTACCATAATGAATGCAGACGATTTTCATCTTAGAGAAAAGTTACACTAAAAGTACAAAGAAAGACAGTTTTATTCTCTATAAATAATATATTAAAATTGCGTTATGATAATGGTTATCGCACTTATCAAATTTTGTACAGTTATACACCATGGAAGTTGAGATATAGCTTTTCCGTTCTCGGGGAAAATTGCAGTACAGCAGCGCCACCTATTGGTCGATATGCATCCAAATTGAATCAGCATAATGTCTGATAATGGTCTTTTCACATATCCATTTTTTTTCTTTTATTATACACAATAGAACCTGAGATATCTCTTTCCCTTAAATTATGGAAACCGTTGTATAACACCGCCACCTATTGAATTAATTGGTACCAAAAGTGGAAAGACAATAATTTATATCATGGTACATCCACATATAAATTTATATGCAATTTTGTGTAGTAGATCCTGAAATAAAGCCTTTCCTTGAACTGTGGAAATCACTGTATAGCAGCGCCACCTTTTGAGAAATTGACATAAAAAGTTGATAGGGACTAGGTTATGTTAAGGTGCATCTACATATAAATTTATATGCAATTCTCTGCAGTAGTTCCTGACTCTCAAAACATGCAAATTCATCAAAAACCGGAAGTTGAAAATTTTTACGAATCAAATAATTTCTTCTACTGAATATAGAAGAAAGTAAAAAAAAAAAAAAAAAAAAAAACCTTGTAAACTGCGCAATTACCCTTAAATTGTGGAAATCACTGTATAGCAGCGCTATCTGTTGAGCGATGGGCACCAAAAGTTGATAGGCACTAATTTATGTCAAGGTGCATTTATTTATAAATTTATATGCAATTATATGCAGTAGTTCCAGAGATAGTCTCCACAAAATTTTTGTCACACACATACAGAGACTGATATTTTCTGGAAATAGTCAAATCGTGTTCTGGACTCTCAAAACATGGAAATTCCTCAAAAACTGGAAGTTGAAAATTTTTACGAATCTAATACATTCTTCTACTAAATATAGAAGAAAGTTTAAAAAAAAAAAAAAAACTTGTAAACTGCGAAATCTTTTCAATTTCCAGAATGTAAATGCGAGGTTATACTGTATTTGTATTTCTTTAATATATACATTAACAACAGTGAAGAAAGATTTATAATACTTTTCTAATTTTCATACAATTTCTACAAAAGATACATATTAGTTCCGTTAAAGAAAAGAATACAGATTCAGATACAAATACGGATCTATTTTTCTGGCGGATATCCGCGGATACGAATAGGGAGCTCCGGTACATGTCTGCCCACCAGCCACCGAGCGGTACTGCGCTCAAAGCTGGTAGATGGAAGGTGTCGGGTTCGATCCCAGGTCGCGCTCATCGACCTAGCCTTTCGGAGTTTACCGTGGTTTCCTCCGAAACACGCGTAAATACGGGCTAGGACCGCTTAGAAAGACCCAAACGGAGGGCATTCCCCCTATAGGCTTAGGACACATCTGGAGTCAATCCCCTACAGGCCTAGTACACATCTGGAGTCAATCGGCCTTAAATCCCCCAACCAAACAACCAACCGATACATGTCTAGTATGTAGAGAATGTTTAAATTAGTTACATAGTTGTAAACATGCCTATAAATTTATGTTTATAATTGTAAAAAATATTTTGAAAGGTGTTTCTCAAGTCGACCCGACTTATTGAAAACCAAACCCGACCCGCGCGAAAAAAAGATCAGTCAACCCGACCCGCAAGAGAAAAAATTCTGTCAACGCGGGTCGGGTTCGGGTGAAATCGGGTTACCCGACCCGATGCAGGACCCTAGTTTGGGAATTCAAAAGTTGTTTCAATGCCACTTATTCGAAAAGCTGATAAAAGTGAGAATACCTGATATCCCTCTTTCAGTTCTTGCTAAACTTTATGAATGTGGGGAGGGAGAATATAATGTAGGAAGTACGTTCTTGTTTTTCTTCTTTTGTCTATTTTTCCGAGAACTGGAAGAGGGGAAAAAGTTCGATGTGAAAAGGCGACGTATTCTATCTTCAGAAAATCATTTGAGCAGTATTCCAAGATTTTATTTCATTTATTTTTCATGTTTGAAAACTAATTTTAGATGCACAGAACATAAAAAAAAAAAAAAAGGAAGTGATCTCGCATTGGATCTAAAACGCTTACCTAACGGTATACAGGAGAATTAAAATGATTGTTGTAAATTATGTATTCGTATCCCGCTCAAAAATATCTTATAAATAATTGTGTGACACCGCTAGTTTACTGTATTTTATAATTAGAATATTACTGGATGGGTTTGAAAAATATTTCATAAAATATTATTCTAAAATAAAAAATTATAAATTATGTCATTTGATTTATTTATTAATCACTATTATTTATTTATTTATTTTGGGGGGCGGAGAGAACGGCAGTTTGTGTTAGTGTTTGTTTATTTTACCAACAAAAATTTCTTTTCCGGGTTCGGGCTGATGAAAATTTGTGTGTTGAGTTTGACTTGGGTTTCAGGTTGACTTCAAATTTTATGAATATTTTATTTTCGAAATCTTTATTTTAGAAATATGTACCGTGTAAGGTAATTAGTTTTGATATTTATCGTATATATATATATATATATATATATATATATATACACGCACACATTTACTTAATCCTAATTTGTTAATTTTATAATGGTCGGTTCTGTATTTTATATTTCCTGCAATTACAAAGTTTGTCATGGAGGATGGTTTTGGTTTTTTCTAATCTTTAAACTCATATATATATAAATTCTTTTCAATAAATTTATTTATATATATACACACATACACATAAATGCATAAATTCATTTTGGTTCTTCAGCATTGCGGCGGCTTTTTATCATCTTACAACTTTGTTACCATACATATGAACAATAATCCGAAAATTTCGTCAATTCAATGATTTCAAATTTTCGACTTCCTAACATTTTTTTTTAACTTTTAGAGAAAAAAAAAATGTTTTTTATTACCATTCCTAGTGCGTATACACCAATAAAAAACATATTACTATGCATTTGTTGTATCAAACAATAGAAAATAAAAGATTTGGAAATTTTGTTTTTTATCAATTTCAAATTTCTTAGAAAAAAATTATAGAGTTTTTATTTTTTATTTTTTTATTTATTCTTTTCCAAGGAAATTTGTCATATTTGTTATTTTGGATTATGATGTACGATTCTATTAATATATATACAAGGCGCGAAATTTCCGCTCGCCAGCTCGCCATTGGCGAGTGGAATTTTTACTGTGGCGAGTAAAAATTTGGTCTAGTTATAGATACAATTCTTACACGATACGGTAACAGAAAACATTTTTTTTAGATTTAAATATGGCAAAATCTTGCCATCTTATAACCTCACATTTAACCTCTCCTATTTAGATTCTCGGAGACCCGAGTCTGTGTGTCGTGAACAGATGCTCCTCTCTGATATAAACCAGACATCTGATTCATAGAGACTGGTGTGAACTCTTGTTTTTGATGACTAATAACTTTCTTTTTATTTTTTGTAGATACTTCTGTTGCTAAGTGCTGGGAGAACGAAACTTGATTTGAGACGGTGTGGACGGCTGTTATAGCGTCCGCTCCGAAATATAATTTTGAATTGTGATTTAAGTTTTTAATTAAAATTAGAAAAGACATCCCACGGTTGATAATTATTTCTACGTGTAGTGTTTCACTTCGTTTTCACTGCAGAGCAGACATAGGATACATCATAGAAAGAGAAGTCGAACTTCGAAGCTCATCCGTCCCAGATGAAGAACCCAGGTAGGCCTCTTTACACATATTCCTTATCAATAAAAATTTGATTGATTTGAATTAAAAATATAAATAAAGAGAGCCTTAAAAGTAATATGAAAAGTTTGAGAATGAATTAAATTCAGAAATTCTCGACATGGCATCCCTGTCGCGGGATCGGATGAGTAAAACTAACTGGTCTAGATAAAAAAAAAAAAAAACTGGATAAATTATTACTTTGTAGTATTTGATTTTGCAAGAAAAAAAATGGCAGAGCCTGAAATTTTAAGGACAAAAAGAACAAATTGCATTAATAAAATAGAGAAGGAATTACAAAAACAAGATGAAACTATAAATATCACAGAACTGGAAGAAATATTGGAACTTTTACTAATGAAATTTGAAACGTTAAAAAATACGGACAGGGAATTAGAACCACACATTAAAGTGGAGGAATTTGAAAATGAATTCCTAAAAGCCGAAGAATACGCTGAAAAAATACAAATATGGAAATTCAGGTGTAATAAAAAACTTGGGGAATTAAAGGGAAAATTAACCGATATCCCGAATTCGAACCGCGAACCACTTAGTCAAAAAGTAGAAGTCTATAAAGTACCTAGTACAAATGTAAATTTGCCGCGGATTCGAATCGAAAGATTTTTTGGAGATATAAATAACTGGCTCACCTTTTGGAATACTTTCGAATCCTCTATACATAATAATAACGAATTAACGAAAATAGATAAATTTAACTATCTGAAAGCGTACTTGGGAGGTAGCGCTTTATGTACAATAGATGGGCTTCCTATGTCTGAAAGTGCTTATGATTCGGCTGTAAATTTATTAAAAGAAAGATTCGGCGACCGCAATTTATTAATACATAATCATACTTGTAATATCCTCAACATCAAACCACTTAGAAATTCTAACGATGTAGCAGAATTCAGAAAATTTTATGACAGAATTTTAACTGATTTAAGAAGCATTGAAGCCTTAGGCTCAGATAATAATAATTTATCAGCTATTCTCTGTACGACAATTTTGAAAGCCTTACCACAGGATCTATTAGTCGATTTGAATAAAACAGAATACCAAAAAGGGTATTATGACGTCACATGTTTATTGGATTTCTTATCTATATCTCTGAAATCCAGGGAAAAAGCTATGTTGGTAGCCGGTTTTTCGAACGGAAGTACAGTTAGGAAAAGCACACCCCAAAATAGACCGCAAAATAGAGACAAAACAACGAGTTTCTACGCAGCAAAGGATTTATTGAACGAAGGTCGGGAAATCAGGGAAAAATGCCCCTTTTGTGGGTCATTGACACATAGGGGTGTGAACTGCGACAAATTTAAGAGATTATCACTTGAAGAAAGGAAATCGTTACTGGTTAAAAAAGGCGGTTGTTTTAAGTGCTTAGAAGTGAAAGGTCATATCGCTAAATTTTGCAAAAAAAATATTAGTTGTCAATATTGCCAGGGAAAACACGCTTCGTTAATGTGTTTTAAACACTACCAACAGGAAAAAGAGAAATCGCTTGCTGAAGATGAAGAAGACAGCACACTTTTGATTAATGAACACTCGGAAAATAGAGTGTACCTGCAAACGTTGGTTGCTCGTATAGAAAATAAAGAAAACAAGCATCTAGTGAGAATAATTTTTGATACAGCATCGTCAAAGTCATACATATCTAGTTTTGTAGCAAATAAATTAAACTTAGCAAATATAGGAAGAGTGAAAATTACTCATGGGCTGTTTGGAGGTACCGAGGAAACAGTATTACATGATCGATATTCGATTAAATTAAAGGGGTTAAAGGACAACAAAAATATTGTAATCGAGGTCATGGAACAAGAAAAGATTTGTACAACAGTTCCCAGGATTAGCAGTATTAATTGCATTAGAGAATTAAAAGAGAAAAATATTTTTTTGAGCGACATTTGTCCGAGAAGTAGAAACTGTTTGTATGAAAACGATGAAAATGAAATACATGTTTTGCTAGGGGCAGATGTCGTGGGGAAATTGTTTACTGGGAAAATAAAGAATCTGTCCTGTGGGTTGGTAGCTATGCAAACGATTCTCGGATGGACGGTAATGGGAAAAATTGAAAGTAGGGATAAAGATAGCTCCCTAACGGCTCTTTCATTGTATGTAAATGAGGCTAAAATCACGGACTTATGGAATTTGGATTCCTTGGGTATAACTGATCCGGCAGAAAAACAATCCAAGCAAGAAATTCAGGAATTAGTTTTGAAACATTTTAAAGAAACGGTATGTCGGGAAAATGATGGGAGATATAAAGTGTGTCTTCCATGGATAGATGGACATCCAGAGATTTTGGATAATAGAGAATTAGCGGAAAAGAGATTAAAAAATAATGTAAATTCTCTTAAAGCAGCCGGATTAGTAGGAGAATATGAACAAGTTTTTAATGAATGGGAATCCGAGGGAGTTATAGAGGAAGTGAAAACTAAGGAAGATTTACCTCAGATTACTAATGTTCACTATTTACCTCACAGGGCGGTAATAAAACCGAACTCAACGACGAAAATCAGACCTGTTTTCGATGGTTCGGCCCATGTTAGGGGTTCCGTTTCTATAAATGAATGTATAGAGAAGGGGCCTAATTTGATTGAATTAATTCCTTCAGTTTTGAATCGTTTCAGATGGGGAAAAATAGGCGTCGTAGCGGACATCCGGAGAGCTTTTTTACAGATATCTTTGAACGAAGGGGATAGAGATTATTTACGTTTTCTTTGGTGGGGGGATGGGAATCCCGAAAATCTGATCACTTATAAACATTGTAGGGTAGTTTTCGGACTTTGCAGTAGTCCGTTTCTCCTCGCAGCAACACTTGCGCATCACCTTGATCAGGCACCAGACGACGTAAAAGATGTAGCGTTAAAACTTAAGGAATCATTGTATGTAGATACAGTCGCCAGAAGTATTCTTCGAGCAACTCCACCCCGTCAGAATTGTCCGCGTTCGGTTCGAATAATAAATATTTAGAATTTAAATATATTATTTAAATATTTTATTTTAATAATAAAATATTTATTATTTAAATATTTTATTTTAATAATAAAATATTTATTATTTAAATATTTTATTTGTTTATCGAATCGTTAAAAAATATATATTATTTGTTTAT
Source organism: Salticus scenicus (assembly GCA_963930645.1). NCBI lineage: Eukaryota > Metazoa > Arthropoda > Arachnida > Araneae > Salticidae > Salticus > Salticus scenicus. The sequence goes on from OZ005658.1 coordinate 21,428,654, forward strand.
CGAATAGTTAAAAATATATTATTTGTTTATCGAATCGTTAAAAAAATATATTCAATATTGGTACAGCATTCATTTAAAAAATGCCCTTATTCAATATTGTAAATTTCTATCTCAGATTTAAAGACATTAACCAATCAACCAATCATGCTAAAGTATCTTAATGTTAGGAGCGTTTTAGTAGAAGGTTGATGCTAGAAGAGATTCAGACAGAATGAAGGAATGAAGGTTTGAGTACAGCTATTTATAAAGAATGAATCCGAGTCAATCAACCAATCAACCAACCTTGAAAAAAAAAAAAAAAAAAAAAAATTTTTTTTTTTTTTTTTTTTTTTTTTTTTTTTTTTTTTTTCCAAGGTTGGTTGATTAGTTGATTAACTCTTGCTAACACATATATCATGCTAAAGTATATACACTATCATTGTCCAGCAATACTTATTTGTTTCAGCGTCTATAAGTATCTTTACTGCATCCTGTTTCCGTGTTCAGTATCCTGTTTTCAATGCAAATGAGTTATGCAATATCCAGCGATAAATTATTCTATAAAAAGCCTTATCTCATCCTGTTTTCGTAGAAAATGAGTTATGCAATCCTTCAGATTGACTATATAAATATTTTACTCTTTAAATATTTATTATCTAAATATATTATTTGTTTATCGAATCGTTAAAAAAATATATTCAATATTGGTACAGCATTCATTTAAAAAATGTCCTTATTCAATATTGTAAATTTCTATCTCAGAGTCAAAGACATTAGCTATCTCAGTTTCAAAGGCATTAGTATCGTTTCAATATTGAAATATTAATATTATCTATCTCAGAGACCCCATTCAAAGTCTCAATTTTTACCCATCCAATATTGGCTTACTACCGTCGCAAAAAAATGGGCCGAACGAAGCGTCAATGACAGAAATCTGCCATGAGACGCTTCGTTCGGCCCATTTTTTTGCCCCCTCCAATTTAAATCTCTAAGGCATCAGTTTATACCAGCGAGATCGATTCCCCACGAAGACTTTGATTTTGGACGGAGGGGTGTCTGTCCAAGAAATAGTCTCAAATCTATCTTCGTGTAGGCGAGGGTCATCATCGTGGTCTCCATCATAGAACAGCTTGGTTCTTTCTATGAAATCCTTTAAGAATTCATCTATGAATACATCAGAATTCCTCACGATCCGAATTCTGACTGCTTTATGGATGCATGCAGTTGGCACTATAGGATCTAAGATGTCAATCTTAGCAGATTTCATCATGGCCTCAAAACCCATGGTCGACAGCGCATCTCCGAAATGAATCTCTTCTATTGGATACACCCAGGTATTAGCTAAAGAGATTGGTATCCTGAACCTTTTGTAAACGAGGTCCCTCACCTTTAGCTTGGTAGTTTTTTTTACGTATGCACTACCCTTACCCATCAGCTTGGCCACATCAGAGGCCCTGACGAACAAAAGTCCATCCGCAGAGACTACGAATAGGATTTTAGCATCCAGCTGTGGATGTTCAATTGTGAATAGCATGACTTAATGCAACAGAAGTCAAAATGATGCAGGCTCTTAGAGGCAGCTCGTATATATACCCGATTCGCGACCTAATTTTAGCAAGCTTTCTTAGAAAACGTGACCTTCTGATAAAATTCTTCTAGCTATTGACAGGATATTATGTAATCCTCGATAAACTTATTTTTAGAATTAATTTGTCGTTTGAGCGGGATCTTGCATAATCTACAGGACGTGCGTAAGAGGATGTGCGTCAGAGGATGTCGATAAGAAATTTAGATAGAAATAGAGATTGCTGCTAGTATAAATACAGGCTGCTGGACGAGACATTTCATTCTGACTGCTTGATATTCTAAAAGCTCCAAAATGATATTTCAAATTTTAGCTGAAGAGTTAAACGTGAAATTTACTTGTTTTTTGACTTTTGACGGTGAAATTTTTATCAAAGGTTCAGACGTAGCTCGTACCATGGGCTATCAAAATCCTTCTGGCGTTTTAAACTTATGCCATCTTACAGTGACTGACATCGCTCCCGAGGGCTTGAGCCTGCCTCCGTCTCTAGCCAAGACACGTATTTTTGGATTGGAAGATGCCAACACGCTGTTGGATATGCATCCAGGCGAATTTCAATCCTTATTTCAGGGGCCTATTGAGATTTTGTCGCCGATAGAGTGTACGTTCAACATCAGAAGGCCCATACGTATCAAGATAGCATGCATTAGCTCTTCCAATGCTACCATGGAGAGTTTTATAGCTGATTTGAAAATATCCATGGACTCTTACCTGCAATCTGTACCGATGGATAGCTATGTCTTCGGAGAGAGGTACGGAGACCTAGAATTGGGGTATTTCCCCAAAAAAATTAAAGTTTTGGTGGGAAACAAACCCTACTTTTATAAATCCTCGTCTTAAGATCAGGACGAGGTGCAAAAAAATGGGTCGAGCGAAGCCTCTCATGACATAAGTCATTGAGGCTTCGCTCGGCCCATTTTTTTGCGATAGATAGAGTGCCAACATTGGATGCGTACCGATTTGAACTTGTAATTTTCAAGGGATATGGCTTAGCTATAAGATAATTTTGTATCTTGATAAAATATCTATAGACAAATTTAAGGTATCTAAATTTAAAAATTTAATTGCTTCATTTAAAATTTACTGTGTAAAATTTAAAATTTTTAAAGACTAAGTGTGGCGGTCATTATAATCTAATTTCTAAATTTTCAAGGGATATGGCTTAGCTATAAGATAAATATGAAACTTGGTAAAATATACAGACTCGATAGCTAAATTTAAGGGATCTGAGTTTAAAATTTTAATTTTTTCGTTTAAAATTTACATTTTTTTCGTGTAAAATTTAAAATTTTTAAAGACTAAGTGTGGCAGTCATTATAATCTGATATCTAAATTTTCAAGGGATATGGCTTAGCTATAAGATAAATATGAAACTTGGTAAAATATACAGACTCGATAGCTAAATTTAAGGAATCTGAATTTTAAAATTTAATTTTTTTCATTTAAAATTTACATTTTTTATGTAAAATTTAAAATTTTTAAAGACTAAGTGTAGCCAAGCCAACATTGAATGCGTACCGATTGTAATTTTCAAGGGATATGGCTTAGCTATAAGATAAATATGAATCTTGGTAAAATATCGATAGCTAAATTTAAGGGATCTGAGTTTAAAAATTTAATCTTTTCGTTTAAAATTTACATTTTTTATGTAAAAATTAAAAATTTTAAAGGCTAAGTGTAGCCAAGCCAGTTATTATGATCTGATCTCTATAAAAAGATTTTCGAGAAACTATTGACAGGATGCTTGATAAGCGGCTCCGATTAAAATTACAATCAGATCTCTATAAAAAGATTTTTCGAGAAGTGTTGACAGGATATTATGTAAGCCTTTCCTCAGGATGCCCGGTTATAATCAGATCTCTATAAAAAGATTTTTCCAGAAGTATTGACAGGATATTATGCAAGCCTTTCCTCTTGATAAGCGGTTCGTAGAAATTTACTATCAGATCCTGTCCGGGTATATATACGAGTGTCCAGCGAGAGCTCTTCAATTGCTAGTCGATCTCTCTACTAGCTGCTTAGATACATTAGCTCTCTGTCAGTCATGTTTTTCCATGTAAAAAATTATGCTTATGGCGTTGCCTTTAAATGCCTAATGGCTACTGATGGCACCCTGTTTGTCCGGGCTGAGGACCTGGCTATTTATTCGAGGCACCCTCTAGATCTAAAATTTGCCGAAAAATATGCAGGCCTCACCGTCCGAGATGTGATGGACCCTAAAATCGATTTACCTAAATGGCTCGCTAAGACGAGAATCTTCTCCATTAGCGAAGCCAAACAGCATTTGAAAGGGTTCATGGGCGAACAGGAATTTGATGAAATGTTCGACGGCTCGGCCATGGTGAAATACCAGGCTAACATGAAGCTCAGCTTCGTGAAAGCCATAGGTGTTCGATTTGTAGAAAGGTCCCATACCAAGTTCGAAGACTTCCTTGCCGCATACCAACTACAGGTGAGGAAATTTTTTGAGCTTGAATATGAGGATTATGAATTATACAAATCTCAAATGACCGGACCGTTGAAGATGACCATCAGTAGGCTATCTAATGAGCAATCCATAGAGAGCTTGTGTTAATCTTTAAAATGAGAGTAAAAAAATGGGTCGAACGAGGTGTCTCATGGCAGAATTTCTGTCTTTGACACCTCGTTCGGCCCATTTTTTTGCGATAGATATAGTGCCAATATTGGACGGGTTTAATTTGAGACTTTGATATTAAATTTATAAAAAAATCTATTTAAGCTAGTATCGAAGAGATTATCAGGATAGCATGAAGACTATTTAAACGTATAAACTATATTAAGCCAATATTGTAGAAATTAAATTTAAGACTCTGGAAAACGAGATAAAATGGTATCAATTTAAATGTATAGATAAAAATAACTAAGCCAACAGAGACATGACTGGACAATGACGGTTTGGATACGTAAGCGAGTTTATCTCTCTATATATATAGATGGGATGAAGCCACGCCCACAAGAAATCCAACGACCTTGAAAAAAAAAAAAAAAAAAAAAAAAATTTTTTTTTTTTTTTTTTTTTTTTTTTTTTCTTGTGACCTTGAACACATCTTCAAGGACGGAGCAGAATCTATAACTTAACGGAACTAACCTCATTTATTGAACATTAGTTTTTTTCGTGTGTCCTATATATAGGATGGCTAGCGTACCCACATCTCATTTTGTCTCGACGTCTGCCAACAACAGTTATCTGTAAAATATTTTGAATTTGTAATTTTCAAGAGATATGGCTTCTCTATAAGATAATTATGTATCTTGATAAAATATCTGTAGATAAATTTAAGAGATCTGAGTCTAAAATTTTCGTTTAAAATTTTAACTTTTTGTGTAAAATTTAAAAATTTTAATGGCTAAGCTAGAGATAGAGTACCAATATCGTAACGATTTGAAGGGATATGGCTTCTCTATAAGATAAATATGAATCTTGGTAAAATATACAGACTCTATAGATAAATTTAAGAGATCTGAGTTTATAAATTTAATTTTTTCGTTTAAAATTTTAATTTTTTGTGTAAAATTTAAATTTTTTAAGGGCTAAGCTAGATATGTAAATATTTCACAGTTGGTTTCTAAAGTTATATTTTTTTATCCAATCAAATTCATTGTAGATGGCGCTGCAATCTATATATATAGTATATATATAGTATATCTATTAGGGTGGGTGGGAGTGGAATTTATTTTTTCTACTGTAAGGTCATGCATAAACCAGCTCCGTGATGCCCAAACCCGTTTTCTTTAAAATAGGATGAGATAACGTTATTTATACAATATTGGCTTTGAAAACAAGATTTTTATAGACTTTTGTCTGACAAATGACAAGATGTTGCAGGTTTTCATGAAATCAGAATAGATCATGGGTTTTTATAAAATATAATAACATAAAATATTTTTTTATCTGTATTTAAACAAGCAGACATTTCCGCTTCGCGGAAATGTCTGCATGTTTAAATACAGATAAAAAAATATTTTATTTCAAACTCAATGATGTCTCTTATGTAAAATGTCTTTAATAAACCGTACTTTTTCCGACAGCGGTACCATGATTTGTTTCAAGCCAAAAATGCGTATCTTATCCTCTAGCAGTACGTTCCTCGATTGTATCCTGAACGAATCGCTCACGTAGCCTATACCTATATTAGAGCCATCCATTTTTTCGGTAGCGATTAAAGGTACGCCAAAATAAATTTGACTCGCGATACTTAATCATCGTAAAAAGTTTGAATAGATTAGAAACAGGCTAAGATAGCGTATTGTTAATCTGCCAGACATAAATTAGAAACGTTCCATGGCTAAGCTAGAGATAGCATATCGTTCTAAAGCCGGCAGGATCTAACAATGGATAGATTTACTGGGACAGAAGAAGACTGATTGGAGAAGAGTCGGCTATTTATATAGAATGAATTCAACCAACCAACCAACTGTTAAAAAAAAAAAAAAAAAAAAAAAAAAAAAAAATTTTTTTTTTTTTTTTTTTTTTTTTTTCACAGTTGGTTGGTTGGTTGATAATCTTCTCTATATATAGGATCGCTGACGTGCCACCTCCTCATTCTATCTAGATCTTTGCCAGCAACGGTCATATCTCTCATCTGTTAAAATTTTCAATTTTTCAACTAGGCATAGTGACTAGACGACCGTTGCTGGCAAATGTCGAGACACAATGAGGAGGTAGCAAGTCAGCGATCCTATATATAGAGGATATAATCAACCAACCAACTATGAAAAAAAAAAAAAAAAAAAAATTTTTTTTTTTTTTTTTTTTTTTTTTTTTTTTTTCAAAGATATTTTTTTTTTTTTTTTTTTTTTTTTCCACAGTTGGTTGATTATCTCCTCTATATATAGGATCGCTGACTTGCCACCTCCTCATTCTATCTCGATCTTTGCCAGCAACGGTCATATCTCTCATCTGTTAAAATTTTTAGAAAATTAGTTTGTCGCTTGAAGCCTTCAAGATGATCCGATAAAATTCTTCTAGAACAAATCTGTTGGCAGGATATTATGTAAACCGTTTCCTCAAAAACAGGACGTGATAAGTTTTTTATAGATGCGTCAAGCCTCTCTAATCTATAAAAAGTCATCCTGTCGAGCCTTATATAGTATTACTGATGTCGTTTCTCAGAACCGCTTATCAGATCTCACGCATCCGCTTGCCAGAGTATAAATACGAGCCTCTCGCCTCAGCTTATTCATTCTGAGCCTCTGTTTTTCAAAATGGAAATGTTTTCTTTCGACTCTCTGACCGACGAGCGATTTGACTATGACTATGCCGTAAAGCCTGGATGGAATGTCTTGAATACGTCTCGTCTTTCTCTCGAGTTATTATGCAATTATAATCGAGACATGTCCATGCCAACTCCAAAACCAGTTTCCAGACCATCTCCAGTTTTCAAATCTAAACGCGTTCCAGTTCCAGTTCCAGCTTCTAAATCTGTTCCAGTTCCAGTTCCAGTTCCAGCTTCTAAATCTGTTCCAGTTCCAGTTCCAGCTTCTAAATCTGTTCCAGTTCCAGTTCCAGCTTCTAAATCTGTTCCAGTTCCAGTTCCAGCTTCTAAATCTGTTCCAGTTCCAGTTCCAACTTCTAAATCTGTTCCAGTTCCAGTTCCAGTTCCAGCTTCTAAATCTGTTCCAGCTTCTAAATCTAAACCAGTTCCAGTTCAAATTTCAATACCCATGTCAGAGATGATTTATTTTAAAGTACCAAGGCTATTAAGCCCGCTACCAAAATCTCCAGAGTCCAACGTAACAACTTATCGTGCCTGGAAGCCTCCACCGAAAATAGATTTCGTGGTACGACCTAAATTAAAAACTGCTGGCTTTGAAGATCCAAGAATTAGAAAACGGCATGGCATAGTCGTTGTCAAATCGAACGTCAATTTGAGAGATGGAAAATGCTACAGCCTTATAAATACAGAGGCTAGAAAATACTACAGTTGGGTTTAAACCCAAACGATTTATAAAAAAATCGGGCCGAACGAAGTGTCTCATGGCAGATTCCTGTCTTTGACACTTCGTTCGACCCGTTTTTTTTGTAAGAATTATATTGCCAATATTGGATGCGTACCGATTTGTACTTTAAGATTTTGAATGGATACTTAAGATTTTGAATGGATACTTTTATAACTGAAATCTTGGAGATATAAATTTATATATAAACTATTATCAACCAACTTAAAAAAATTTTAAGATTGGCAAAAAAATATTATTTTGAAATCAAAATCTATAAAATCGAAATGATAAACTTTGAAAAAATTTCCAGATTGGTGAAAAATGGCAAAGTCCCCAAAAAAAATATTATCTTCAAAAAAATTATAGAAATATAAAATCAACCAAAGACACTTTAGCATGATATATATATAGGTTAGCTAATGTCAATCAACCAATCAACCAACCTTAAAAAAAAAAAAAAAAAAAAAAATTTTTTTTTTTTTTTTTTTTTTTTTTTTTTTTTTTTTTTTCAAGGTTGGTTGATTGGTTGATTGACTCTAACTAAACCTATATATATATCATGCTAAAGTATCTACACTATCATTGTCCAGCAATGCTTATTTGTTTCAGCGTCTATAAAAATCTTTACCGCATCCTGTTTCGTAGCAAATGAGTTATGCAATATCCTGTTTTCGCGTTCAGCGACAATAATTCTATAAATAGCCTTATCTTATCCTGTTTTCGTAGAAAATGAGTTATGCAACATCCTGCCTTCACTATATAAGCTCTGCCTTTCGATCGAATAGTCATTCTCTCTTCGGAGCTTGAACTGCTAACATGTATAAGCATCAATGCTCTGTGAAGAAACTTAAAGCGGCTAACGCTCTTCATAACCTTTTCGGAATGACTGAGCCTTTTCCGAATATTCTTTCGACTTCTGTCAAGAAGCTGAAGAAATATCCTCATTTCCAAACAATGATCGGAGAAGGCAAAATCCATATGTTCTGCCTACATCTGACACCTGATCATAATATTTCGTTTAAAAAACGTACTCTGACGGACAAGATCCTGAATACGATTCCAGCACTAGGCAGAGAGGCCCAGACAATCTATCCGTTGAGACCTCAAGACATAAAATGGATCACTGTTATGAACAGATTCAAAAGACCCCCCAGCGAAGCCAACAGAACCAACGCTGATATGAGAATTGGTTTCAAGTGCCCCCATAACCAATTTCTGGTGAAAGGTCATTTCACGTTTGGACAGAGAACCGTTGGGCAAGGATGCGCCCATATTATCCAGACGTTGGACGCACCATTGCTGTTCTATGTGAGACCCCCCAACGAGACACGAGTGAGAGCTGACAGCAGATATTTCTCAGGGGACAAGCTTCACTTCTACGAGAGGTTCATATTGATTGCTCGCTCAAGCTACAAGATACCTGCTGGCACTACCTATATTTTATTTACGACGCAAAAGAATTTCTTCAGTCTACATGTTGTGAAGGAGAGCTTGAAGCTGGGTTTCAAGGTAAAAAATCCGTTGGTAGAAAGAATCACGAAAATAGACGGGATGTATGAGGTATCTGTGCCAACACCTATGATACCTCATATGGATGATGATGACGAGCCACCCTCTGAATATATTCAAACAGCTCCAATCTCAGAGCCAGAACCATCCCAAGAGCCAGAATCATCCCAAGAGCCAGAACCATCCCAAGAACCAGTAACCGATTTGCCAGAAATCTATTTGCCGACGAACCCTCCTGTTGTGTTGGACAAAACAATAACCGTGGTCACTACAAATTATGCAGAACAATATAACTCTCAAATCTGGAAAGTTTTGACAGATCCCCTTAAAAACAACTTCGTACGTACCTTCGGGCCTGATCTACCTGGAATGGATATGAGAACTGCATCGGTAAAACGTAAGGCCAAAAAGAATCCCAAGCGTTTAAAGAAAGCTAAGCTCACTTTCAAGGACACTGCAACAAATACAGAGCCTGAAACTAGAGAACCAGAGCCTGCACCTATTGCAAATCCAGAGCCTGCACCTATTGAACATTCAATGCCTTTTGTTGAAAATCCAGGATTTCATAGTGAATGGCCTATTCAAAGCCCAGCGGTGCCTGAAGATCTTAATAATATAGTATGCTCTCCCATGCCAGATCAGCTACTACTAGACTCTATGATGAAAGATCTCCTGACACCTGGCACTCTAGAATATATAATAGATGAGTCCAAACAGCCAAATTACATATCACTCTAAAAATATTAAAAATTTAAAAAATTTGGGTCAAACGAGGCTTCCTCATGTCAGATTTGTCATTATGACTTATCTTGACGATGGAAGCCTCGTTTGACCCATTTTTTTTAAATCTATCTCCTACCAATATTGGATTTGTAAAAAAAATAACTTATAAATTTTATGAGTAGACAAATGAAAATTGTCTAAGCCGTTCAACAGAATCGCTTAAAGCGGCTTCAGCTATGCCATCCTATCGATTGGACCTGCAAACGGGACAGCCAACATTATCCATAAAAATTTAACCTCGATAAAATTGAAACGGGACAAATGTAGCTTTTAAATTGAGATGCTGAGCCAGAAAAACTGAACGCGTAGAGATTAGCAGCTCATATTGTAAAAATTTAAACGTAATTATGAAAATAGTATTAACGAGATCCAATGATAGAGATCCAAAAAAACTTTAGTAACCAATCGTTTGGTCATGACAATTGAAAAGCGAATCTTGATGAACGAGGAAAAGATATATATATCAACCAACCAACCAACCTTAGAAAAAAAAAAAAAAAAAAAAAAATTTTTTTTTTTTTTTTTTTTTTTTTTTTTTTAAAGGTTGGTTGGTTGGTTGGTTTGACTGGCTATATATAATTATCTATTTGTTTCCACACTCTCATTGTCTCTCAACATTTGTCAGCAACGGTTGTCTAGTTATTATGTCTCGTAATGACAAATATGATAAATTTGAACCTGTATCTGAAACAGGATTCCATCCAATCGTGTCCAAATGCTAGATCTTCCCATTTTAAATGAAACCTGTTAATTTTTATCGTGGCACAGTCGTCGTGTCGATCTTAAACATGGTCCATCCAAAAAGCCTTCATGAGTCCCGAAACAGGACAAACTTGAAATCTGACCTTATACTGAACTTGGTAATTTATAAAAATATTTCAATAAGTCCATAACCTTTTAGCGTTTGTATTGAATTCAATTTGTCTAGGCTATAGGCGTCTTTCAATTTTGACAGGATCGCTTAAACATGAATCTGGCTTCAGCTATGCAAGAGATTATGATAAAATTGAGTCAACTGTATCTGAAACAGGTTTTAATTGTCATGTCCTATTGAAGACATATCGCTTAGCAGGACCCTTGAAAACGAAGACATATCGCTTAGCAGGCGTAAAAATTTAAAATTGAAACTGGAGGTCTCGATAAAATTGAAACAAACTAATATAAACATTGTTGCGTAGAGAGAATCCGTAAAATTTAGCAAGAGGTCTCTATAAAATGCTGAGAGTTGTCACGACAAATGTAGCAATGAACGCTGGAAAATTTAAATGTAATTATGAAAATAGTATTAACCATTCGTTGAGTAGCATGACAAATGAAAATTGAAACGTAATTAGGAAATTAGTATTAACTAAATGGACTACAGATTAAGGAAGGGACAAATAAATAATTATATATAGCCAATCAAGTTTCAAGGTCACATTAAAAAAAAAAAAAAAAAAAAAAAAAAAAAAAAAAAAAAATTTTTTTTTTTTTTTTTTTTTTTTTTTTTTTTTTAAAGGTTGGTTGGTTGGTTTCTTTCAAGTATGTTGGTTAGTTAATATATATATATTATTTTCTAATTTATCAAGATTAGCTTTTCACCTGGCCTTTTTCGCGTTTTGTCCAAATGTTAAGTTTCAAAAGTCTTGCGTTTCAGCTATGGTCTCGATAGAATGGTGAAACATTATTCAATCCAAATCTTCTCATTTTAAATGAAACCTGTTAATTTTGATCATGTCTATCTTAAATGGGGATCGCTTGGCAGAGGCCTTCATGAAAATTGAAACCATGACAAAACGTAGCTCTGACCTTAAATGGCAATTTGTTACAGCAGATTTTAATCCATAACCCTTTAAAATTTGTCTAAGCTATAGTAGTCTTTCAAATTTGACTGTTCAAAAGAATCGTTTAAACGTGGATCAGTTATGCAAGAGGCCATGATAAATTTGAGTCACGTTGCCTGTATCTAAAACAGCTGCCATGTCAAAACGAAGACATATCGCTTTGACAAGGCAATTGAAAACGGGGCAGGTCAAAATTAAAACCGGAGACCTCGATAAAGTGGAAACAGACTAATCTTAACACTGTTGCGTAGAGAGAATCAGTAAAAATTTAGCAAGAGGTCTCGATAAAATGCTGAGAGTTGTCAAGAAGACTGTAGCAATGTACGCTGGAAAATTTAAACGTAATTATGAAAATAGTATTAACCATTCGTTTAGCAATATGGACTACAGATTAAGGAAGGTATAAATAAAAAATTATATATAGCCAATCAAGTTTCAAAGTCACACGAAAAAATATCTTTGGAAAAAAAAAAAAAAAAAAAAATTTTTTTTTTTTTTTTTTTTTTTTTTTTTTTTTTTTTTTCGTGTGACCTTGAAACTTGACTGGCTATATTTACTATGGCTAACATGACTACACCCTCATTGTGTCTCGACATTTGCCAGCAACAGTCGTCTAGTCACTATGCCTCGTAATGTGTTTTGAGCAAGATGTACATTGATGGACACTAGAGAGTTAGATTTTTCTATAAAAGCCTATGATCTATTCTGATTTCATGAAAACCTGCAGTATCTTGTCATTTGTCAGACAAAAGTCTATAAAAATCTTGTTTTCAAAGCCAATATTGTATAAATGACACTATTCCATCCTGTTTTAAAGGAAATGGGTTTAGACATCAGGAGCTAGTTTATGCATGACCTTACAGTAGAAGAAATAAATTCCACACCCACCCACCCTAATAGATATACTATATATATACTATATATATAGACTACAGCGCCATCTACAATGAATTTGATTGGCTAAAGAAATATAACTTTAGAAGCCAACTGAGAAATATAACTGTAGCAGCCAAATGAGAAATATAACTTTAGAAATATAACTTTAGAAACCAACCATCATATCAACCAACCAACCAACCAACTGTAAAAAAAAAAAAAAAAAAAAAAAAAAAAAAAAAAAAAAAAAAATTTTTTTTTTTTTTTTTTTTTTTTTTTTTCAAGGTTGGTTGGTTGGTTGATATAGATTTGTTTCCTCGTTCATCACTTTTTATTTATTAATATTAGCTTTTCAATTTCATCCTGGCCTTTTCATGTTTTTACCCAAATGCTAAGTTTCAAAAGTCTCGATAAACTTGAAACAGGTGTGTCTTCTCATTTTAAATGAAACATGTCTATCTTAAATGTGGATCGCTTGGCCGTCCAAGAGGCCTTCATGAAAATTAAAACCGGCTGGGTGTATCTATGACAAAACGTAGCAATTAGATGTTTGAAATCTGACTTTAAAATTTGTCTAAGCTATAGTAGTCTGTTCAAAAGTATCGTTTAAACGTGGATCGACTATACAAGATGCCATGATAAAACTGAGTCACGTTGCCTGTATCTGAAACAGGTCAAAACGAAGACATGGCAATTGAAAACGGGGTATCGCTTAGCAGGCAAAATTTAAACGAGCTGGGCTATAAACGTAACCATTGAATTGTAAATGCTGGGCCAGCTTAGCAGTAGCAGCCCATACTGTAAAAATAATATTTACGAGATCTAATGACAAAACGAATAGCGTAGAAAGACAAATGAAAAGTCCGTGCCAAATGCCAGTCTATGGCATCATTTTAAAAGAAACCATTGAGCCATCCAAGAGGCCTTGATAGAATCGGCTGACTGAACAAATCTATAGGTACGCTTGAAATCTGAAAGACGTAGAGAGTAGCAGCCCATATTGTAAAAATTTAAAATTATAAAATTCAAAAGTGGATATATGTATGAAGTGTTAAATTTCAAAGTCACATGACCAACAAACTAACTAACCAACCAACCAATCTTGAAAAAAAAAAAAAAAAAAAAAAAAAAAAAAAAAAAATTTTTTTTTTTTTTTTTTTTTTTTTTTTCCATGGTTGGTTGGTTGGTTTATTTCAAGAGTGGGTGTGGTCACGTGACTAGTAAATATCATCGGATCAAAAAGTGATATAACAGAGATTGATTTCGGTGCTAAATAGAAGAACCCAAATTGTCTATCCCTAAACCAAGTAGTATTTTTTGGCTTGAAATCTTAGCTGACCTGAGTTTGGTTATTGGTAACAAATATTAGCGGAGCCCAAATGAAATTCTTTTAAACCATATCTGGTAGACTATAATATTATTAAGAATATGAGTTACATAGTATAGGATAGTATATTTATACTATAGCGTTGCTCAAGACGACGGTGAAATCTTTTAAGAGAACTCATTTATATTTGTACTGATCCTTTATAAATTTTACTAAAACCAAGCTTCTGACTGATATCTGAAATGGCCTATAAAATGATTCATTGAACGACTCACACGAGACTTTGTCCTAATTTTTTATAACTAGTCTAAAACCACGCTTCTGAAAGATGAGGCTATTGTATCGACTCACAAAAATGAACGACTCAATTTTAATGTGTCTTTTATCATTGAATGAATCAATCTATAAATTTAGCCTGGCTTACTGTTCAGCTTACGTTTTCGATTTTTAAGCTTATCGGTTTTCAAATCCGCATTTTCCTTTTTCAAATCCGCATTCTCCGCTTTCAAATTAGCATTTTCAGTTTTCAAATTAGCATTTTCAGTTTTCAAGTTGTAATTTTCCTTACCTAATCTGTCAATTTCTTTAGTTTGTAAATTGTATATTATTTCCCACAAGCGTTTGATTTCATCTTCGAGGGTGTCCAGCCTGACTCTCAGTCGTACGTTTTCAGTTTCAACGGTTTCCAGTCTATCTTTCAATCGTACGTTTTCATTTTCAACGGTTTCCAGTCTAGCTTTCACGTTTTCATTTTCAACGGTTTCCAGTCTAGCTTTCAATTGTACGTTTTCATTTTCAACGCCTCTCAATCGTACGTTTTCCTTTTCGCTGGTTTCCAGCTCGCGTCTGTACGCTTCTTTTACCATATCGCTGGATTTCAGATTGCCTGCCAACCTATTCGTTTCTATTTCGTAGTCTGCCTTCATCTCTTCGATTTCGAGTTTCAGATCCCTACATTGCCGCATGTAAGGTTTCGCGCACATGAAAATGGCCTGCTGAGATTTACAAGGCTCCCACCATTCTTCTTGCACGATGCCAAAAAACAGCTTATAGTCTCTGTCAGTTTGTGTACCGGGCTGAAAATACATCTTTCTACCGTTGATCAGATGCAAAAAATACTCAGTAGGCTCTTCACAAGACTTGAAATTTTTGGACACGGGCAGCACCAAATTAAATATGTTTTCTGGCAAATGTTTGATTTTGATGCACCATTTGCCGTTAATAAACTCCATCGGGACCTTGATAAGCGTGCTCGGATCCCAGTTGAAATATCTCTGGTCTAAGAGTTTGGTGATGCCTCCGTCAAAGAGCGTAGCCAATACTAGCTTGTAATCTCTCGGCAGCGTCTCTTGGATATAAAAATGGTTCATTTTCCCACCCGCACCGTAATCGTCGAAAGAAAAACTGCATTTGGACCGGCGCCTGCTGACATATCCCAAGGCATTGACCAAATGCCATACGGATTCTATGTCTTTTCTCTTGAGACATTTGAAGCCTACATAAGGTCGCTCTTCGGGTCTGATTTTAAGCCACACCTTATTCAGAAAATGTTTTCTGGAAGGAGCCACCACGATCATGTGCCTATGCTGCCTGAACTTTGGATCTCTTTCGGTTCCGCCGTCACACCAACATGAAAAAGGTAAGGTTGTAGTATTACCAGCGTCTGCGTCTATGCATTCGAGAAAGCTGTTAAAGGCTATAGCCCTAACCATTCCATGAAACCATACTCCTTCGCCTCTGAGATACTTCAAAACGCATGCAGCTGCCAAATTCAGCGTTTCGTCTTCAAAATAAACGGGCGGTCTCTCTAACTCGATCGGCCAGATAGGATCGTAGGACCGGCTACCGTCTGGAAATATTTGTTCATGCTCGAAAAAATCATGTTTATCGCACATAGGTTTGAAACTGAATTCTATGTACGATCCGTCTGAAAACGGGGTCTCGGGGACGGGTTGGGATACGCGAACCTTGAATTGCTTATAGCAATCCATGAGATGATCTGCATGACGACTTTTTTCTCTTCTACCAAATTTGACTTCGCCCTTGCACCAAACGCAACAAAGAGTAGCATTCAGATTATGCTTATCAGTACAATGTTTCTGATAGTCTTTAGCTAAGATTAACACTTTGCCCTTGCAGTGCGGACAATAGAATGGAACGGCATCTCGATAGAGGGTGTCTCTATAACGTTTTAGATTTTTTTCTGCCATGCGGATACAATATAGCTGGAGACCAAAAATTAAACAGCAGCAATCTAAAAAAATAATGCTGGATTTAAAATTTTTCAAGCTGTTTATATAGGTTGGCTAGAGTCAATCAACCAATCAACCAACCTTGGAAAAAAAAAAAAAAAAAAAAAAAAAAAAAAAAAAAAAAATTTTTTTTTTTTTTTTTTTTTTTCATGTGACCTTGAAGCTTGACTCGTGTGACCTTGTCTGGTTATATATAATTATTTATTTATCTCTTCCTATAATGTGTTGTCCATTTGATTAATACTATTTTCATAATTACGTTTCAATTTTTATGGATCCAATATAGGCTGCTACTCTATAGATTGAGGTTTTACTTTTGCAAATTGATTTCCAACAGCGAATGAGTATTTTGTATTTGAAGCTCGGCCGTTTCCTCGTAACTGGCTTTGAGCTGCCGTCTCAGTTTTTCGTTTTCCAGTTTCAGCTCGTTGCAGCGTGCCATGACAGGCTTTACACATAGAATGCATATCTGCTGCCATTTGCAGGGTTGCCAATACTCATTTCCAACAACGTCGTAAAACCGTTTGTAGTCTCGCATGCTTTGTCTACCGTGCGTAAAATACATCTTTTTACCATTGATCAGATGCAGGTAATATTCTGTGGGTTCGTCGGAAGATTTATAGTTTATTGATACGGGCAGCACGAGATCGAGTATTATGACGGCATGATGTTGGATTGAAATTGAGAAGAGACAATGTAAGAGCTTATATAGATATATAGAACCAAGCCACACCCACTCAATATTTCAAGGTCACATTAAAAAAAAAAAAAAAAAAATGTAAATTTTTTTTTTTTTTTTTTTTTTTTTTTTTGTGTGTGACCTTCAATGACCTTGATACTCATCTATATATAGTACTGCTAACGTGACTGCACCCTCATTGTCTCTCGACATTTGCCAGCAACGGTCGTCTAGTCACTATGCCTCGTAATGTATTTTATGTAAGATGTACGTTTTCATGAAATCAGAATGATATCATGGGTTTTATAGAATATAATAAAATAAACTAAATAAAATATTAGAAATAAAATATTTTTTTATCTGTATTTATACATGCAGACATTTCCGCTTCGCGGAAATGTCTGCATGTTTAAATACAGATAAAAAAAATATTTTATTTCACACTCAATTATAGGTCTCGTAAAGAGTTTCATCTCGCTGATTTCGAGTTTCAGCTTGTCTCGCAACAGTCTTGCTACAACCTGCACGTTTTTCACGATGCCAAATATCTTATAATCTAGTTCTGTTTGTTTGCCTAGCTCAAAATACATCTTTCTACCGTTGATCAGATGTACTCATTGGGCTCTTAACAAGACTTGAAATTTTTGGACACGGGCAGCACCCAATTCAATGTTATTTCTGTTAAATGTTTAATTTGGATGCGCCACTAATAAACTACATTGGGACCTTGATAAGCCAGCTTAAATATCTCTGATCTAAGAGTTTGGTTCGTCAAAGAGCCAATGTAGCCAATACTAGCTTATAATCGCTCGGCAGCGTCTCTTGGATATAAAAATGATTCCCACCCGCATCTTTGAAAGAACATTCGGACCGGTCCTAACGACCATGAGATAGAGTACCAATATTGTACCTATTCTAATTTGAAGGGATATGGCTTAGCTATAAGATAATTTTGTATCTTCATAAAATATACAGGCTCTATAGATAAATTTAAGAGATCTGATTTTAAAATTTTAATTTTTTCGCTTAAAATTTACATTTTTTGTGTAAAATTTAAAAATTTTAATGGCAAAGCTAGAGATAGAGTACCTATTCTAATTTTTAAGGGATATGGCTTCTCTATAAGATAAATATGTATCTTGGTAAAATATACAGACTCGATAGCTAAATTTAAGAGATCTGAGTTTAAAATTTCAATTCTATATCTTTTCTCTTGAGACATTTGAAACTTACCGGGTTTGGTTTTACGCTTCTACCAAATTTGATTATGCCATTGCACAACAAAGTCAGGCATTCATTTTATGTTTATCAGACCTCTGATAGTCTTTAGCTAAAATTAAAACTTGCCTTTGCAAAGTGGACAACAGCCATGCAAATACGATATAACTGGAGACCAAAAATTAAAGAGCCGTCATGTAGCAATCTAAAAAAATTATGCTGGATTGAAATTATTCAAGCTGCTTATATAAAGTTAATCTAAGCAAGATGACCTTGAAAATATAGCGAGTCAAATTTCAAGGTCACATGAAAAAAAAAAAAAAAAAAAAAAAAAAAATTTTTTTTTTTTTTTTTTTTTTTTTTTTTCACAGTTGGTTGGTTGGTTGATAATCTTGTCTATATATAATATGGCTAACGTGACTACACTCTCATTGTGTCTCGACGTTTGCCAGCAACGGTCGTCTAGTCACTATGTCTCGTAATGTGTTTTCAGCAAGATGTACATTGAAGGACACTAGAGCGTTACATTTTTCTATAAAAGTCTATGATCCATTCTGATTTCATGAAAACCTGCAGTATTTTGTAATTTGTCGGACAAAAGTCTTGTTTTCAAAGCCAATAATGTATAAATATCGCTATCCCATCCTGTTTTAAAGGAAATGGGTTTAGACATCAGGAGCTAGTTTATGCATGACCTTACAGTAGAAGAAATAAATTCCACTCCCACCCACCCTAATAGATATACTATATATATACTATATATATAGACTACAGCGCCATCTACAATGATTGGCTAAAGAAATATAGCTTTAGAAGCTATAAACGTAACCATTGAATTGTAAATGCTTAGCAGTAGCAGCCCATATTGTAAAAATAGTATTTATGAGATACAATGACAAAGCGTAGAAAGACAATTGAAAAGCTTAAAAGTAGCGGCCCTGTGTCCAAATACTAGTCTATGGCATCATTTTAAATGAAACCATTGAGCCATCCAAGAGGTCTTGATAGAATCGGCTGACTGAACAAATCTATAGCTACGCTTGAAATCTGAAAGACGTAGAGAGTAGCAGCCCATATTGTAAAAATTAAAAATTATAAAATTCAAAATTGAATATGTAGGAAGGGTTAAGTTTCAACAAACTAACTAACCATTAAACTTGAAATGAACCAACCAACCAACCTTGGAAAAAAAAAAAAAAAAAAAATTTTTTTTTTTTTTTTTTTTTTTTTTTTTTTTTTTTCAAGATTGGTTGGTTGGTTGATATATATATTTGTTCCTCGTTCATTACTTTTCATTTATCAAGATTAGCTTTTCAATTTCATCCTGGCCCTTTTCATGTTTTTATCCAAATGCTAAGTTTCAAAAGTCTCACGCTTCAGCTATGGTATCGATAAAATTGAAACAGGTGTGTCTAAATGCTAAGTCTTCTCATTTTAAATGAAACATGTTAATTTTGATCATGTCTATCTTAAACGTGTATCGCTTGGCCATCCAAGAGGCCTTCATGATACGCGAACCTTGAATTGCTTATAGCCTTTCATAAGATGGTCTACCAAATTTAATTTTGCCATTGCACCACAAACCCAGGCATTTATTTTATGTCTATCAGACCTCTGATAATTTTTAGCTAAGATTAACAATTTTCCTTTGTAGTGCGGACAATAGAATGGAACGGCATCTCGATAGAGGGTGTTTCTATAACGTTTTAAATTATGCTTAGCTGCCATGCAAATACAATATAACTGGAGACCAAAAATTAAACAGCCGTCATGTAGCAATCTAAAAAACTTATGCTGGATTGAAATATTTCAAGCTGCGTATATAGAGCTAATCTAAACAATATGACCTTGAAAATATAGCCAGTCAAGTTTCAAGGTCACATTAAAAAAAAAAAAAAAAAAAAAAAAAAAAAAAAAAAATTTTTTTTTTTTTTTTTTTTTTTTTTTTTTTTTCCATGTGACCTTGAAGCTTGACTCGTGTGACCTTGTCTGATTATATATAATTATTTATTTATCTATTCCTATAATGTGTTGTCCATTTGATTAATACTATTTTCATAATTACGTTTCAATTTTTATGGATCCAAGGCTGCCAATACTCATTTCCAACGAGCCTGGTTTGGCTACACAATTTACACATTTGCTTGCCTGGACTCTTCATTTATAACTTGTTGGGACCTCTCTTAAATAAAAACAAATAATATTTCAAGATTGACCGTGGACTTGGCTATATATTGACATTTGCTTAAATGCATAAAATATCATTAATCAGACAGAGGTATGACTAGAAGACGTTCAGATAGAATGACGGTTTAAGTACGCTAGCCATTAACATGTCAAAGCGAAGACATATCGTTTAGCAAGACCCCTGAAAACGGGGTATCGCTTAGCAGGCGTAAAAATTCAAAATTGAAACAGGTTTGGCCAGTCATGACCATTGAATTGTAGATGCTGGGCCATGCTTAGCAAGAGACAGAAGCAACGCTATCTGAAACAGGACAAATCGAGTGGAGTATGTGGACATTTTAATTATACAAAACACAGGAGAGAATATTGTACAAGAAGTCAGCTAAATGTTAAGCGACGAAAATAACGTAACGTAAAAAATAACGTAACGTAAAAAATAATATATAGATGAAATAACGTAACGTAAAAAATAACGTGACGTAAAAATAACGTAACGTATAAAAATAACATATCAAAAATAACGTAACGTAAAAAATAACATATCGAAAAATAACGTAACGTATAAAAATAATATACTTGACACAAAACTAATATTGTATAAATAGCTCCGTCATATCTTATACATTGCTCCGTCAAGGTCAAATTCAAGGTCACATTAAAAAAAAAAAAAAAAAAAAAAAAAAAAAAATTTTTTTTTTTTTTTTTTTTTTTCCAAGGTTGGTAGGTTGGTTCATTTCAAGTTTAATGGTTAGTTAGTTTGTTGAAACTTAACCCTTCCTACATATTCAATTTTGAATTTTATAATTTTTAATTTTTACAATATGGGCTGCTACTCTCTACGTCTTTCAGATTTCAAGCGTAGCTATAGATTTGTTCAGTCAGCCGATTCTATCAAGACCTCTTGGATGGCTCAATGGTTTCATTTAAAATGATGCCATAGACTAGTATTTGGACACAGGGCCGCTACTTTTAAGCTTTTCAATTGTCTTTCTACGCTTTGTCATTGTATCTCATAAATACTATTTTTACAATATGGGCTGCTACTGCTAAGCATTTACAATTCAATGGTTACGTTTATAGCTTCTAAAGCTATATTTCTTTAGCCAATCATTGTAGATGGCGCTGTAGTCTATATATATAGTATATATATAGTATATCTATTAGGGTGGGTGGGAGTGGAATTTATTTCTTCTACTGTAAGGTCATGCATAAACTAGCTCCTGATGTCTAAACCCATTTCCTTTAAAACAGGATGGGATAGCGATATTTATACATTATTGGCTTTGAAAACAAGACTTTTGTCCGACAAATTACAAAATACTGCAGGTTTTCATGAAATCAGAATAGATCATAGACTTTTATAGAAAAATGTAACGCTCTAGTGTCCTTCAATGTACATCTTGCTGAAAACACATTACGAGACATAGTGACTAGACGACCGTTGCTGGCAAACGTCGAGACACAATGAGAGTGTAGTCACGTTAGCCATATTATATATAGACAAGATTATCAACCAACCAACCAACTGTGAAAAAAAAAAAAAAAAAAAAAAAATTTTTTTTTTTTTTTTTTTTTCATGTGACCTTGAAACTTGACTCGCTATATTTTCAAGGTCATCTTGCTTAGATTAACTTTATATAAGCAGCTTGAATAATTTCAATCCAGCATAATTTTTTTAGATTGCTACATGACGGCTCTTTAATTTTTGGTCTCCAGTTATATCGTATTTGCATGGCTGTTGTCCACTTTGCAAAGGCAAGTTTTAATTTTAGCTAAAGACTATCAGAGGTCTGATAAACATAAAATGAATGCCTGACTTTGTTGTGCAATGGCATAATCAAATTTGGTAGAAGCGTAAAACCAAACCCGGTAAGTTTCAAATGTCTCAAGAGAAAAGATATAGAATTGAAATTTTAAACTCAGATCTCTTAAATTTAGCTATCGAGTCTGTATATTTTACCAAGATACATATTTATCTTATAGAGAAGCCATACCCTTAAAAATTAGAATAGGTACTCTATCTCTAGCTTTGCCATTAAAATTTTTAAATTTTACACAAAAAATGTAAATTTTAAGCGAAAAAATTAAAATTTTAAAATCAGATCTCTTAAATTTATCTATAGAGCCTGTATATTTTATGAAGATACAAAATTATCTTATAGCTAAGCCATATCCCTTCAAATTAGAATAGGTACAATATTGGTACTCTATCTCATGGTCGTTAGGACCGGTCCGAATGTTCTTTCAAAGATGCGGGTGGGAATCATTTTTATATCCAAGAGACGCTGCCGAGCGATTATAAGCTAGTATTGGCTACATTGGCTCTTTGACGAACCAAACTCTTAGATCAGAGATATTTAAGCTGGCTTATCAAGGTCCCAATGTAGTTTATTAGTGGCGCATCCAAATTAAACATTTAACAGAAATAACATTGAATTGGGTGCTGCCCGTGTCCAAAAATTTCAAGTCTTGTTAAGAGCCCAATGAGTACATCTGATCAACGGTAGAAAGATGTATTTTGAGCTAGGCAAACAAACAGAACTAGATTATAAGATATTTGGCATCGTGAAAAACGTGCAGGTTGTAGCAAGACTGTTGCGAGACAAGCTGAAACTCGAAATCAGCGAGATGAAACTCTTTACGAGACCTATAATTGAGTGTGAAATAAAATATTTTTTTTATCTGTATTTAAACATGCAGACATTTCCGCGAAGCGGAAATGTCTGCATGTATAAATACAGATAAAAAAATATTTTATTTCTAATATTTTATTTAGTTTATTTTATTATATTCTATAAAACCCATGATATCATTCTGATTTCATGAAAACGTACATCTTACATAAAATACATTACGAGGCATAGTGACTAGACGACCGTTGCTGGCAAATGTCGAGAGACAATGAGGGTGCAGTCACGTTAGCAGTACTATATATAGATGAGTATCAAGGTCATTGAAGGTCACACACAAAAAAAAAAAAAAAAAAAAAAAAAAAAAATTTTACATTTTTTTTTTTTTTTTTTTTAATGTGACCTTGAAATATTGAGTGGGTGTGGCTTGGTTCTATATATCTATATAAGCTCTTACATTGTCTCTTCTCAATTTCAATCCAACATCATGCCGTCATAATACTCGATCTCGTGCTGCCCGTATCAATAAACTATAAATCTTCCGACGAACCCACAGAATATTACCTGCATCTGATCAATGGTAAAAAGATGTATTTTACGCACGGTAGACAAAGCATGCGAGACTACAAACGGTTTTACGACGTTGTTGGAAATGAGTATTGGCAACCCTGCAAATGGCAGCAGATATGCATTCTATGTGTAAAGCCTGTCATGGCACGCTGCAACGAGCTGAAACTGGAAAACGAAAAACTGAGACGGCAGCTCAAAGCCAGTTACGAGGAAACGGCCGAGCTTCAAATACAAAATACTCATTCGCTGTTGGAAATCAATTTGCAAAAGTAAAACCTCAATCTATAGAGTAGCAGCCTATATTGGATCCATAAAAATTGAAACGTAATTATGAAAATAGTATTAATCAAATGGACAACACATTATAGGAAGAGATAAATAAATAATTATATATAACCAGACAAGGTCACACGAGTCAAGCTTCAAGGTCACATGAAAAAAAAAAAAAAAAAAAAAAAATTTTTTTTTTTTTTTTTTTTTTTTTTTTTTCCAAGGTTGGTTGATTGGTTGATTGACTCTAGCCAACCTATATAAACAGCTTGAAAAATTTTAAATCCAGCATTATTTTTTTAGATTGCTGCTGTTTAATTTTTGGTCTCCAGCTATATTGTATCCGCATGGCAGAAAAAAATCTAAAACGTTATAGAGACACCCTCTATCGAGATGCCGTTCCATTCTATTGTCCGCACTGCAAGGGCAAAGTGTTAATCTTAGCTAAAGACTATCAGAAACATTGTACTGATAAGCATAATCTGAATGCTACTCTTTGTTGCGTTTGGTGCAAGGGCGAAGTCAAATTTGGTAGAAGAGAAAAAAGTCGTCATGCAGATCATCTCATGGATTGCTATAAGCAATTCAAGGTTCGCGTATCCCAACCCGTCCCCGAGACCCCGTTTTCAGACGGATCGTACATAGAATTCAGTTTCAAACCTATGTGCGATAAACATGATTTTTTCGAGCATGAACAAATATTTCCAGACGGTAGCCGGTCCTACGATCCTATCTGGCCGATCGAGTTAGAGAGACCGCCCGTTTATTTTGAAGACGAAACGCTGAATTTGGCAGCTGCATGCGTTTTGAAGTATCTCAGAGGCGAAGGAGTATGGTTTCATGGAATGGTTAGGGCTATAGCCTTTAACAGCTTTCTCGAATGCATAGACGCAGACGCTGGTAATACTACAACCTTACCTTTTTCATGTTGGTGTGACGGCGGAACCGAAAGAGATCCAAAGTTCAGGCAGCATAGGCACATGATCGTGGTGGCTCCTTCCAGAAAACATTTTCTGAATAAGGTGTGGCTTAAAATCAGACCCGAAGAGCGACCTTATGTAGGCTTCAAATGTCTCAAGAGAAAAGACATAGAATCCGTATGGCATTTGGTCAATGCCTTGGGATATGTCAGCAGGCGCCGGTCCAAATGCAGTTTTTCTTTCGACGATTACGGTGCGGGTGGGAAAATGAACCATTTTTATATCCAAGAGACGCTGCCGAGAGATTACAAGCTAGTATTGGCTACGCTCTTTGACGGAGGCATCACCAAACTCTTAGACCAGAGATATTTCAACTGGGATCCGAGCACGCTTATCAAGGTCCCGATGGAGTTTATTAACGGCAAATGGTGCATCAAAATCAAACATTTGCCAGAAAACATATTTAATTTGGTGCTGCCCGTGTCCAAAAATTTCAAGTCTTGTGAAGAGCCTACTGAGTATTTTTTGCATCTGATCAACGGTAGAAAGATGTATTTTCAGCCCGGTACACAAACTGACAGAGACTATAAGCTGTTTTTTGGCATCGTGCAAGAAGAATGGTGGGAGCCTTGTAAATCTCAGCAGGCCATTTTCATGTGCGCGAAACCTTACATGCGGCAATGTAGGGATCTGAAACTCGAAATCGAAGAGATGAAGGCAGACTACGAAATAGAAACGAATAGGTTGGCAGGCAATCTGAAATCCAGCGATATGGTAAAAGAAGCGTACAGACGCGAGCTGGAAACCAGCGAAAAGGAAAACGTACGATTGAGAGGCGTTGAAAATGAAAACGTACAATTGAAAGCTAGACTGGAAACCGTTGAAAATGAAAACGTGAAAGCTAGACTGGAAACCGTTGAAAATGAAAACGTACGATTGAAAGATAGACTGGAAACCGTTGAAACTGAAAACGTACGACTGAGAGTCAGGCTGGACACCCTCGAAGATGAAATCAAACGCTTGTGGGAAATAATATACAATTTACAAACTAAAGAAATTGACAGATTAGGTAAGGAAAATTACAACTTGAAAACTGAAAATGCTAATTTGAAAACTGAAAATGCTAATTTGAAAGCGGAGAATGCGGATTTGAAAAAGGAAAATGCGGATTTGAAAACCGATAAGCTTAAAAATCGAAAACGTAAGCTGAACAGTAAGCCAGGCTAAATTTATAGATTGATTCATTCAATGATAAAAGACACATTAAAATTGAGTCGTTCATTTTTGTGAGTCGATACAATAGCCTCATCTTTCAGAAGCGTGGTTTTAGACTAGTTATAAAAAATTAGGACAAAGTCTCGTGTGAGTCGTTCAATGAATCATTTTATAGGCCATTTCAGATATCAGTCAGAAGCTTGGTTTTAGTAAAATTTATAAAGGATCAGTACAAATATAAATGAGTTCTCTTAAAAGATTTCACCGTCGTCTTGAGCAACGCTATAGTATAAATATACTATCCTATACTATGTAACTCATATTCTTAATAATATTATAGTCTACCAGATATGGTTTAAAAGAATTTCATTTGGGCTCCGCTAATATTTGTTACCAATAACCAAACTCAGGTCAGCTAAGATTTCAAGCCAAAAAATACTACTTGGTTTAGGGATAGACAATTTGGGTTCTTCTATTTAGCACCGAAATCAATCTCTGTTATATCACTTTTTGATCCGATGATATTTACTAGTCACGTGACCACACCCACTCTTGAAATAAACCAACCAACCAACCATGGAAAAAAAAAAAAAAAAAAAAAAAAAAAAAAAAAAAAATTTTTTTTTTTTTTTTTTTTTTTTTTTTTTTTTTTTTCAAGATTGGTTGGTTGGTTAGTTAGTTTGTTGGTCATGTGACTTTGAAATTTAACACTTCATACATATATCCACTTTTGAATTTTATAATTTTAAATTTTTACAATATGGGCTGCTACTCTCTACGTCTTTCAGATTTCAAGCGTACCTATAGATTTGTTCAGTCAGCCGATTCTATCAAGGCCTCTTGGATGGCTCAATGGTTTCTTTTAAAATGATGCCATAGACTGGCATTTGGCACGGACTTTTCATTTGTCTTTCTACGCTATTCGTTTTGTCATTAGATCTCGTAAATATTATTTTTACAGTATGGGCTGCTACTGCTAAGCTGGCCCAGCATTTACAATTCAATGGTTACGTTTATAGCCCAGCTCGTTTAAATTTTGCCTGCTAAGCGATACCCCGTTTTCAATTGCCATGTCTTCGTTTTGACCTGTTTCAGATACAGGCAACGTGACTCAGTTTTATCATGGCATCTTGTATAGTCGATCCACGTTTAAACGATACTTTTGAACAGACTACTATAGCTTAGACAAATTTTAAAGTCAGATTTCAAACATCTAATTGCTACGTTTTGTCATAGATACACCCAGCCGGTTTTAATTTTCATGAAGGCCTCTTGGACGGCCAAGCGATCCACATTTAAGATAGACATGTTTCATTTAAAATGAGAAGACACACCTGTTTCAAGTTTATCGAGACTTTTGAAACTTAGCATTTGGGTAAAAACATGAAAAGGCCAGGATGAAATTGAAAAGCTAATATTAATAAATAAAAAGTGATGAACGAGGAAACAAATCTATATCAACCAACCAACCAACCTTGAAAAAAAAAAAAAAAAAAAAAAAAAATTTTTTTTTTTTTTTTTTTTTTTTTTTTTTTACAGTTGGTTGGTTGGTTGGTTGATATGATGGTTGGTTTCTAAAGTTATATTTCTAAAGTTATATTTCTCATTTGGCTGCTACAGTTATATTTCTCAGTTGGCTTCTAAAGTTATATTTCTTTAGCCAATCAAATTCATTGTAGATGGCGCTGTAGTCTATATATATAGTATATATATATAGTATATCTATTAGGGTGGGTGGGTGTGGAATTTATTTCTTCTACTGTAAGGTCATGCATAAACTAGCTCCTGATGTCTAAACCCATTTCCTTTAAAACAGGATGGAATAGTGTCATTTATACAATATTGGCTTTGAAAACAAGATTTTTATAGACTTTTGTCTGACAAATGACAAGATACTGCAGGTTTTCATGAAATCAGAATAGATCATAGGCTTTTATAGAAAAATCTAACTCTCTAGTGTCCATCAATGTACATCTTGCTCAAAACACATTACGAGGCATAGTGACTAGACGACTGTTGCTGGCAAATGTCGAGACACAATGAGGGTGTAGTCATGTTAGCCATAGTAAATATAGCCAGTCAAGTTTCAAGGTCACACGAAAAAAAAAAAAAAAAAAAAAAAAATTTTTTTTTTTTTTTTTTTTTTTTTTTTCAAAGATATTTTTTCGTGTGACTTTGAAACTTGATTGGCTATATATAATTTTTTATTTATACCTTCCTTAATCTGTAGTCCATATTGCTAAACGAATGGTTAATACTATTTTCATAATTACGTTTAAATTTTCCAGCGTACATTGCTACAGTCTTCTTGACAACTCTCAGCATTTTATCGAGACCTCTTGCTAAATTTTTACTGATTCTCTCTACGCAACAGTGTTAAGATTAGTCTGTTTCCACTTTATCGAGGTCTCCGGTTTTAATTTTGACCTGCCCCGTTTTCAATTGCCTTGTCAAAGCGATATGTCTTCGTTTTGACATGGCAGCTGTTTTAGATACAGGCAACGTGACTCAAATTTATCATGGCCTCTTGCATAACTGATCCACGTTTAAACGATTCTTTTGAACAGTCAAATTTGAAAGACTACTATAGCTTAGACAAATTTTAAAGGGTTATGGATTAAAATCTGCTGTAACAAATTGCCATTTAAGGTCAGAGCTACGTTTTGTCATGGTTTCAATTTTCATGAAGGCCTCTGCCAAGCGATCCCCATTTAAGATAGACATGATCAAAATTAACAGGTTTCATTTAAAATGAGAAGATTTGGATTGAATAATGTTTCACCATTCTATCGAGACCATAGCTGAAACGCAAGACTTTTGAAACTTAACATTTGGACAAAACGCGAAAAAGGCCAGGTGAAAAGCTAATCTTGATAAATTAGAAAATAATATATATATATTAACTAACCAACATACTTGAAAGAAACCAACCAACCAACCTTAAAAAAAAAAAAAAAAAAAAAAAAAAAAAAAAAAATTTTTTTTTTTTTTTTTTTTTTTTTTTTTTTTTTAATGTGACCTTGAAACTTGATTGGCTATATATAATTATTTATTTGTCCCTTCCTTAATCTGTAGTCCATTTAGTTAATACTAATTTCCTAATTACGTTTCAATTTTCATTTGTCATGCTACTCAACGAATGGTTAATACTATTTTCATAATTACATTTAAATTTTCCAGCGTTCATTGCTACATTTGTCGTGACAACTCTCAGCATTTTATAGAGACCTCTTGCTAAATTTTACGGATTCTCTCTACGCAACAATGTTTATATTAGTTTGTTTCAATTTTATCGAGACCTCCAGTTTCAATTTTAAATTTTTACGCCTGCTAAGCGATATGTCTTCGTTTTCAAGGGTCCTGCTAAGCGATATGTCTTCGATAGGACATGACAATTAAAACCTGTTTCAGATACAGTTGACTCAATTTTATCATAATCTCTTGCATAGCTGAAGCCAGATTCATGTTTAAGCGATCCTGTCAAAATTGAAAGACGCCTATAGCCTAGACAAATTGAATTCAATACAAACGCTAAAAGGTTATGGACTTATTGAAATATTTTTATAAATTACCAAGTTCAGTATAAGGTCAGATTTCAAGTTTGTCCTGTTTCGGGACTCATGAAGGCTTTTTGGATGGACCATGTTTAAGATCGACACGACGACTGTGCCACGATAAAAATTAACAGGTTTCATTTAAAATGGGAAGATCTAGCATTTGGACACGATTGGATGGAATCCTGTTTCAGATACAGGTTCAAATTTATCATATTTGTCATTACGAGACATAATAACTAGACAACCGTTGCTGACAAATGTTGAGAGACAATGAGAGTGTGGAAACAAATAGATAATTATATATAGCCAGTCAAACCAACCAACCAACCAACCTTAACAAAAAAAAAAAAAAAAAAATTTTTTTTTTTTTTTTTCTAAGGTTGGTTGGTTGGTTGATATATATATCTTTTCCTCGTTCATCAAGATTCGCTTTTCAATTGTCATGACCAAACGATTGGTTACTAAAGTTTTTTTGGATCTCTATCATTGGATCTCGTTAATACTATTTTCATAATTACGTTTAAATTTTTACAATATGAGCTGCTAATCTCTACGCGTTCAGTTTTTCTGGCTCAGCATCTCAATTTAAAAGCTACATTTGTCCCGTTTCAATTTTATCGAGGTTAAATTTTTATGGATAATGTTGGCTGTCCCGTTTGCAGGTCCAATCGATAGGATGGCATAGCTGAAGCCGCTTTAAGCGATTCTGTTGAACGGCTTAGACAATTTTCATTTGTCTACTCATAAAATTTATAAGTTATTTTTTTTACAAATCCAATATTGGTAGGAGATAGATTTAAAAAAAATGGGTCAAACGAGGCTTCCATCGTCAAGATAAGTCATAATGACAAATCTGACATGAGGAAGCCTCGTTTGACCCAAATTTTTTAAATTTTTAATATTTTTAGAGTGATATGTAATTTGGCTGTTTGGACTCATCTATTATATATTCTAGAGTGCCAGGTGTCAGGAGATCTTTCATCATAGAGTCTAGTAGTAGCTGATCTGGCATGGGAGAGCATACTATATTATTAAGATCTTCAGGCACCGCTGGGCTTTGAATAGGCCATTCACTATGAAATCCTGGATTTTCAACAAAAGGCATTGAATGTTCAATAGGTGCAGGCTCTGGATTTGCAATAGGTGCAGGCTCTGGTTCTCTAGTTTCAGGCTCTGTATTTGTTGCAGTGTCCTTGAAAGTGAGCTTAGCTTTCTTTAAACGCTTGGGATTCTTTTTGGCCTTACGTTTTACCGATGCAGTTCTCATATCCATTCCAGGTAGATCAGGCCCGAAGGTACGTACGAAGTTGTTTTTAAGGGGATCTGTCAAAACTTTCCAGATTTGAGAGTTATATTGTTCTGCATAATTTGTAGTGACCACGGTTATTGTTTTGTCCAACACAACAGGAGGGTTCGTCGGCAAATAGATTTCTGGCAAATCGGTTACTGGTTCTTGGGATGGTTCTGGCTCTTGGGATGATTCTGGCTCTTGGGATGGTTCTGGCTCTGAGATTGGAGCTGTTTGAATATATTCAGAGGGTGGCTCGTCATCATCATCCATATGAGGTATCATAGGTGTTGGCACAGATACCTCATACATCCCGTCTATTTTCGTGATTCTTTCTACCAACGGATTTTTTACCTTGAAACCCAGCTTCAAGCTCTCCTTCACAACATGTAGACTGAAGAAATTCTTTTGCGTCGTAAATAAAATATAGGTAGTGCCAGCAGGTATCTTGTAGCTTGAGCGAGCAATCAATATGAACCTCTCGTAGAAGTGAAGCTTGTCCCCTGAGAAATATCTGCTATCAGCTCTCACTCGTGTCTCGTTGGGGGGTCTCACATAGAACAGCAATGGTGCGTCCAACGTCTGGATAATATGGGCGCATCCTTGCCCAACGGTTCTCTGTCCAAACGTGAAATGACCTTTCACCAGAAATTGGTTATGGGGGCACTTGAAACCAATTCTCATATCAGCGTTGGTTCTGTTGGCTTCGCTGGGGGGTCTTTTGAATCTGTTCATAACAGTGATCCATTTTATGTCTTGAGGTCTCAACGGATAGATTGTCTGGGCCTCTCTGCCTAGTGCTGGAATCGTATTCAGGATCTTGTCCGTCAGAGTACGTTTTTTAAACGAAATATTATGATCAGGTGTCAGATGTAGGCAGAACATATGGATTTTGCCTTCTCCGATCATTGTTTGGAAATGAGGATATTTCTTCAGCTTCTTGACAGAAGTCGAAAGAATATTCGGAAAAGGCTCAGTCATTCCGAAAAGGTTATGAAGAGCGTTAGCCGCTTTAAGTTTCTTCACAGAGCATTGATGCTTATACATGTTAGCAGTTCAAGCTCCGAAGAGAGAATGACTATTCGATCGAAAGGCAGAGCTTATATAGTGAAGGCAGGATGTTGCATAACTCATTTTCTACGAAAACAGGATAAGATAAGGCTATTTATAGAATTATTGTCGCTGAACGCGAAAACAGGATATTGCATAACTCATTTGCTACGAAACAGGATGCGGTAAAGATTTTTATAGACGCTGAAACAAATAAGCATTGCTGGACAATGATAGTGTAGATACTTTAGCATGATATATATATAGGTTTAGTTAGAGTCAATCAACCAATCAACCAACCTTGAAAAAAAAAAAAAAAAAAAAAAAAAAAAAAAAATTTTTTTTTTTTTTTTTTTTTTTTTTTTTTTTTTCAAGGTTGGTTGATTGGTTGATTGACATTAGCTAACCTATATATATATCATGCTAAAGTGTCTTTGGTTGATTTTATATTTCTATAATTTTTTTGAAGATAATATTTTTTTTGGGGACTTTGCCATTTTTCACCAATCTGGAAATTTTTTCAAAGTTTATCATTTCGATTTTATAGATTTTGATTTCAAAATAATATTTTTTTGCCAATCTTAAAATTTTTTTAAGTTGGTTGATAATAGTTTATATATAAATTTATATCTCCAAGATTTCAGTTATAAAAGTATCCATTCAAAATCTTAAGTATCCATTCAAAATCTTAAAGTACAAATCGGTACGCATCCAATATTGGCAATATAATTCTTACAAAAAAAACGGGTCGAACGAAGTGTCAAAGACAGGAATCTGCCATGAGACACTTCGTTCGGCCCGATTTTTTTATAAATCGTTTGGGTTTAAACCCAACTGTAGTATTTTCTAGCCTCTGTATTTATAAGGCTGTAGCATTTTCCATCTCTCAAATTGACGTTCGATTTGACAACGACTATGCCATGCCGTTTTCTAATTCTTGGATCTTCAAAGCCAGCAGTTTTTAATTTAGGTCGTACCACGAAATCTATTTTCGGTGGAGGCTTCCAGGCACGATAAGTTGTTACGTTGGACTCTGGAGATTTTGGTAGCGGGCTTAATAGCCTTGGTACTTTAAAATAAATCATCTCTGACATGGGTATTGAAATTTGAACTGGAACTGGTTTAGATTTAGAAGCTGGAACAGATTTAGAAGCTGGAACTGGAACTGGAACTGGAACAGATTTAGAAGTTGGAACTGGAACTGGAACAGATTTAGAAGCTGGAACTGGAACTGGAACAGATTTAGAAGCTGGAACTGGAACTGGAACAGATTTAGAAGCTGGAACTGGAACTGGAACAGATTTAGAAGCTGGAACTGGAACTGGAACTGGAACAGATTTAGAAGCTGGAACTGGAACTGGAACGCGTTTAGATTTGAAAACTGGAGATGGTCTGGAAACTGGTTTTGGAGTTGGCATGGACATGTCTCGATTATAATTGCATAATAACTCGAGAGAAAGACGAGACGTATTCAAGACATTCCATCCAGGCTTTACGGCATAGTCATAGTCAAATCGCTCGTCGGTCAGAGAGTCGAAAGAAAACATTTCCATTTTGAAAAACAGAGGCTCAGAATGAATAAGCTGAGGCGAGAGGCTCGTATTTATACTCTGGCAAGCGGATGCGTGAGATCTGATAAGCGGTTCTGAGAAACGACATCAGTAATACTATATAAGGCTCGACAGGATGACTTTTTATAGATTAGAGAGGCTTGACGCATCTATAAAAAACTTATCACGTCCTGTTTTTGAGGAAACGGTTTACATAATATCCTGCCAACAGATTTGTTCTAGAAGAATTTTATCGGATCATCTTGAAGGCTTCAAGCGACAAACTAATTTTCTAAAAATTTTAACAGATGAGAGATATGACCGTTGCTGGCAAAGATCGAGATAGAATGAGGAGGTGGCAAGTCAGCGATCCTATATATAGAGGAGATAATCAACCAACTGTGGAAAAAAAAAAAAAAAAATATCTTTGAAAAAAAAAAAAAAAAAAAAAAAAATTTTTTTTTTTTTTTTTTTTTTTTTTCATAGTTGGTTGGTTGATTATATCCTCTATATATAGGATCGCTGACTTGCTACCTCCTCATTGTGTCTCGACATTTGCCAGCAACGGTCGTCTAGTCACTATGCCTAGTTGAAAAATTGAAAATTTTAACAGATGAGAGATATGACCGTTGCTGGCAAAGATCTAGATAGAATGAGGAGGTGGCACGTCAGCGATCCTATATATAGAGAAGATTATCAACCAACCAACCAACTGTGAAAAAAAAAAAAAAAAAAAAAAAAAAAAAAAAAAAAAAAATTTTTTTTTTTTTTTTTTTTTTTTTTAAACAGTTGGTTGGTTGGTTGAATTCATTCTATATAAATAGCCGACTCTTCTCCAATCAGTCTTCTTCTGTCCCAGTAAATCTATCCATTGTTAGATCCTGCCGGCTTTAGAACGATATGCTATCTCTAGCTTAGCCATGGAACGTTTCTAATTTATGTCTGGCAGATTAACAATACGCTATCTTAGCCTGTTTCTAATCTATTCAAACTTTTTACGATGATTAAGTATCGCGAGTCAAATTTATTTTGGCGTACCTTTAATCGCTACCGAAAAAATGGATGGCTCTAATATAGGTATAGGCTACGTGAGCGATTCGTTCAGGATACAATCGAGGAACGTACTGCTAGAGGATAAGATACGCATTTTTGGCTTGAAACAAATCATGGTACCGCTGTCGGAAAAAGTACGGTTTATTAAAGACATTTTACATAAGAGACATCATTGAGTTTGAAATAAAATATTTTTTTATCTGTATTTAAACATGCAGACATTTCCGCGAAGCGGAAATGTCTGCTTGTTTAAATACAGATAAAAAAATATTTTATGTTATTATATTTTATAAAAACCCATGATCTATTCTGATTTCATGAAAACCTGCAACATCTTGTCATTTGTCAGACAAAAGTCTATAAAAATCTTGTTTTCAAAGCCAATATTGTATAAATAACGTTATCTCATCCTATTTTAAAGAAAACGGGTTTGGGCATCACGGAGCTGGTTTATGCATGACCTTACAGTAGAAAAAATAAATTCCACTCCCACCCACCCTAATAGATATACTATATATATACTATATATATAGATTGCAGCGCCATCTACAATGAATTTGATTGGATAAAAAAATATAACTTTAGAAACCAACTGTGAAATATTTACATATCTAGCTTAGCCCTTAAAAAATTTAAATTTTACACAAAAAATTAAAATTTTAAACGAAAAAATTAAATTTATAAACTCAGATCTCTTAAATTTATCTATAGAGTCTGTATATTTTACCAAGATTCATATTTATCTTATAGAGAAGCCATATCCCTTCAAATCGTTACGATATTGGTACTCTATCTCTAGCTTAGCCATTAAAATTTTTAAATTTTACACAAAAAGTTAAAATTTTAAACGAAAATTTTAGACTCAGATCTCTTAAATTTATCTACAGATATTTTATCAAGATACATAATTATCTTATAGAGAAGCCATATCTCTTGAAAATTACAAATTCAAAATATTTTACAGATAACTGTTGTTGGCAGACGTCGAGACAAAATGAGATGTGGGTACGCTAGCCATCCTATATATAGGACACACGAAAAAAACTAATGTTCAATAAATGAGGTTAGTTCCGTTAAGTTATAGATTCTGCTCCGTCCTTGAAGATGTGTTCAAGGTCACACGAAAAAAAAAAAAAAAAAAAAAAAAAAAAAAAAAAATTTTTTTTTTTTTTTTTTTTTTTTTCAAGGTCGTTGAATTTCTTGTGGGCGTGGCTTCATCCCATCTATATATATAGAGAGATAAACTCGCTTACGTATCCAAACCGTCATTGTCCAGTCATGTCTCTGTTGGCTTAGTTATTTTTATCTATACATTTAAATTGATACCATTTTATCTCGTTTTCCAGAGTCTTAAATTTAATTTCTACAATATTGGCTTAATATAGTTTATACGTTTAAATAGTCTTCATGCTATCCTGATAATCTCTTCGATACTAGCTTAAATAGATTTTTTTATAAATTTAATATCAAAGTCTCAAATTAATCCCGTCCAATATTGGCACTATATCTATCGCAAAAAAATGGGCCGAACGAGGTGTCAAAGACAGAAATTCTGCCATGAGACACCTCGTTCGACCCATTTTTTTACTCTCATTTTAAAGATTAACACAAGCTCTCTATGGATTGCTCATTAGATAGCCTACTGATGGTCATCTTCAACGGTCCGGTCATTTGAGATTTGTATAATTCATAATCCTCATATTCAAGCTCAAAAAATTTCCTCACCTGTAGTTGGTATGCGGCAAGGAAGTCTTCGAACTTGGTATGGGACCTTTCTACAAATCGAACACCTATGGCTTTCACGAAGCTGAGCTTCATGTTAGCCTGGTATTTCACCATGGCCGAGCCGTCGAACATTTCATCAAATTCCTGTTCGCCCATGAACCCTTTCAAATGCTGTTTGGCTTCGCTAATGGAGAAGATTCTCGTCTTAGCGAGCCATTTAGGTAAATCGATTTTAGGGTCCATCACATCTCGGACGGTGAGGCCTGCATATTTTTCGGCAAATTTTAGATCTAGAGGGTGCCTCGAATAAATAGCCAGGTCCTCAGCCCGGACAAACAGGGTGCCATCAGTAGCCATTA
This sequence comes from Salticus scenicus, assembly GCA_963930645.1. Lineage (NCBI taxonomy): Eukaryota > Metazoa > Arthropoda > Arachnida > Araneae > Salticidae > Salticus > Salticus scenicus. The sequence goes on from OZ005658.1 coordinate 21,465,020, forward strand.
GGCATTTAAAGGCAACGCCATAAGCATAATTTTTTACATGGAAAAACATGACTGACAGAGAGCTAATGTATCTAAGCAGCTAGTAGAGAGATCGACTAGCAATTGAAGAGCTCTCGCTGGACACTCGTATATATACCCGGACAGGATCTGATAGTAAATTTCTACGAACCGCTTATCAAGAGGAAAGGCTTGCATAATATCCTGTCAATACTTCTGGAAAAATCTTTTTATAGAGATCTGATTATAACCGGGCACCCTGAGGAAAGGCTTACATAATATCCTGTCAACACTTCTCGAAAAATCTTTTTATAGAGATCTGATTGTAATTTTAATCGGAGCCGCTTATCAAGCATCCTGTCAATAGTTTCTCGAAAATCTTTTTATAGAGATCAGATCATAATAACTGGCTTGGCTACACTTAGCCTTTAAAATTTTTAATTTTTACATAAAAAATGTAAATTTTAAACGAAAAGATTAAATTTTTAAACTCAGATCCCTTAAATTTAGCTATCGATATTTTACCAAGATTCATATTTATCTTATAGCTAAGCCATATCCCTTGAAAATTACAATCGGTACGCATTCAATGTTGGCTTGGCTACACTTAGTCTTTAAAAATTTTAAATTTTACATAAAAAATGTAAATTTTAAATGAAAAAAATTAAATTTTAAAATTCAGATTCCTTAAATTTAGCTATCGAGTCTGTATATTTTACCAAGTTTCATATTTATCTTATAGCTAAGCCATATCCCTTGAAAATTTAGATATCAGATTATAATGACTGCCACACTTAGTCTTTAAAAATTTTAAATTTTACACGAAAAAAATGTAAATTTTAAACGAAAAAATTAAAATTTTAAACTCAGATCCCTTAAATTTAGCTATCGAGTCTGTATATTTTACCAAGTTTCATATTTATCTTATAGCTAAGCCATATCCCTTGAAAATTTAGAAATTAGATTATAATGACCGCCACACTTAGTCTTTAAAAATTTTAAATTTTACACAGTAAATTTTAAATGAAGCAATTAAATTTTTAAATTTAGATACCTTAAATTTGTCTATAGATATTTTATCAAGATACAAAATTATCTTATAGCTAAGCCATATCCCTTGAAAATTACAAGTTCAAATCGGTACGCATCCAATGTTGGCACTCTATCTATCGCAAAAAAATGGGCCGAGCGAAGCCTCAATGACTTATGTCATGAGAGGCTTCGCTCGACCCATTTTTTTGCACCTCGTCCTGATCTTAAGACGAGGATTTATAAAAGTAGGGTTTGTTTCCCACCAAAACTTTAATTTTTTTGGGGAAATACCCCAATTCTAGGTCTCCGTACCTCTCTCCGAAGACATAGCTATCCATCGGTACAGATTGCAGGTAAGAGTCCATGGATATTTTCAAATCAGCTATAAAACTCTCCATGGTAGCATTGGAAGAGCTAATGCATGCTATCTTGATACGTATGGGCCTTCTGATGTTGAACGTACACTCTATCGGCGACAAAATCTCGATAGGCCCCTGAAATAAGGATTGAAATTCGCCTGGATGCATATCCAACAGCGTGTTGGCATCTTCCAATCCAAAAATACGTGTCTTGGCTAGAGACGGAGGCAGGCTCAAGCCCTCGGGAGCGATGTCAGTCACTGTAAGATGGCATAAGTTTAAAACGCCAGAAGGATTTTGATAGCCCATGGTACGAGCTACGTCTGAACCTTTGATAAAAATTTCACCGTCAAAAGTCAAAAAACAAGTAAATTTCACGTTTAACTCTTCAGCTAAAATTTGAAATATCATTTTGGAGCTTTTAGAATATCAAGCAGTCAGAATGAAATGTCTCGTCCAGCAGCCTGTATTTATACTAGCAGCAATCTCTATTTCTATCTAAATTTCTTATCGACATCCTCTGACGCACATCCTCTTACGCACGTCCTGTAGATTATGCAAGATCCCGCTCAAACGACAAATTAATTCTAAAAATAAGTTTATCGAGGATTACATAATATCCTGTCAACAGCTAGAAGAATTTTATCAGAAGGTCACGTTTTCTAAGAAAGCTTGCTAAAATTAGGTCGCGAATCGGGTATATATACGAGCTGCCTCTAAGAGCCTGCATCATTTTGACTTCTGTTGCATTAAGTCATGCTATTCACAATTGAACATCCACAGCTGGATGCTAAAATCCTATTCGTAGTCTCTGCGGATGGACTTTTGTTCGTCAGGGCCTCTGATGTGGCCAAGCTGATGGGTAAGGGTAGTGCATACGTAAAAAAAACTACCAAGCTAAAGGTGAGGGACCTCGTTTACAAAAGGTTCAGGATACCAATCTCTTTAGCTAATACCTGGGTGTATCCAATAGAAGAGATTCATTTCGGAGATGCGCTGTCGACCATGGGTTTTGAGGCCATGATGAAATCTGCTAAGATTGACATCTTAGATCCTATAGTGCCAACTGCATGCATCCATAAAGCAGTCAGAATTCGGATCGTGAGGAATTCTGATGTATTCATAGATGAATTCTTAAAGGATTTCATAGAAAGAACCAAGCTGTTCTATGATGGAGACCACGATGATGACCCTCGCCTACACGAAGATAGATTTGAGACTATTTCTTGGACAGACACCCCTCCGTCCAAAATCAAAGTCTTCGTGGGGAATCGATCTCGCTGGTATAAACTGATGCCTTAGAGATTTAAATTGGAGGGGGCAAAAAAATGGGCCGAACGAAGCGTCTCATGGCAGATTTCTGTCATTGACGCTTCGTTCGGCCCATTTTTTTGCGACGGTAGTAAGCCAATATTGGATGGGTAAAAATTGAGACTTTGAATGGGGTCTCTGAGATAGATAATATTAATATTTCAATATTGAAACGATACTAATGCCTTTGAAACTGAGATAGCTAATGTCTTTGACTCTGAGATAGAAATTTACAATATTGAATAAGGACATTTTTTAAATGAATGCTGTACCAATATTGAATATATTTTTTTAACGATTCGATAAACAAATAATATATTTAGATAATAAATATTTAAAGAGTAAAATATTTATATAGTCAATCTGAAGGATTGCATAACTCATTTTCTACGAAAACAGGATGAGATAAGGCTTTTTATAGAATAATTTATCGCTGGATATTGCATAACTCATTTGCATTGAAAACAGGATACTGAACACGGAAACAGGATGCAGTAAAGATATTTATAGACGCTGAAACAAATAAGTATTGCTGGACAATGATAGTGTATATACTTTAGCATGATATATGTGTTAGCAAGAGTTAATCAACTAATCAACCAACCTTGGAAAAAAAAAAAAAAAAAAAAAAAAAAAAAAAAATTTTTTTTTTTTTTTTTTTTTTTTCAAGGTTGGTTGATTGGTTGATTGACTCGGATTCATTCTTTATAAATAGCTGTACTCAAACCTTCATTCCTTCATTCTGTCTGAATCTCTTCTAGCATCAACCTTCTACTAAAACGCTCCTAACATTAAGATACTTTAGCATGATTGGTTGATTGGTTAATGTCTTTAAATCTGAGATAGAAATTTACAATATTGAATAAGGGCATTTTTTAAATGAATGCTGTACCAATATTGAATATATTTTTTTAACGATTCGATAAACAAATAATATATTTTTAACTATTCGATAAACAAATAATATATATTTTTTAACGATTCGATAAACAAATAAAATATTTAAATAATAAATATTTTATTATTAAAATAAAATATTTAAATAATAAATATTTTATTATTAAAATAAAATATTTAAATAATATATTTAAATTCTAAATATTTATTATTCGAACCGAACGCGGACAATTCTGACGGGGTGGAGTTGCTCGAAGAATACTTCTGGCGACTGTCTGATAGACCTTTATATGCCGTAAAGAAGTAGGTTCACCCAGCTTTGCGGTACTTGGCATAGGAGCTGTAGTTTGAATAGAATACCCTCGTAACTGTAATCTTTAAATCTTAATTGTAAACATTTACATGCTTAAATTTCTAATGTCTCGTCAACGTTGCTGAGATTTGCGGTACTTTGGTATAGGATCTGTAGTTTGAATAGAATACCCTTGTAACTGTAATCTTTAAATCTTAATTGTAAAAATTTACATGCTTAAATTTCTAATGTCTCGTCAGCGTTGCTGAGATTTTCGGTACATGACATAGGAGCTGTAGTTTGAATAGATCGTAACTGTAATCTTTAAGTCTTAATTGTAAAAATTTACATGCTTAAATTTCTAATGTCTCGTCAGCGTTGCTGAGATTTGCGGTACTTTGGCATAGGAGCTGTAATTTGAATAGATCGTAACTGTAATTTTTAAATCTTAATTGTAAAAATTTACATGACTGCATGCTTTAATTTCTAATGTCTCGTCAGCGTCTATTATTGGACTCGTCTGATTTTGACATGAGATGTCTCGGACAGGGACCATTCCAAGAGGTGCAATCGAAAGCTTAAATTTCATGCGACTATTCTTTTTCGGTCTTGGCTGAGTATGTACGTAATTTGGACAACGACGCAAAGGCTGAAATGCTAAATTTAAAACAACAAATGTTTGACTTGCAATCCAAATTGAATGTAGATATTGCACTCTTGAAAAACTAAGATTGGGAATTTTGACGTGAGAAGGCTCAAATTAGAGATGGGCATTCAGCAGATCCAAAATTAAATCCGTTTATCGTGTCCGTCTCAAACTAAATGGCTACACAATTGGCTTAATAATTTTTTTTTAAATGGATAAGGTTAGGCGATGACAGTTTCTAAATGAATGCTGTACCAATCTTAACGATTCCATAAGCATATAAAATATTTAAATTCTAAAAATTTATTATTCCAATCTGAAAGGGTGAAGTTGCTCGAAAATTATTGCTGGTGACTGTCTGATAGACCTTTAGATGCGTAAAGTAATAGGTTCACCCAACTTTGCGGTACTTGGCATAGGAGCTATCGTTTGAATTTCTGAAAGGGTGAAATATGCTCGAAAAATATTGCTGGTGACTGTCTGATAGACCTTTAGATGCGTAAAGAAGTAGGTTCACCCAGCTTTGCGGTACTTGTTCGTACGACGGGGCTATTGCTTTCAATCTGGGTTTTTGTGGTGTCGACGTTTTATGGTGTATCACCTAGAATTGGCCAAAAATACTAATTATTTCTAATGTTACCATTTAGTTTTGTTACTCGTCTTTAAATATTCTGTCCAATTTGAAAGAACTTTTATGTTTTTAAAATTGACTAAAAAGTTGGCGTGGCCAGTCTTCATTCTGTATAAATAGCCGTAGAAATGGCATAGCTTTCTATATATAAGCATTATATTGGCTGGACAGCGTGTTGAATTTTTTCATTTTTACAGATTACCTTATGAAGGTTTAGTCTTTCAAAATATTGACTGACATGATAAACAGATGACTGTCGTTGGCAGACGTCGAGACAAAATGAGATGTGGACACGTTAGCGATTCTATATGTAGGCCACATAAAAAAACTAATGATGAATAAATGAATCCGTCAAGTTAAAGATACTGCTCCGTCCTTGAAGATGTGTTCAAGGTCACAAAAAAAAAAAAAAAAAAAAAAAATTTTTTTTTTTTTTTTTTTTTTTTTTTTCATGTGACCTTGTGACCTTGATAACTTTATAGCGCCTATATAAGCAGCTGACAAATCTCATTTACTAACATTACTCCTATATATGTGGCAGCTAACGCATCCAAACCGTCATTGTGTCTGACCAGCAACAGTCATCTAGTCATGCCTCTATCACTTATGATTGGGTTTATACATTTGAAAATATTGTCTGGATGGCTGTGTCTCTGAATCTATATAAGCATTAACGTAATATTTTAAATTCTAATGTCTAAATTTACATTATTGGTATATGTTTATTTTTAAATTATCTCGCGAGTTAATTTTAGTTTTTTCGACAACTATGAAAGGGCTTTGAAAATATTAGCTGGTCTGAAGACTCTCTGCAAAGTCCAGGTAACTATGTTTTTTTTTAAATGTAGTTTAATATTTTTCGTTTTCGCAGATTACCTTATGAAGGCCTTGTCTCTGAAAATATTGTCTGGATGGCTTCGTCTCTGAATCTATATAATCATTAACAAAATATTTTAAATTCTAAGGCCTAAAGTTACAACATTAGCATGGAATCTTGTAAATTTATAGGATATTCACGGGTCAATTTTAGTTTTTTCGATAACAAGTTTGAACGAAGGGCTTACCCTTGGAAAATATGAACGGATTCTCTGCAAAGTCGACGCTAAGATTTTTTTCTTAAATATAGCTTAACCTACTGATCAGACGTCGATATTAAATTTTTAATCGTGTAAGCTTGGGTCCGATTAGCCTTGCTGTTTGAATCGGGTTTGTGTTCTAAAGAAATCATTGGGCCTATCCAAAATAATTTTCGTAGCCCTTAAAGTATTGTTTCCTAAACCAAGAGGATGTCCAAACTCGATACGGACTGATTAAAATATTTGATAGATATAAGGACTCACTTTACTGGACAGAGATTTTTTTTGACAACAGATCTGAGGGCTTTGAAAATATCAAAATCGATTATTTATTACATATCTTATACTTATATTTAAAATTATCCCTACTAATATCTTTAGAAATTTATTACATATCTTATACTTATATTTATGTTTATATTAATATTATATAAGTATAAGTATAAGTATAATATAATATAATATAGTATAAATAGTATATATGTATATATGTATATAAATATGTATATAATATAATATAATATTTAGTATAAAAAAAAAAAAAAAAAAAAATCTATCCATTTCTATAGGGTAGCTACGATTCATGCTCCTACATTCTCCTATTTTGCTCCAACTTGCTTTTTTGTGGCAACGGGCTTCAAGGTCATTCAAGGTCACACAATTTTTTTTTTTTTTTTTTTTTTTTTTTTTTTTTTTTTCAGGTGCCACGCCCACCCTTGAAGCTTGTCTATATTTACTATGGCTAACATGACTACACTCTCATTGTGTCTCGACATTTGCCTGCAACGGTCGTCTAGTCACTATGTCTCGTAATGTGTTTTGAGCAAGATGTACATTGATGGACACTAGAGAGTTAAATTTTTCTATAAAAGCCTATGATCTATTCTGATTTCATGAAAATCTGCAATATCATGTCATTTGTCAGACAAAAGTCTATAAAATCTTGTTTTCAAAGCCAATTATGTATAAATAACGCTATCCCCATCCTATTTTAAAGAAAATGGGTTTAGACATCAGGAGCTAGTTTATGCATGACCTTACAGTAGAAGAAATAAATTCCACTCCCACCCACCCTAATAGATATACTATATATATACTATATATATAGACTGCAGCGCCATCTACAATGAATTTGATTGGCTAAAGAAATATAGCTTTAGCAGCCAACTGAGAAATATAGCTTTAGCGGCCAACTAAGAAATGTAACTTTAGCAGCCAACTGAGAAATATAACTTTAGCAGCCAACTGAGAAATATAACTTTAGCAGCCAACTGAGAAATATAACTTTAGAAATATAACTTTAGAAACCAACTTCATCAACCAACCAACCAACCAACTGTAAAAAAAAAAAAAAAAAAAAAAAAAAAAAAAAAATTTTTTTTTTTTTTTTTTCGTGTGACCTTGTGACCTTGATAGATTTATAGCGCCTATATAAGCAGCTGACAAATCTCATTTTCTAACATTACTCCTACATATGTGGTGACAACAATGAAAGGGCTTTGAAAATATTAGCTGGTCTGAAGACTCTCTGCAAAGTCCAGGTAACTATGTTATTTTTTTAAAATTTTTCGTTTTCACAGATTACCTTATGAAGGCCTTGTCTCTGAAAATATTGTCTGGATGGCTTTGTCTCTGAATCTATATAATCATTAACAAAATATTTTAAATTCTAAGGCCTAAGTTTACAACATTAGTATTAAATCTTGTAAATTTATAGGATACTCACGGGTATATTTTAGTTTTTTCGACAACAAGTTTGGACAAAGGGCTTACCCTTGGAAAATATGAATGGATTCTCTGCAAAGTCGACGCAAAGAGTTTTTTCTTAAATGTAGCTTAACCTACTGATCAGACGTCGATATTAAATTTTTAATCGTGTAAGATTGACTCTGTATAAACATTAGCCTTGCTGGCTGGATCGGGTTTGTGTTCTAAAGAAATCATTGGGCCTATTCAAAATAATTTTCGTAGCCCAAGGCTTAAAGTATTGTTTCCTAAACCAAGAGGATGTCCAAACTCGATACGGACTGATTAAATTTATTACATATATTATACTTATATTTATATTTAAATTAGTATTATAAGTATAAGTATAAATATAATATAAATATAAATATAATATAATATAATATAAATATAATATAATATAATATAAATATTTTATAAAAAAAAAAAAAAAAAAAAAAATCTATTCATTTCTATAGACGCTCGAAGATTTTGCATGCGACATTTTGTTTGGCCTTAGTTATCACACAAACGATACTCGAGCTGGATTTGCGGTACTTAAGGGTCGATGTAAATTAGAGACATCATATATATATTTTTTCAGCTATACTAATAATTGAGTATGAAATAAAATATTTTTTTATCTGTATTTAAACATGCAGACATTTTCCGCGGAGCGGAAAATGTCTGCTTGTTTAAATACAGATAAAAAAATATTTTATTTCTATTTCTTTTAAAGTCTAATGTATAAATTTACAATATTAGTATATTTTTTTTTTAATTTATAGCATATTCACAGTTTAGTTTTGTTTTTTTCGACAACAAGTTTTGATAGAGGGGTATAGGCTTTGAAAATATTAACTGGTAGAAAATATCTGCATGTTTAAATACAGATTTAAAAAATATATTTTATTTCTATTTATTTTAAATTCTAATGTATAAATTTACAATATTAGCATATTTTTTTTTAATGTATAGCGTAATCACGAGTTAATTTTGGTTTTTTCGACAACAAGTTTTGATAGAGGGTCTTAGGCTTTGAAAATATTAACTGGTCTCTCTGCAAAGTCTAAACAATTAGCTTTGCTGGACAACCTTTGAATTTTTACCGACAAGGTTCTATATAAGCATTAGCTTGCCTGAAAGACAGTTTTTTCTGATAATTGTGTCAATATTAATTTTTGGATCGATGGGTCAAAATGCTCAAATAATATCGCTGGCGACTGTGTCTGAGACCTGTGTTTATCGTAAAAATGAGACTCCAGCTAGATTTGAGGTACTTGAGGGTGGGGTTTAAAAATACATCGGTTCGTAGAAAATAGGCAGACATGTTATTGTAGTCTACGTAGGCCTTTTATTTAAAATGTTTTACCGTACAATGGATGATTTGAATCTTGTCACGATTTTGGATGGATTTCTTTAGACCCGGTAGGCCAGCAAGGCTAAAATTTATATAGAGGCTTTTCCAAACGGATGTCGTTGGCAGACAAAATGAGATGTGGGCACTTTAACGATTCTATATATAGGTCACATGAAAAAAAACTAATGTTGAATAAATCCGTCAAGTTAAAGATACTGCTCCGTCCTTGAAGATGTATTCAAGGTCACACAAAAAAAAAAAAAAAAAAAAAAAAAAAAAAATTTTTTTTTTTTTTTTTTTTTTTTTTTTTTTTTTTTTAGGTGCCACGCCCACCCTTGAAGCTTGTCTATATATACTATGGCTAACATGACTACACTCTCATTGTGTCTCGACATTTGCCTGCAACGGTCGTCTAGTCACTATGTCTCGTAATGTGTTTTGAGCAAGATGTACATTGATGGAGACTAGAGAGTTAAATTTTTCTATAAAAGCCTATGATCTATTCTGATTTCATGAAAACCTGCAATATCATGTCATTTGTCAGACAAAAGTCTATAAAATCTTGTTTTCAAAGCCAATATTGTATAAATAACGCTATCCCCATCTTATTTTAAAGGAAATGGGTTTAGACATCAGGAGCTAGTTTATGCATGACCTTACAGTAGAAGAAATAAATTCCACTCCCACCCACCCTAATAGATATACTATATATATACTATATATATAGACTGCAGCGCCATCTACAATGATTGGATAAAGAAATATAATTTTAGAGGCCAACTGAGAAAAATAACTTTAGCGGCCAACTGAGAAATATAACTTTAGCGGCCAACTGAGAAATATAACTTTAGCAGCCAGCTGAGAAATATAACTTTAGAAACCAACTTCATCAACCAACCAACCAACTGTAAAAAAAAAAAAAAAAAAAAAAAAAAAATTTTTTTTTTTTTTTTTTTTTTTTTCGGTGGGCGTGGCTTCGCTATAAATTTCTCAGTGCGATCGTGCCTATATAAATGTGGGTTTGTGTTCTAAAAGATTCATTGGCATCATGTCTGTCCAAAATGAGTTTCGTGCTCTACTCCGTGAATGCGTTAGTCTCGCCTATCGTCAAGAAACCTCTGAAGTCTTGTTGAAATCTAATTTTGGCTGCTCTATTTTAAAAATGCTCACAGCGTATTTTCAGAATAACTCTATCCATTCGAAGGCTAAACTCGATACGCCCGAAAAGGCATTTAGAATGTTGAAAGGCCAATTGCAATGCATAGCATATTATGACTACGATAAAATGTCTCCTGATATTAAAAATCTGTTCGCTGAAGATATTGTGCTGCCTGGCCAATGCTGTTATCAAGTTTGGATTCTACAATGCTTAATTGTTACAGCATGCATTGTTGCAGATTGCTGGACAAATTGCAATGTGGATATGTTTGATGTGGCTTTTGAAACGCTGATAGATATGTTGGACACTTATGGCTATATTGCCTGCATTGAACGCGACCTAAATCGCAACTATAATCCGTTTGGTAATCCGAGCGAAATTGTCTTGTTCGCCGGTCTAAAAATAACCAATTAGAAAAAAATATCTTTATATTGACTTAAGCATATATATATATATAGAATTCGCTGCATAATATCCTGTCAACAGTTTTTTTATAAATCTGATTATAATTTTAGCCGCTTCCTACATGCATCCTGTTTTCAAAGACTTATGCAACTCGTATAAATAACTTTATCTCTTCCTGCTTGAAAGGTCAAGGCCTCATCCTGTTTTCTTGGACTTATGTAACTCATATAAATAACTTTATCGCATCCTGTTTTAAAGGATATGCTTCTACTATAAAAGCCGGTGCTCAGCGCTTGTAATTTCAATTGCTCACTAGCTCTCAAGTCATGTGGATGAGATTATTTTTCCCAGGCCATATCGGCTTGAGGTCTGCCCTAGCCTCTGACGGAATGACTTACGTTTCGGCAGTAGATGTGGGTTTGCTGCTGCAGTTTAATGATATTTACGAATTTTCTCAGTATCGTGCCACCAAACATATAGATTCCTTTCCAGTTTTTGAAATAGAAGAAATGTTTAACTACGTGAGCCTGTTTTCCGACGTAGCAGAAATGCAGAGACTCTGGAGATATGGACGGGTCGCGGCTGATTTTCCTATGTCTTCGGAAGATTTATTTGATGTTCATATTAAAACGGAGGGGAATGCCAAATTGCAGGACTGGCTGCAACTATATACAGACCTTTTCCGAAATGATCTATTGGACGGCCCTTCTGACAATTCTAAAAGATTGGCTACCTGTTGGAGGAGACGGAACGAATGCAAGGTCTGCTTGACAGAAGAGAGCCAGGTGGCATTCTTTGACTGTGGGCATGTGGTATGTTGCATGGCTTGTTCGGACAAACTGGAAAATTGTCCTGTTTGTCGAACAGCTATTGTGGAAAGGCGAAGAGTGTATGTGCAATAGTTATATACATGGAAATTTTAAAAAACTTGGGTCAAACGAGGCTTCCTCATGTCTAGATTTGTCATTATGACTTATCTTGACGATGGAAGCCTCGTTTGACCCATTTTTTTTAAATCGATAGGCTACCAATATTGGATTTGTAAAAAAAATAACTTATAAATTTTATGAGATTCGATTAGAGTTATCTGTAAAATATTTTACCGTACAACGGACGAAAAGATTTACGAAGACATGATAACTAGATGACTGTTGTTGGCGAGACAAAATGAGATGTGGGTACGTTACCCATTCTATATATAGGTCACGCGAAAGAACTAATATCGAATAAATAAACTTTGCTCCTTTAAGTTATGGATCTGTCCTTGAAGATATGTTCAAGGTCACACGAAAAAAAAAAAAAAAAAAAAAAAAAAAAAAAAAAAAATTTTTTTTTTTTTTTTTTTTTTTTTTTTTTTTTTTTCAAGGTTGGTTCAAGGTCATTTAATCTGCCCCTATATATACCCTGGCTGCCTTCAGGATTTATATCATTTTTCTCATTCTACAATTGTTGTTGGACTGACATTTGCAATTTTTCATAATGGATTTCTCTGATCCCATTCAAAGCGTCTTTCATTACCTACTCAGAGACTGCGTTCATCTGGCAAACTGGGAAGCTACCGGCGAATATAGGATGGTCGACATCAGAAATGACTGGGACGATCCAGAATGGAAACCGAAAGAACACAAATTTGCCCTTTCTATTTTGAGAATGTTAGAAGACTATTTTCAGACACCGCCTTTACCTACTGGTATGAAGATCGAACAGATCGAAGAGGCCATTCCCAAGCTGAAAGAAAAATTAGTAGCCATACTCGATTCTGATAGCATATCTCTTAAAGTCCGAGGCCTTTTGCGCAACAAAAGCTTAACGTATCGTCGTTGGCGTGGTGCCGAATCTTATCAACCTTGGGTGCTGGAGTGTTTGATCGTTACTGGATGCTTTCTCGGAGAATGTTTTGCCAAATTTCGATACAACAACGGGGTATTTGATCTGGCATCCGTTGCCTTAATAGATATTATGGAAAAGAGTGGCTTGTTAAGTTGTATCAGAGCCGATCTGTTTAATAATAGGGATCCGTTTGGTAAACCTGGTATTAAGGTTAAATCAGTTTTGGACAAAGATTGGAGTATGTGGACATTTCAATTGGACAAAACACAGGAGAGAATATTGTACAAGAAGTCAGCTAAATGTTAAGTGACGAAAATAACGTAACGTAAAAATAACGTAACGTAAAAAATAACGTAACGTAAAAATAACGTAACGTATAAAAATAACGTAACGTATAAAAATAACATATTAAAAATAACATATTAAAAATAACATATCGAAAAAAATAACATATTGAAAAATAACGTAACGTATAAAAATAATATACTTGACACAAAACTAATATACTTGACACAAAACTAATATTGTATAAATAGCTCCGCCATATCTTATACATTGCTCCGTCAAGGTCACATTCAAGGACACATGAAAAAAAAAAAAAAAAAAAAAAAAAAATTTTTTTTTTTTTTTTTTTTTTTTTTTTTCAATGGGCGTGGCTTGGATTCATTCTGTATAAATAGCCGTACTCAACTCTTCTCGCATCAATCTGTCCCACTAAGACGCTCATCTATCTAACATTAGATCCTGCCGGTTTTAGAACGATCTCGTCCTGTTTCCGTGACTCGTTCAAATCTCATGTCTTCTACAGTCTGAAATTAAATTGCTACACATTTGGCTTAATAATTGTTTTTAAAATGAATAAGGTTAGGCAACGACCGTTTCTAAATGAATGCTGTACCAATCTTAACGAATCCTGTCCCGCTATGACAACAACGGTTTCATAACCTATTGGTTCACCCATAGCGTACGTTAGTTTTGGCCAAGAGAAAAAATTTAAATTTTCAAGGGATAAGCCAGTCTATTACAATATGACGAGTGGCAGTTTCATGGTAATAAATATTTTTTTCGTGAAATATCGGAAGAACCCGCTTAACGTTCAGATAAAGGCATCCATTATAGGTAATAAACGGCGATATTTGTTTTCATATTTGAGCATACACAAATGTATAACGATTATACTAGGCTATTTGAATAGATAAAATTGCTATAATACTCTTAAAAAATAAAGCTTAGCTTATCAGCCAACTATATTGTAGACTCGATCATAGGTACGATAACTAAAAATTTATATATTTATGAAAAAAATATTTTATTTATCAGTAGTTAAACATACAGATATTAATTTTTTCAACCCTTCTTTTATAAAGTGTTGGGCTTCTCGTATCAATGCATAACGAAAGACTTAAAGGCTATCATGTTGGGGATCTCAATAGCCATTTGACTATTTATGCATGACGCGTGTAAAAATTGTCTCGTTTTCAGAGGACTGGATTTCATGCTAGCGGACAGCTCCAAAAATGACAGATGACACGGATTGGACATAGGCATTTGACTTTGTATGAGAATACATGATACGCGTAAAAGTTATCTCGGAAACCGTTTTCAGAGGCAGTTTCAAGAGGTGCGATAGACAGCCTGGATTTCATGTAAATCCTAGATGACAGTTGTCATTTGGAAATTGAAAAAATTATTTCCCGACGCGAAAAACGGCAAAAGTGCCAATTATAGCCAAAACAAGTTTCCACGACTATTTAACCCTACCTTTTTTTCATGCAATTTCAATGAAAATATCAATTAAAAAAATAATTTAATTACCTTTCAACGTTTTTGTCAAAACGTTTCACTCCTTTACCTAAAACTAAATTTTATAAAAAATGACTTTTAATCGACTTTTGAAACAGGAGCAACGTAACGACCAATAATATTTAACAAAAATATCATTTATTCATTGCATTTGAACGTTTTTTCGTGTGACCTATATATATAGGATGGTTAACGTGCCCACATCTCATGTCGCCATCTAAATATCATATCTCCGTTTGAAATGTAGCCTTTGAAACGTTAGCTTTGCTGGCTGGGCTGTTTGAAATGTAACCTTTGAAGCGTAACCTTTGAAACGTAGCCGTTTGAAACGTAGCCTTTGAAATGTAGCCTTTGAAACTGGCTTGGCTCTATAAACGTAAGCTTTGCTGTTTGAAATGTAGCCTTTGAAATGTAGCCTTCGAAATGTAGCCTTTGAAACGTTAGCTTTGCTAGCTGGGCTGTTTGAAACGTAGCCTTTGAAACGTTAAAAAAATGTCTTTGCTTGGGCCGTTTGAAACGTAAGCTTTGCTGGTTGGGCCGTTTGAAACGTTAAAAAAATGTCTTTGTTTTCATATTGAAAGATGTTTATTTTTCCATGAGCCTTTGAAACAATATCGTTGCGGCTGATTGTTTTCATATTGAAAAAATATATATTTTTCCATGAAAAGCCTGATCGTGTGGAGCGATTTGGGTTTTACACGACAAATTTAAAACGACAGTAAATAAAAAATATTCATGATCTGTTGATAAAAGATTAGACAAGAACATTATTTGTTACGAGGAAAGTTTAATGAAATTAAGCTATCTAAATCTAAATAACCTAGAAACGGCTTGTTGCTGATACATTTTATCATGGTTGCTGGTAAAAATATAAACCGCTATTCCTCTGCTATGAAAAGAAATAAAGTTCAGTTTCCGTGTCCGCATTGCAAGGTTATTCTCTTTTCGAGAAATTACCACAATCATTGTTTATCAGAACACGGCATAAACGGCAATCTGCGATGTATCTGGTGTCCAGACAAGAAAAATTATGTAAAATTTAGTTCGAAACATAAAAACGCTCATGCCGACCACATCATGGTATGCTGGAGAAATTTTCTGAATCGAATTACCAATCCCGCTCCAGAAGACGTGCCGCTACCCGAAAGATGCGCCTTTTTCAATTTCGAGCCAATGTGCGAGAAAGAGAAGTTCTTCGGCCGTTTGAGAATTCTCGACGACGAAGCCTACGAGGCCGTTTCACCCATAGATTTGGAACCTCCGACCGTACCTTTCGAAGACCGTACGCTGAACTTGGCTGCCTCTTGCGTGCAGAGATTCCTTCGAGGAGAAGAGATTTGGTATCACTTAATGGTTCGGGCTGTGGCTTTCGATAGTTTTCTGGAAGCCATGCGAAACGATTCAAATGTCACGCGGATGCTGCCTTTCTCATGTTGGTGCGACGGAGGCACGTACCCTGAGGATTTCTATAGACATCACAGACACATGATCGTCGTTTCCAAATCTAAGGAATATTTTCGAGACAAGGTGTGGAAAAATATTAAGGTCAAGTCCGAAGACAAACCGTTTAAGGGTTTCAAATGTAAAGCCAAAAAGCCTATAGAATCGGCATTGCACCTCGTCAATACGTTGGGCTATCTCAGCCATCGTCGATCCAGATGCAATTTCACGTTTACCGAAAACGAACCGTGGGACAATAACATGAATCATTTTTACATAATGGAGACGCTTCCGGCAGAATACAGGTTGGTGCTGGCGACGCTCTGGGAAGGCGGGCTCATGGAACTGCTTTCGCAGAAATACGGGCGTATGGATCCAAACACGCTGCTTCGCGTTGCGATGGAGTTTGTCGATGCCAAGTGGCGTATCAAAGTCAGAAATTTACCAGGCGTGGTGTTGAATCTCGTGCTACCCGTTTCTAAAAGATTTCGATCGTCGGAAGAGCCTACGGATAATTATTTGTATTTGAACGACGGCAAGAAATTGTATTTCAAGCCCGGACGCCAAACTAAAAAAGACTACAAGATGTTTTACCACGTCGTCGCGGATGAATTTTGGGTTCCGAAAAGGATGCAGCAAGAGTGTTTCAAGTGCGCGAAACCCTTCATGTCTCGTTGCTGCGACTTGGAGAAGGAAATAACGACCCTGAAACGTAAGCTGGACGAGATCGAAAATGAAATGAGTAAGCGTCACAAGAAAGATATGGACGAGATGACTAAACGCTACGAACGAGAATTGGACGAGTGTAAAAAGAGGCTGGAAATCATCGTAAAGGTAAATGTACCGCTTCAGGGAGAATAGTTGTGGAAGAACCGTTTGAAAGATGTAGATAGGGACAGGATGATGGCCGAGATCTGAAAGCGAAAATTTCGATTCTGGAACTGGAGAATGTTAAGCTTAAAGGAAAATTTGGGAAATATATAAAAGAGGGCCTCAAAGAATCTTTAGCGAAGAAGTAATTAAAAAACATCTGATAAATTTTAGCACAAAAACGTGAAAAGGCCAGGATGAAATTGAAAAGCTATCTTGATAAATGAATCTTGATGAACATGTATATATATCAACCAACCAACCAACCCTTAAAAAAAAAAAAAAAAAAAAAAAAAAAAAAAAAAAATTTTTTTTTTTTTTTTTTTTTTTTTTTTTTTTTTTTTAGGTGCCACGCCCACCCTTGAAGCTTGTCTATATATACTATGGCTAACATGACTACACTCTCATTGTGTCTCGACATTTGCCTGCAACGGTCGTTTAGTCACTATGTCTCGTAATGTGTTTTCAGCAAGATGTACATTGATGTACATTAGAGAGTTAAATTTTTCTATAAAAACCTATGATCTATTCTGATTTCATGAAAACCTGCAGTATCTTGTCATTTGTCAGACAAAAGTCTATAAAATCTTGTTTTCAAAGCCAATATTGTATAAATAACGCTATCCCCATCCTATTTTAAAGGAAATGGGTTTAGACATCAGGAGCTAGTTTATGCATGACCTTACAGTAGAAGAAATAAATTCCACTCCCACCCACCCTAATAGATATACTATATATATACTATATATATATAGACTGCAGCGCCATCTTCAATGATTGGCTAAAGAAATATAACTTTAGCGGCCAACTGAGAAATATAGCTTTAGCCGCCACCTGAGAAATATATCTTTAGCAGCCACCTGAGAAATATAACTTTAGCGGCCAACTTAGAAATATAACTTTAGAAACCAACTTCATCAACCAACCACCCAACTGTAAAAAAAAAAAAAAAAAAAAAAAATTTTTTTTTTTTTTTTTTTTTTTTTTGAGTGGGCGTGGCTTTGTTCAAGGCCATGTTTAGAAGCTATATAAAAGCTTTCGATATTCTTAATTCTGTAACAGTTTTACAAACAACATGATGGATCCACAGACTCAGGGTCTAAAAAATATACACAATTATTATATGGATTTGAGAAGGAAAGCTTATTCTTTCAAGTGTCCCCATTGCAAGGTTGAAATGTTACCAATAAATTTCGAAAAGCATTCTTTAACCCATGGATTGAAAACGAAGACTTCTTGCGCATGGTGTAATGGACACTACGAGTGGAAATATGGCCAAAAGAAGCACAACGCGAGACATTTATTGACATGTTTTCGAAAATTTATAGCCGTTAAGAGAATCGATAGGAGCGTAGAATTGAAGACGGATGTGGAGATGGACGAGCCATATCAACTTCCCGACGAGCTCAGACTCATGGACACCCGTCCGTTGTGCGCTGCAGAATCTTTTTTCGGCCATCAGGATATCAGCAATCTTTTATCGCGTCATGCTTTCGAAGACATTTATTTGATGGATCACGATTCTGAAGTAGATTATTTCGAAGACGAGAACTTGAACATGGCAGCCTCTTACGTTCGAAAATACGTCCGGACCAAAGATTCTACGGATTGGCTTCACGTGATAGTCAAAGCCGTTGCGTTTGAAAGTTTTCTGAAGGCCATGGATGAGCAAAAAGGGACAGTCGTGACTCTACCCTTTTCGTGTTGGTGTGACGGCGGACCGGACGAGCTACCGTATTTTCGGCAGCATCGACACATGATAGTCATTTCGCCTAAAGGCTTTTTCAAGGAACATGTTTGGTCGAAAGTCAAACCTGCTAACAGACCACGTAAACGTTATCTTTCTAAGAGATGCGTAGAGATCGTGTCTGCCATGCATCTCGTCCATACAATGGGTTACGTGAGTAAGAGAATATCTAGATGTATATTTACAATAGGTGGCAAGAGACATAAAAAGGCTCCACTGAAAGATAAACATTTTTACATATTTCGGACGCTGCCAAAAGACTTCAGGTTGCCGCTGGCTTTACATTGGGATGGGGGTATCGAACAGGCGATGTATCATGAAATGTTTCGGAGGGCCTCGCTGCCTAAATTAGCTTACAGTATGCTAGTTGAAGAAAACGGAGTGTATAAACAAAAGATTAAACATTTTCACGCTTTCAGAGGCGGGATGGTGCTGCCTCTCAAAAGAGAGTTTGTACCCACGAACCGCGAGACGCCTCAGATTCTATATTTGATGGGTGGTAAAAAGCTTTATCTGGATCGAGAAGACGTAGATGGAAACTGGCTGAGGGTTCAGGCTGAGAGAGGTAATTGTTTCTATGAATTGTTAGGCGACGAATTATGGACGCCGCCAAATAAAATCCAGAGTTATTTGAGAGACGCGAGGCCGATCGTGGAAGCGAATTGGAATCTGGAATCCGAGATTAAGATTTTGCAGGGAGAAGTTGTCGAATTGCAAAGAGAGATGGCTTCATTGAAAAACGAAAACGTGTCTTGTAAAGAGAAATACCTGTCTCTCATAGCCGAGAACGATAGAAAAATATCGGATTTGCAAAGAGAAGTGTCGTTTCTGAAAGAAGAAGCTGAAAGCCGAAAATCGAAATATGAGAATTGAAATTGTTGAGCTTAAACGGAGACTGTCCAAATATGAAGACGCTAAAAAAATCGAAACAAAATGAGATGTGGGTACGTTAACCATTCTATATATAGGTCACACGAAAAAAACTAATGTTGGATAAATAAATCCGTCAAGTTATAGATACTGCTCCGTCCTTGAAGATGTGTTCAAGGTCACACAAAAAAAAAAAAAAAAAAAAAAAAAAAAAATTTTTTTTTTTTTTTTTTTTTTTTTTTTTAAAGGTGCCACGCCCACCCTTGAAGCTTGTCTATATATACTATGGTTAACATGACTACACTCTCATTGTGTCTCGACATTTGCCTGCAACGGTCATCTAGTCACTATGCCTCGTAATGTGTTTTCAGCAAGATGTACATTGACGGACACTAGAGAGATATATTTTTCTATAAAAGCCTATGATCTATTCTGATTTCATGAAAACCTGCAGTATCTTGTTATTTATCAGACAAAAGTCTATAAAAATCTTGTTTTCAAAGCCAATATTGTATAAATTACGCTATCCCATCCTATTTTAAAGGAAATGGGTTTAGACATCAGGAGCTAGTTTATGCATGACCTTACACTAGAAGAAATAAATTCCACTCCCACCCACCCTAATAGATATACTATATATATACTATATATAGACTGCAGCGCCATCT
Organism: Salticus scenicus; assembly: GCA_963930645.1. Taxonomy (NCBI): domain Eukaryota; kingdom Metazoa; phylum Arthropoda; class Arachnida; order Araneae; family Salticidae; genus Salticus; species Salticus scenicus. The sequence goes on from OZ005658.1 coordinate 21,485,138, forward strand.
ACAATGATTGGATAAAGAAATATAACTTTAGCGGCCAACTGAGAAATATAGCTTTAGCCGCCAACCGAGAAATATAGCTTTAGGAACCAACTGAGAAATATAGCTTTAGCAGCCAGCTGAGAAATATAACTTTAGCGGTCAACTTAGAAATATATTTTTAGAAACCAACTTCATCAACCAACCAACCAACTGTGAAAAAAAAAAAAAAAAAAAAAAAAAAATTTTTTTTTTTTTTTTTTTTTTTTTTTTTTTCAAAGCCTATATTTTTTTTGTGTCGCCTATATATAGAATGTCTAACATACCCACATCTCATTTTGTCTCGACTCCTGCCAACAACGGTCATCTAAATATCCGTTTGGAGAAGCCTGGCTTGGCTCTATATAAACTTTAGCCTTGCTGGCCTACCGGGTTTATAGAAATTATTGGGACCATTCCAGCGAAGTTGCCAGCTCTATTTAGAGATACCTACATTGGCTGGATCCATAAAAATTTAAGAGGCTTCGATAAGATTCAAACAGGCTGAGGGTTGTCACGACAAACGGTGCCATTGAATTGAATTGCAGAGGCCATGCTTAGCAGGAACGCATTGAGAATAGCAGCCCATATTGTAAAAATGAAATAAAATATTTTTTATATCTGTATTTAAACATGCAGACATTTCCGCGATACATTTTATTTCTATTTCTTTTAAATTCTAATGTCTAAATTTATAATATTAGCATATTATTTTTTTTTTAATTTATAGAATACTCACGTTTTGTTTCCTCGACAACAAGTTTTGATAGAGGGGCTTTGAAAATATTATCTGGACTCTCTGCATACAACAATTTTATTTTCTTAAATGAGACTTGTTTGAGAATGTGACAAGAGGGTGTAAATGCTCGAATATTATCGCTGGCGACTGTCTCTTGTACCTGTGTTTATCGCAAAAACGATATGTACAGCTGGATTTGCGGTACTTGAGAGTATGAGCTACAAATAGATAGGACCTACGTAAAAATGTAGAAATATTATAGAGCTGGGCTTTTATTTAAAATGTATTACCGACAACTTGAAGATTATTTGAAAAAAAAAACTATGGCTAAAGTACCCACATCTAATTTTGTCTGCCAGTCATCTAGTTATCCGTAAAATATTTTACTGTACAACGGATGAAAACATTTTACGAATAACTAGATGACTGTTGTTGGCTAACGTCGAGTCAAAATGAGATGTGGGTACGTTAGCAATTCTACATATAGGTCACACGAAAAAAACTAATGTTGGAGAAATGAATCCGTGAAGTTATAGACGCTGCTCCGTCCTTGAAGATGTGTTGAAGGTCACACAAAAAAAAAAAAAAAAAAAAAATATATATATATATTTTTTTTTTTTTTTTTTTTTTTGAGTGGGCGTGGCTTGCTTTCACACTATATAAACATGCTGTCTTAGTCTATTTGTCCATACAAAGACATGTGGTAGCTATACATACTAATATAAACTCCTGTTCGCATACTTTTATTAGAGAAAATTGCATCAATTGTCATACCGCCTCTCGTCGTATAGTGTTTGGGATTCGTTCGTAGATCTAAGTTCAGGACTTGTAACCCCTCCATAAAGTCTTTTCCGTCTTCTGAATTAAAATCTATTTTAAAATCCCCTACCAGCACCGTTTTGAAATCTTCGTCCTCTTGCAGGAGAGCTTCTGCTATAACTTCGCCTTTTTGTTCGTCATTGGCTTGCGGACTTGCATATACCAAGACAAATCTTATATTATTGAGTATGTAACATACTAAAACTTGGACTCTGTCTTGGTTTATACTGAAGGTTTTTCTCGATAAATTTGATAATCCTTGTCGGATATAGGTTATAACGCCGCATTTCTTTCGAGGCTTTCTTGGATCATCATTGCTATGAATTACACCAGCCATTACAAATCCTGGAAATGCAAAGTAATCTGCGGGTAACGTTCCCGTTTCTGCTAGCATAATTATATCACTCTTCATGAAGCATGGATCGGCCAGTACGTCTTCGTAATGAGTGGATAATCCTTCAACATTATGGTACATAAACTGAATGCCAGCGAAATCTCCTCTTTCATGAAGAGAAATTAGCGGTCTTAATATAGCTAGTTCTTTTGCCACGGGATCGTTTTCAGATGGTGCCTCAGTCGTTACAAATTCGTCCTTTACATACAATCCGTCAGCTTTCGTCGCTTGTGATGACCCGACATAAACTAAACTTAGGCTCATATTTTTGCTAAGATGTACAGCACACTCGTTGCACCTTGCGATTTATGAATGGCCTCAGATACAACGATGGGTCTCTAGCGACACTTAAAGCCAAATTTCTTATTCTATAGATATTTTTCCTCATTCGCTCAACGGGTTCAATCCAGGATTGATGCCATGACGCAGCATATATCTTATGAGCAGCTTATGAATTTAAGAACAGCTTGCGTGCGTCAAAACGAAATATATACGGTTGGTGAAGGGGTATAAAATAAACGAGCTTCAGGACGAAGTGATAACGCAGCTGAGATGAAGAATGCTTAATGCAGGCTTAGTCTTTGAAAATAATGACTGGATAGGTATTAGCAAAACCATTTAAATACTAATGCTTAAATTAATTTCTTCAATCGGCAACAGGGTTACAACCCAAACTTATCTGCAAAATCATATAAATTTTCAGCGCCTAGAATCGACTTGACGAAAACATTTTACGGTTGACAGTATCTTGTCATTTGTCAGACAAAAGTTTATAAAAATCTTGTTTTCAAAGCCAATATTGTATAAATAACGCTATCCCCATCCTATTTTAAAGGAAATGGGTTTAGACATCAGGAGCTAGTTTATGCATGACCTTACAGTAGAAGAAATAAGTTCCACTCCCACCCACCCTAATAGATATACTATATATATACTATATATATAGACTGCAGCGCCATCTACAATGATTGGATAAAGAAATATAATTTTAGAGGCCAACTGAAAAATATAACTTTAGCGGCCAACTGAGAAATATAACTTTAGCAGCCAACTGAGAAATATAACTTTAGAAATATAACTTTAGAAACCAACTTCATCAACCAACCAACCAACCAACTGTAAAAAAAAAAAAAAAAAAAAAAAAAAAAAAAAAAAAAAAAAAAAAAATTTTTTTTTTTTTTTTTTTTTTTGAGTGGGCGTGGCTTGTCTTCATACTATATAAATAACGGCTGCCGTACTCAAATCATCATTCTGTTTCTGACCAGCTTCTCCTGCCTTGTCCTGTTTACCATTGAAACAACATTTGCTATATATACGCCTATCTTCTAAATTTTATACCATAACGCTTTGACAATGAGCCATCGCATTGAAATCGCTTTCCATTATCTACTTCGAGACTGTGTTCAGTTGGCAAACGATTTGGATACTGAAGATGAGATGTTGGTCGACGACGCGAATTACATGGATTTAAAATTTAGTCTGAGAGAACATAAATTCGGTCTTTCAATTTTGAGAATGCTTGAAGAATATTTTCAGATTCCGCCCCAGCATACTGGTATTACTGTTAAAAGGGTCGGAGACATTATTGTCGAGCTGAAGAAAAAATTAAATGATATTATCGAGTCAAATTCGATATCTCCTAGAGTCAGTAACTTGTTTCGCGATAAAACGTTAACAAATCATAGCTGGCGAGGTCGCGATTGCTATCAGCCTTGGGTAATGGAGTGTTTGATTGTTACCGGACAATTTCTTGGAGAATGTTTTAACAAATTTCCATACAAATGTGATAAGTATTTCAATTTGGCATATGAAGCGTTGATGGATATTTTGATGGATAATAATTTGCTAACTTATATCGCAGTGGATCTGTCTCTTGGGAGGGATCCGTTTGGCAAACCTGGGATTAAAGTAAAATCTATCTTGGACTTAGATGATTGGTGTTTCTTTACATTTCAGTTAAACGAAGAACAGGAGCAAAAATTGTACGAGAAGTGCCCTTAGTTAAAAATTACATTCTTTGAAAAAAAAAAAAAAAAAAAAAAAAATTTTTTTTTTTTTTTTTTTTTTTTTTTTTTGAGTGGGCGTGGTTTTGTTCAAGGCTATGTTTATAACCTATTTAAAGGGTCCGATATTCTTAACACTCAAACATTTTTACAAAACTCTACATGATGGCTGACAATACAAATTCCATAGATCCAATGATTCACATGTACTATAATGATTTGAAAATCAAAAATTATCCTTTCAAATGCATTTGTTGTAAGTTACATTTTTTACCAACTGAATACGAAAAACATTCAAAAATTCATGGAATCAATGCGAAAACTTCTTGCGTATGGTGTAATGGAGACTACAACTGGGAATTCGGGAAAAAATTTCATAGCAATACCGTGAGACATTTATTGACTTGTTTTCGAAAATTTATAGATAATAATGGAATTAGAGATGGGAGTATAGACTTAATGACAGATGTGGAGATAGACGAGCCGTATCCCGAAGAACTCATGAACGCCCGTCCGTTGTGCGCTGAGAACGATACTTTGCAGGGACAAATTATCCAGTTGCAGAGAGAGATGGTTGAATTAAAATCAAATTACGGAGAACAAATTGACGATTCGTTGATAAACAAAAACGCGTCTTGGAAAGAGAAATACCAGACTCTGAAAGCGGAGAGCGATAGAAACATATCGGATTTGCAAAGAGAAGTGTTGTCTCTGAAAGAACAGCTTGTGTGCGTCAAAATGAAATATAATGCAACGGTGACTAAGATGCTGGATAAAATAAACGAGCTTCAGGACAAAGTGACAACAGCCGAAAATTAAAAAAAAAAAAAAAAAAAAAAAAAAAAAAAAAAAAAAAAAATTTTTTTTTTTTTTTTTTTTTTTTTTTTTTTTAAGTGGGTGTGTCTTGACTATATATACAATAGCTTTACTGGTTGGCTCTTATAAACTTGTGGACATGATAGCTAGAAGACTGTTGCTGACGGACCATGTAAGTATTATTTTTTTTACGTTCACGAAATTGAATAATTTTTTTAATGTCTTCGGTGTCTAGCTTGAGTTTCTAATGTCTACGTGACCAATAGCCTAGGTTGTAGTTCTAATATCTGCAGGACCCGTTTCTAATGGCTGATGTTGTATTTCTAACGTCTTCATTCTAAGGGTCTATGTTAAGTTTCTAACAGTCTAAGTAGAATTTCTAATGTCACCTAGTTTGAAGTTATAATGTCTACATGGCTCGTTTCTAATATCTTAAGTTGAATTTCTAATGAATTCTTCTAGTGCCAACATTGGATGCGTACCGATTGCAATTTTCAAGGGATATGGCTTAGCTATAAGATAAATATGTGTCTTGGTAAAATATCGATAGCAAAATTTAAGGAATCTGAATTTAAAAATTTAATTTTTTCGTTTAAATTTTGCCGTGTAAAATTTAAAATTTTTAAAGACTGAGTGTGGCAGTCATTACAATCTGATCTCTAATTTTCAAGGGATATGGCTTAGCTATAAGATAAATATGAATCTTGGTAAAATATACCGACTCGATAGCTAAATTTAAGGGATCTGAATTTAAAAATTTAATTTTTTCGTTTGAAATTAGCATTTTTTATGTAAAATTTAAAATTTTTAAAGACTAAGCTATATGTGGCAGTCATTACAATCTGATCTCTATAAAAAGATTTTCGAGAGACAGGATATTATGCCTCAGGATGCCCGGTTAAAATTACAATCAGATCTCTATAAAAAGATTTTTCGAGAGACAGGATATTATGTAAGCCTTTCCTCAGGACCGGTTAAAATTATAATCAGATCTATAAAAAATTGTTCGAGAACTATTGAAAGGATATTATGCCTCTAACGGCCTAAGCTGAATCTCTAATATCACCGTTTTAAAAGTCTATGTACAATTTCTAATGTCTGCCGTCGTAAGACCTAAACATTATCTAGTCTGAGGTCGTGAAGAAATTGTCAGTGGATTTCATGAGGGCCAGAATCTAAAGATTTCTCTACGCCCGTTGGCAAGAATCATGTAGGATAGGAGCTCTAAAAGGGTTGGCAGATTTAAAGCTGGTAAATTTAAAAAATACTATATGTCTGTTGGCCGATCTTCGATACACTATAGAAATGCGAGAGCCGATGATTGTGAAAGTGTTCAAGAGAGTGTAAATGCTCGAATATTATCGCTGGCGACTGTCTCTTGTACCTGTGTTTATCGCAAAAACAATACACTAGCTGAATTTGTGGTACTTGAGGGTGGGAGCTAAAAATAGATGGGGAAAAATGTAGACATTTTATAGAGGTCTATGCTAGCCGTAGCATTTAACAAGACTAACGATACATATTATTTTTTACCAAATACATGTATCCATTTAAAATTCTTACAATAGCCTTTCATCCATTAAACTGGCCAGTCCTACCAATATCGATACATATTATTTTTTTTCCAAATACGTGTATCCATTAAAAATCTTACAATTCTAACCTTTAACAAGACTACCATTAAAAAAATCTTATGCAAGCCCACTAATACGTTAAATCTTTCCAATATTGCCAAATCTTTAAAATTCCTAAAATTAGATCGAGAGGGTCCTTTCGTGCTTGCATGACTCTGTTGGCGATACCAATAGGATGGCTAAACTCGATACGGCCGATTAGAATGTTGAGAAAGGATTTGAGAGAGGAATGTTTATATACTGCCAAGCCAGGTTTTTCCAAACGGATTAGATGACTGTTGTTGGCAGACAAAATGAGATGTTAGCCATTCTATATATAGGCTACACGAAAAAAACTAATGTTGAATAAATTAAGTTTGCTCCGTCAAGTTATTGATACTGCTCCGTCCTTGAAGATGTGTTGAAGGTCAAACTAAAAAAAAAAAAAAAAAAAAAAAATTTTTTTTTTTTTTTTTTTTTTTTGTGACCTTCAACACATCTTCAAGGACGGAGCAGTATCTATAACTTGACGGATTATTCAACATTAGTTTTTTTCCATGTAACCTATATATAGAATCGCTAACGTACCCACATCTCATTTTGTCTTGACGTCTGCAGATGACAGTCATCTAAATATCCGTTTGGAAAGCCTGGCTTGGTTCTATATAAACATTAGCATTGCTGACCTACCATGTCTAAAGAAATCATTGGGTCCATCCAAAATTATTTTCATGACTAGATTATAGGGTCTGGCAAACCATCTGCATAATCATATAAATTTTCAGCCCCTATAATCGAGTATGAAATAAAATATTTTTTTTATCTGTATTTAAACATGCAGACATTTCCGCTTCGCGGAAATGTCTGCATGTTTAAATACAGATAAAAAAAATATTTTATTTCTATTGCTTTTTCCATGTAACCTATATATAAAATCGCTAACGTACCCACATCTCATTTTGTCTCGACGTCTGCAGTCATCCGCTTGGAAAAGCCTGGCTTGGCTATCTAAACATTAGCATTGTTGGCCTACCGGGTCTAAAGAAGTCATTGGGTCCGTCCATCCATGACCAGTATATCTAATCATGTTATCATGAAACCAGTTTATGAAACGACATGGCCATATCATTAAAATAGCTATCCAAAATTAGAATGGCCATCCAAAATTATTTTCGTGACCATTCGATCTCGTCCTGCGAAGTGTTGGATTTGCCAGCTCAGAATACCTATATCAATATTGGCTGGATCCATAAAAATTTAAAAGAGGCCTCGATAAAATTGAAAAAGGCTGGGAGATAAACATAGTAGATGAATTGCAGACCAGGAAAACCGAACACGTAGAGAGTAGCAACCCATATTCTAAAAATTTAAACGTAATTATGAAAATAGTATTAACGAGATGCCATTCGTTTGCCAATGACAAGAGTAGCGGTTTTAATTTATAGGATACTCACGGGTTTATTTTTTCGACAACACGTTTTGATAGAGGGACTTAGGCTTTGAAAATATTAGCTGGTCTCTCTCCAAGCAACAATTTTATTTTCTTAAATACGACTTAATTTTTTCGTTTTTACAGATTACCTTATGAAGGCTTAGTCTTTGAAAATATTGATTGGTGTCGTGGATCTATATAAGCATTAGCAAAATAATTTAAATTCTAATGCGTAAATTAATTTATTTATTTGGAGATTGGTAATTCCAGATTGCTTTCAAAGCCAATATTGTATAAATAACGCTATCCCATCCAATTTTAAAGGAAATGGGTTTAGACATCAGGAGCTAGTTTATGCATGACCTTACAGTAGAAGAAATAAATTCCACTCCCACCCACCCTAATAGATATACTATATATATACTATATATATAGACTACAGCGCCATCTACAATGAATCTGATTGGATAAAGAAATATAAATTTAGCAACCAACTGAGAAATATAACTTTAGAAACCAATTGAGAAATATAACTTTAGAAACCAACCATCATATCAACCATCATATCAATCAACCAACCAATCAACTGTGAAAAAAAAAAAAAAAAAAAAAAAAAAAAAAAAATTTTTTTTTTTTTTTTTTTTTTTCAGTTGGTTGGTTGATTGATTGATATATATTTTGTATAAATAGCGGCTCCGTACTCAAGCTACATTCATTCTGTCTTCTAGCATATTTATTGAAAAAGCTTATTGGAACGTCTCTAGTTTATGTCTGGCAGATTAACAATACGCTATCCTATCCTGTTTCTAATCTATTCAAACTTTTTACGATGATTAAGTATCACGAGCCAAATTTATTCTGGCCTCTGTGGCTTAATGATTCTGTATACATATTTATTATGTCTTCCAAAGTCTCAAATAAGATTTCTACAATACAAGTTTAAAATATTTACTTATGTCTCCCAGAGCCCCATGTTAAATTTCTAACGTTACCACATTGAATTTGTAATGTCTGCATGGCCCGTTTCAAATATCTACCGTTTATGGCCTCCTCTCAAGCAAAATTCTCATGCGATTTTGTATGAATTGAAACGCGAACGCACATAGCCTTTGAAACGTAAAATAATGTAGTTTATGCTATGTCTGAAATACCTTAAAACGTTAAAATGAAAGGTCTTCTTGCGTGTTTGAGAATGCGACATGAAATACTTCAAGAGAGTGTGAATGCTCGAATAATATCGCTGTCGACTGTCTCTTGTACCTGTGTTTATCACAATAACTATACACTAGCTAAATTTGCGGTACTTGAGTGTGGGAGCTAAAAATAGATCGGACCGATGTAGAAATTTTATAGGACAGGCTTTTATTTAAAATGTTTTAGAGACGACTTGAAGATTATTTGGACTCATGTTGAGTAAATGAATCCGTCAAATTCTAGAAATCATTAGGTCACCAGTATATCTAATCATGTTATCATGAAACTGGTTTATGAAACGACAAGGCCATATTATTAGAATGGATTTGAGAGAGGAATGTTTATATACAGCCAAGCCAGGCTTTTCCAAACGGATTAGATGATTGTTGTTGGCAGACAAAATGAGATGTGGACATTCTATATATAGGCTACACGAAAAAAACTAATGTTGAATAAATTAAGTTTGCTCCGTCAAGTTATCGATACTGCTCCGTCCTTGAAGATGTGTTCAAGGTCAAACTAAAAAAAAAAAAAAAAAAAAAAAAAAAAAAAAAAAAAATTTTTTTTTTTTTTTTTTTTTTTTTTCATGTGACCTTCAACGCATCTTCAAGGACGGAGCAGTATCTGTAACTTGACGGATTCATTTATACATTTGTTTTTCCATGTAACCTATATATAGAATTGCTAACGTACCCACATCTCATTTTGTCTCAACGTCTGCAGACGACAGTCATCTAAATATCCGTTTGGAAAAGCCTGGCTTGGCTCTCTAAACATTAGCATTGCTGGCCTACCGGGTCTAAAGAATTCATTGGTTCCGTCCATCCAAAATCGTGACCAGACTGCGGTATATCTAATCATGTTATCATGAAACTGATTTATGAAACGACATGGCCATATCATTAGAATAGCTATCCAAAATTAGAATGGCCATCCAAAATTATTTGCGTGACCATTCGATCTCGTCCTGCGAAGTGTTGGATTTGCCAGCTCAGTATATTTTCAGTATACCTATACCAATATTAGCTGGATCCGTAAAAATTTAAAAAGAGGCCTCGATAAAATTTGAAACAGACTGGGAGATAAACGTAGCAATTGAATTGACCAGGAGAGGCCCATATTGTAAAAATTTAAACGTAATTATGAAAATAGTATTAACGAGATAATGATTAAGTTTTGTATAAATAGCGGCTCCGTACTCAAGCTACATTCATTCTGTCTTAGCATGTTTATTGAAAAAAGCTGATTAGATATCTTCTAGTTTATGTCTGACCAGACAATACGTTATTGGGTCCTGTTTCTAATCTATTCCAATTTTCACGATGGCCCTTATCAAATACCACGAAATCACAAGCCAAATTTATTCGGGCATATCTTTAATCGCTACCGGATGGCTCTAATATTGGTATTGGTCGAATGGCTAACATATCAATGTAAAATGGCTAACGTATCCAAATAATCATTGTGTATGACCAGCAACAGTCTGGCTTCATGATAATATTCTATAAACACCCATGACCTGATTTCATGAAAATGTGCAACATCTTGTCCATACAATAGTCTATAAAATCTTGCTTTCAAAGCCAATATTGTATCAATAACGCTATCCAATCCTATTTTAAAGGAAATGGGTTTAGACCGCAGGAGCTGGTTTATGCATGACCTTACAGTAGAAGAAATAAATTCCACTCCCACCCACCCTAATAGATATACTATATATATACTATATATATAGACTACAGCGCCATCTACAATGAATTTGATTGGCTAAAGAAATATAGCTTTAGCAACCAACTGAGAAATATAACTTTAGAAACTAACTGAGAAATATAACTTTAGAAACAAACTTAATCAACCAACCAACCAACCTTAAAAAAAAAAAAAAAAAAAAAAAAAATTTTTTTTTTTTTTTTTTTTTTTTTTTTTTTTTTAATGTGACCTTGAACACATCTTCAAGGACGGAGAAGTATCTGTAACTTGGCGGATTCATTTATTCAACATTAGTTTTTCCGTGTAACCTATATATAGAATCGCTAACGTACCCGCATCTCATTTTGTCTCGACGTCTGCCGACAACAGTCATCTAAATATCCGTTTGGAAAGCCTGGTTTGGCTCTATATAAACATTAGCATTGCTGGCCTACCAGGTCTAAAGAAATCATTGAGTCCATCCAAAATTATTTTCGTGACTAGATTATAGGGTCTGGCAAACCATCTGCATAATCATATAAATTTTCAGCACCTATAATCGAGTATGAAATAAAATATTTTTTTTATCTGTATTTAAACATGCAGACATTTCCGCGAAGCGGAAATGTCTGCATGTTTAAATACAGATAAAAAAAATATTTTATTTCATATCTTTTAAATTCTAATGTCTAAATTTACAATATTAGGATATTTTTTTTTTAAAAAAAAAAAATTTATAGAATACTCACAGGTTGCATTTTGTTTTTTTGACAACGAGATTTGATAGAGGGGCTTAGGCTTTGAAAATATTAACTGGACTCTCTCCAAGCAACAATTTTATTTTCTTAAATGTAACTTAATTTTTTCGTTTTTACAGATTACCTTATGAAGGCTCAGTCTTTGAAAATAATGACTGGATCTATATAAGCATTAGCAAAATCATTTAAATACTAATGTCTAAATTTACAATATTAGAATAAAATCTTGTAAACTGACAGGATACTCATGGGTTGGATTTGGTTTTCTCGACAACTTGAAGATTATTTGGAAAAGAACTAATGATGAATAAATTAAATTAGCTTCGTCAAGTCCGTCCTTGAAGTTGCGTCAAGGTCACACAAAAAAAAAAAAAAAAAAAAAAAAAAAAAAAATTTTTTTTTTTTTTTTTTTAAATGCGTCCTTGAGCATATCTTCAAGGACGGACTTGACGACTTCATTTATTCGATATTAGTTTTTTTCGTTTGATCTATATATAGAATGGCTAACGTACCCACATTGTCTCGCCAACAACAGTCTAGTAAAATCTTTTAAATTCTAATGTCTAAATTTACAATATTAGCATAAAGTCTTGTAAATGAAATCTGCTGCGATCTTGCTGTAAAAATATACATTCTGTATGTCGATTCAAGTCATAGCTGCGATCTTCTTCTGTGGCTGATCTTTCAGCATTTGATGTTTCCAACGTCGGCACTAATTTTCAAATACGCAGATCCGTTGTAATATTTAAGTCATTAGTTTTATCGTTTTTCTGGAATCCATTCTTTGCGTTGTCTTCAAGATTTCGTATAGGATATATATTAACGAAACCATTAATGCCATATGAATTCTTTGTAAGCGAGAAACCTTAAATATTTTTTATTGTAGATTTCAGCTTCACTTGCCTCGTTTCTACAATATGGACAACGCTTCGAAAATTTAAACCAAACCATGATGCATTGCATGTGAAAAGTATGGTTGCATGACAATCTGAGACCTTTTCGTTTAAACAGTCTTATGGTTCTCAGACATATGGAACACTCAAGCTTAGATGCGTCGGACTTGGGTGCAGACATCATAGAAACGCTTAAAAGCACAAATGATTCGATAGCGCTGAGCTCTGGACTTTATATACCTGACACTGTTGCATAAACGTTTTCCATGAAAACAGGATGTGATAAAGTTATTTATAGGCTGTGATATTTTCACTGTCAGTACTTATAATATGCTCCGCCCACGTGACCCTATAAAAAATTATACGACCTTGAAAAAAAAAAAAAAAAAAAAAAAAAAAAAAAATTTTTTTTTTTTTTTTTTTTTTTTTTTATGGTCGCGTGGGCGGAGCATTTTCTAAGCACTGACTTGGCTATATATAAACCCGTGTAAGCGACGTATTGTCGCAACTTGTTTCGGTCAGCCGACATTGCCACACCTTGTCATATTAAAGATGGCTGACAACGAAAATGTAAAAAATTCTAGTTTTAGCATTTTTCAAACACGTAACGAAAGCGCAATGCAAAAGTTGAAATTAAAGGTGGAATCTGTCGAAAAAGAAAACGTAGAATTAAAAGAAAAGCTGGTACGTGTCCAAAGTGAACATAGATGTTTTTATGAATTTCTTTCTAATATACATGGCGAAATAAATGATTTGAAAGGGAATAAAAACACCTCAGAAAAGGAAATTATCAGCTTGAGGGAAGAAAATATCATCTTGAAAACAGATATTGAAGACTTAAAATTAGAAAGTGTCAACTTAAAATTAGATATTGCCAACATTGAAAGAGAGACAGGCAACATAAAATACAAAATTGCAGACTTAAAATTTAAAATTGCAACGCTTAAACGAAAATTGTTAGCATATTAAAAGGAGCATTTTCTAAGCACTGACAGTGAATGTCTTTTTTTTTAATTCTACCAATTTTATTTTTTTCAAGCCTTGTACAAATATGTAATGTCAAATATATTAACCGTGACTGGTGTCGTGAATTTATATAAGCATTAGCAAAATCATTTAAATTCTAATGTCTAAATTTACAACATTAGAATAAAATCTTGTAAATTTATAGGATACTCACGGGTTGGATTTGGTCTTTTCGACAACTTGAAGATTATTTGGAAAAGAACTAATGTTGAATAAATGAAGTTTGCTTCGTCAAGTTCGTCCTTGAAGTTGCATCAAGGTCACACGAAAAAAAAAAAAAAAAAAAAAAAAAATTTTTTTTTTTTTTTTTTTTTTTTTTTAAAGGTGGGTGTGGCTTTGATATATATAGGATGGCTAACATGCCCACACATCATTCTCTCTCGACATCTGCCAACAACAGTTTTCAAGTTATCATGTCTCCGTCTGTACTTTCAAATTTGTCAAAATTTACTATCTGATATCTTACAGTAGATTTTCTGAAACGCGTAACAAAATAAAGTCCAATTGAAAATATCAAAGTCTAAACCCTGATTTGAAAATCTGTAAAACTTAGAAAAAAAAATTTTGAAATTGTTTTTTTTAAAGTTAGAAATTGACAATGTGAAGCTTAAGAAATGGATCATTAAAAATGTAACGGTATACTGTCTCTTCAAATATAGGATTGAGATGTGTTAAATCAGTTTACAAATAAAATATTTGTTTACATAAATTTGACGTTAATTTGAAACAATGAGTCGATATCTGCATCGTTTGGATATTTCCATTTTTAAATAGACAGTTTTATACGAAATGTATTTTGTTATTAATATTTTAACAACAAGGTTCGCTATTTTATAGATTTGATACTCTGAGCCCTAAGGTCATTTTTTCTAATTTTTGCGACTAAATACCTCATTTTTTATAATGCCAGAGTTGGTCTCAGAGGTTACATGGTACTCGATTAGAAAATATGAGGCGTTTTGTCTTTCAAATTAGAAAAAATGATTTTTGAAAAAGACATAAATATTTATGTTATCGTATACGATACCGTTTTAGTACTGGAACAGGTTTTAAATTTTCGTGGTCAAAACTAGGGTGTTGTATTCCCGTAAAATGTATATGCCCAAAAGAGGCTTCGAGCAGCGACTGCATAATGGTTAAAGCATGAATTAATGAATCGAGCACTGACTGCATAATGTTTAAAGCATATCTTAATGTATAGAGCGTTGAACAAATAAGGGGGGATATATGTAACAAAAACCTCGAGCTTTAAACAAACAAATAGTTGGGCAAAGTTGAGCAAAACAAAAAGCCTCGAGCATTGAACAAACAAATAGTTGGGCAAAGTTGAGCAAAACATAAAGCCTCGAGCATTGAACAAACAAAGGGCATATGTGTAACAAAAAGCCACGAGCAAGCGCGGCAGAATGTAGAGAGCAAAAAAGTATGTAGAAATATAATATAAGCAATATTTGCATGGTCTAAATTCATACAAAAATCTTCGAGCATCTATAGAGAGGCTATATTTTGTTTTTAAGTAAAATATTTAGTATATATATCGTTTTTTATATTAAGCCCTCAGATGGTAGTCTGTAAAACGTGTTGTCAAAAAAGTGTGTCTGAACTTGAAAAATTTTATAATAGCCAGCAAAGCTAATGATTATGTATAGCCAACCCAAGCCATAGGCATTTCTATAGCGGATCGAAGATATTGCAGCCATATTTAGGTTAAATATATAATGTAATGCAGATACAGGTCAGCCCGTTTCAATTTTATCATATTGCTCAAACACATTACGAGACATAATGACTAGACAACTGTTGCTGACAAATGTTGAGAGACAATAAGAGTGTGAGACAAATAGATAATTATATATAGCTAGTCAAGTTTCAAGGTCACACGAAAAAAAAAAAAAAAAAAAAAAAAAAAATTTTTTTTTTTTTTTTTTTTTTTTTTTTTTTTTTTTTCGTGTGACCTTGAATCTTGACTGGCTATATATATGTTTTCCTGGAAAACGTTTATCAGTATATAAAGTCCAGAGCTCAGCGCTATCGAATCATTTGTGCTTTTAAGCGTTTCTATGATGTCTGCACCCAAGTCCGACGCATCTAAGCTTGAGTGTTCCATATGTCTGAGAACCATAAGACTGTTTAAACGAAAAGGTCTCAGATTGTCATGCAACCATACTTTTCACATGCAATGCATCATGGTTTGGTTTAAATTTTCGAAGCGTTGTCCATATTGTAGAAACGAGGCAAGTGAAGCTGAAATCTACAATAAAAAATATTTAAGGTTTCTCGCTTACAAAGAATTCATATGGCATTAATGGTTTCGTTAATATATATCCTATACGAAATCTTGAAGACAACGCAAAGAATGGATTCCAGAAAAACGATAAAACTAATGACTTAAATATTACAACGGATCTGCGTATTTGAAAATTAGTGCCGACGTTGGAAACATCAAATGCTGAAAGATCAGCCACAGAAGAAGATCGCAGCTATGACTTGAATCGACATACAGAATGTATATTTTTACAGCAAGATCGCAGCAGATTTCATTTACAAGACTTTATGCTAATATTGTAAATTTAGACATTAGAATTTAAAAGATTTTACTAGACTGTTGTTGGCGAGACAATGTGGGTACGTTAGCCATTCTATATATAGATCAAACGAAAAAAACTAATATCGAATAAATGAAGTCGTCAAGTCCGTCCTTGAAGATATGCTCAAGGACGCATTTAAAAAAAAAAAAAAAAAAAAAAAAAAATTTTTTTTTTTTTTTTTTTTTTGTGTGACCTTGACGCAACTTCAAGGACGGACTTGACGAAGCTAATTTAATTTATTCATCATTAGTTCTTTTCCAAATAATCTTCAAGTTGTCGAGAAAACCAAATCCAACCCATGAGTATCCTGTCAGTTTACAAGATTTTATTCTAATATTGTAAATTTAGACATTAGTATTTAAATGATTTTGCTAATGCTTATATAGATCCAGTCATTATTTTCAAAGACTGAGCCTTCATAAGGTAATCTGTAAAAACGAAAAAATTAAGTTACATTTAAGAAAATAAAATTGTTGCTTGGAGAGAGTCCAGTTAATATTTTCAAAGCCTAAGCCCCTCTATCAAATCTCGTTGTCAAAAAAACAAAATGCAACCTGTGAGTATTCTATAAATTTTTTTTTTTAAAAAAAAAAAATATCCTAATATTGTAAATTTAGACATTAGAATTTAAAAGATATGAAATAAAATATTTTTTTTATCTGTATTTAAACATGCAGACATTTCCGCTTCGCGGAAATGTCTGCATGTTTAAATACAGATAAAAAAAATATTTTATTTCATACTCGATTATAGGTGCTGAAAATTTATATGATTATGCAGATGGTTTGCCAGACCCTATAATCTAGTCACGAAAATAATTTTGGATGGACTCAATGATTTCTTTAGACCTGGTAGGCCAGCAATGCTAATGTTTATATAGAGCCAAACCAGGCTTTCCAAACGGATATTTAGATGACTGTTGTCGGCAGACGTCGAGACAAAATGAGATGCGGGTACGTTAGCGATTCTATATATAGGTTACACGGAAAAACTAATGTTGAATAAATGAATCCGCCAAGTTACAGATACTTCTCCGTCCTTGAAGATGTGTTCAAGGTCACATTAAAAAAAAAAAAAAAAAAAAAAAAAAAAAAAAAAAAAAAAAAATTTTTTTTTTTTTTTTTTTTTTTTTTTAAGGTTGGTTGGTTGGTTGATTAAGTTTGTTTCTAAAGTTATATTTCTCAGTTAGTTTCTAAAGTTATATTTCTCAGTTGGTTGCTAAAGCTATATTTCTTTAGCCAATCAAATTCATTGTAGATGGCGCTGTAGTCTATATATATAGTATATATATAGTATATCTATTAGGGTGGGTGGGAGTGGAATTTATTTCTTCTACTGTAAGGTCATGCATAAACCAGCTCCTGCGGTCTAAACCCATTTCCTTTAAAATAGGATTGGATAGCGTTATTGATACAATATTGGCTTTGAAAGCAAGATTTTATAGACTATTGTATGGACAAGATGTTGCACATTTTCATGAAATCAGGTCATGGGTGTTTATAGAATATTATCATGAAGCCAGACTGTTGCTGGTCATACACAATGATTATTTGGATACGTTAGCCATTTTACATTGATATGTTAGCCATTCGACCAATACCAATATTAGAGCCATCCGGTAGCGATTAAAGATATGCCCGAATAAATTTGGCTTGTGATTTCGTGGTATTTGATAAGGGCCATCGTGAAAATTGGAATAGATTAGAAACAGGACCCAATAACGTATTGTCTGGTCAGACATAAACTAGAAGATATCTAATCAGCTTTTTTCAATAAACATGCTAAGACAGAATGAATGTAGCTTGAGTACGGAGCCGCTATTTATACAAAACTTAATCATTATCTCGTTAATACTATTTTCATAATTACGTTTAAATTTTTACAATATGGGCCTCTCCTGGTCAATTCAATTGCTACGTTTATCTCCCAGTCTGTTTCAAATTTTATCGAGGCCTCTTTTTAAATTTTTACGGATCCAGCTAATATTGGTATAGGTATACTGAAAATATACTGAGCTGGCAAATCCAACACTTCGCAGGACGAGATCGAATGGTCACGCAAATAATTTTGGATGGCCATTCTAATTTTGGATAGCTATTCTAATGATATGGCCATGTCGTTTCATAAATCAGTTTCATGATAACATGATTAGATATACCGCAGTCTGGTCACGATTTTGGATGGACGGAACCAATGAATTCTTTAGACCCGGTAGGCCAGCAATGCTAATGTTTAGAGAGCCAAGCCAGGCTTTTCCAAACGGATATTTAGATGACTGTCGTCTGCAGACGTTGAGACAAAATGAGATGTGGGTACGTTAGCAATTCTATATATAGGTTACATGGAAAAACAAATGTATAAATGAATCCGTCAAGTTACAGATACTGCTCCGTCCTTGAAGATGCGTTGAAGGTCACATGAAAAAAAAAAAAAAAAAAAAAAAATTTTTTTTTTTTTTTTTTTTTTTTTTAGTTTGACTTTGAACACATCTTCAAGGACGGAGCAGTATCGATAACTTGACGGAGCAAACTTAATTTATTCAACATTAGTTTTTTTCGTGTAGCCTATATATAGAATGTCCACATCTCATTTTGTCTGCCAACAACAATCATCTAATCCGTTTGGAAAAGCCTGGCTTGGCTGTATATAAACATTCCTCTCTCAAATCCATTCTAATAATATGGCCTTGTCGTTTCATAAACCAGTTTCATGATAACATGATTAGATATACTGGTGACCTAATGATTTCTAGAATTTGACGGATTCATTTACTCAACATGAGTCCAAATAATCTTCAAGTCGTCTCTAAAACATTTTAAATAAAAGCCTGTCCTATAAAATTTCTACATCGGTCCGATCTATTTTTAGCTCCCACACTCAAGTACCGCAAATTTAGCTAGTGTATAGTTATTGTGATAAACACAGGTACAAGAGACAGTCGACAGCGATATTATTCGAGCATTCACACTCTCTTGAAATATTTCATGTCGCATTCTCAAACACGCAAGAAGACCTTTCATTTTAACGTTTTAAGGTATTTCAGACATAGCATAAACTACATTATTTTACGTTTCAAAGGCTATGTGCGTTCGCGTTTCAATTCATACAAAATCGCATGAGAATTTTGCTTGAGAGGAGGCCATAAACGGTAGATATTTGAAACGGGCCATGCAGACATTACAAATTCAATGTGGTAACGTTAGAAATTTAACATGGGGCTCTGGGAGACATAAGTAAATATTTTAAACTTGTATTGTAGAAATCTTATTTGAGACTTTGGAAGACATAATAAATATGTATACAGAATCATTAAGCCACAGAGGCCAGAATAAATTTGGCTCGTGATACTTAATCATCGTAAAAAGTTTGAATAGATTAGAAACAGGATAGGATAGCGTATTGTTAATCTGCCAGACATAAACTAGAGACGTTCCAATAAGCTTTTTCAATAAATATGCTAGAAGACAGAATGAATGTAGCTTGAGTACGGAGCCGCTATTTATACAAAATATATATCAATCAATCAACCAACCAACTGAAAAAAAAAAAAAAAAAAAAAAAAAAATTTTTTTTTTTTTTTTTTTTTTTTTTTTTTTTCCACAGTTGGTTGGTTGGTTGATTGATATGATGGTTGATATGATGGTTGGTTTCTAAAGTTATATTTCTCAATTGGTTTCTAAAGTTATATTTCTCAGTTGGTTGCTAAATTTATATTTCTTTATCCAATCAGATTCATTGTAGATGGCGCTGTAGTCTATATATATAGTATATATATAGTATATCTATTAGGGTGGGTGGGAGTGGAATTTATTTCTTCTACTGTAAGGTCATGCATAAACTAGCTCCTGATGTCTAAACCCATTTCCTTTAAAATTGGATGGGATAGCGTTATTTATACAATATTGGCTTTGAAAGCAATCTGGAATTACCAATCTCCAAATAAATAAATTAATTTACGCATTAGAATTTAATTTATTTCTTCTACTGTAAGGTCATGCATAAACTAGCTCCTGATGTCTAAACCCATTTCCTTTAAAATTGGATGGGATAGCGTTATTTATACAATATTGGCTTTGAAAGCAATCTGGAATTACCAATCTCCAAATAAATAAATTAATTTACGCATTAGAATTTAAATTATTTTGCTAATGCTTATATAGATCCACGACACCAATCAATATTTTCAAAGACTAAGCCTTCATAAGGTAATCTGTAAAAACGAAAAAATTAAGTCGTATTTAAGAAAATAAAATTGTTGCTTGGAGAGAGACCAGCTAATATTTTCAAAGCCTAAGTCCCTCTATCAAAACGTGTTGTCGAAAAAATAAACCCGTGAGTATCCTATAAATTAAAACCGCTACTCTTGTCATTGGCAAACGAATGGCATCTCGTTAATACTATTTTCATAATTACGTTTAAATTTTTAGAATATGGGTTGCTACTCTCTACGTGTTCGGTTTTCCTGGTCTGCAATTCATCTACTATGTTTATCTCCCAGCCTTTTTCAATTTTATCGAGGCCTCTTTTAAATTTTTATGGATCCAGCCAATATTGATATAGGTATTCTGAGCTGGCAAATCCAACACTTCGCAGGACGAGATCGAATGGTCACGAAAATAATTTTGGATGGCCATTCTAATTTTGGATAGCTATTTTGCTAATGCTTATATAGATCCACGACACCAATCAATATTTTCAAAGACTAAGCCTTCATAAGGTAATCTGTAAAAACGAAAAAATTAAGTCGTATTTAAGAAAATAAAATTGTTGCTTGGAGAGAGACCAGCTAATATTTTCAAAGCCTAAGTCCCTCTATCAAAACGTGTTGTCGAAAAAATAAACCCGTGAGTATCCTATAAATTAAAACCGCTACTCTTGTCATTGGCAAACGAATGGCATCTCGTTAATACTATTTTCATAATTACGTTTAAATTTTTAGAATATGGGTTGCTACTCTCTACGTGTTCGGTTTTCCTGGTCTGCAATTCATCTACTATGTTTATCTCCCAGCCTTTTTCAATTTTATCGAGGCCTCTTTTAAATTTTTATGGATCCAGCCAATATTGATATAGGTATTCTGAGCTGGCAAATCCAACACTTCGCAGGACGAGATCGAATGGTCACGAAAATAATTTTGGATGGCCATTCTAATTTTGGATAGCTATTTTAATGATATGGCCATGTCGTTTCATAAACTGGTTTCATGATAACATGATTAGATATACTGGTCATGGATGGACGGACCCAATGACTTCTTTAGACCCGGTAGGCCAACAATGCTAATGTTTAGATAGCCAAGCCAGGCTTTTCCAAGCGGATGACTGCAGACGTCGAGACAAAATGAGATGTGGGTACGTTAGCGATTTTATATATAGGTTACATGGAAAAAGCAATAGAAATAAAATATTTTTTTTATCTGTATTTAAACATGCAGACATTTCCGCGAAGCGGAAATGTCTGCATGTTTAAATACAGATAAAAAAAATATTTTATTTCATACTCGATTATAGGGGCTGAAAATTTATATGATTATGCAGATGGTTTGCCAGACCCTATAATCTAGTCATGAAAATAATTTTGGATGGACCCAATGATTTCTTTAGACATGGTAGGTCAGCAATGCTAATGTTTATATAGAACCAAGCCAGGCTTTCCAAACGGATATTTAGATGACTGTCATCTGCAGACGTCAAGACAAAATGAGATGTGGGTACGTTAGCGATTCTATATATAGGTTACATGGAAAAAAACTAATGTTGAATAATCCGTCAAGTTATAGATACTGCTCCGTCCTTGAAGATGTGTTGAAGGTCACAAAAAAAAAAAAAAAAAAAAAAAAAAAATTTTTTTTTTTTTTTTTTTTTTTAGTTTGACCTTCAACACATCTTCAAGGACGGAGCAGTATCAATAACTTGACGGAGCAAACTTAATTTATTCAACATTAGTTTTTTTCGTGTAGCCTATATATAGAATGGCTAACATCTCATTTTGTCTGCCAACAACAGTCATCTAATCCGTTTGGAAAAACCTGGCTTGGCAGTATATAAACATTCCTCTCTCAAATCCTTTCTCAACATTCTAATCGGCCGTATCGAGTTTAGCCATCCTATTGGTATCGCCAACAGAGTCATGCAAGCACGAAAGGACCCTCTCGATCTAATTTTAGGAATTTTAAAGATTTGGCAATATTGGAAAGATTTAACGTATTAGTGGGCTTGCATAAGATTTTTTTAATGGTAGTCTTGTTAAAGGTTAGAATTGTAAGATTTTTAATGGATACACGTATTTGGAAAAAAAATAATATGTATCGATATTGGTAGGACTGGCCAGTTTAATGGATGAAAGGCTATTGTAAGAATTTTAAATGGATACATGTATTTGGTAAAAAATAATATGTATCGTTAGTCTTGTTAAATGCTACGGCTAGCATAGACCTCTATAAAATGTCTACATTTTTCCCCATCTATTTTTAGCTCCCACCCTCAAGTACCACAAATTCAGCTAGTGTATTGTTTTTGCGATAAACACAGGTACAAGAGACAGTCGCCAGCGATAATATTCGAGCATTTACACTCTCTTGAACACTTTCACAATCATCGGCTCTCGCATTTCTATAGTGTATCGAAGATCGGCCAACAGACATATAGTATTTTTTAAATTTACCAGCTTTAAATCTGCCAACCCTTTTAGAGCTCCTATCCTACATGATTCTTGCCAACGGGCGTAGAGAAATCTTTAGATTCTGGCCCTCATGAAATCCACTGACAATTTCTTCACGACCTCAGACTAGATAATGTTTAGGTCTTACGACGGCAGACATTAGAAATTGTACATAGACTTTTAAAACGGTGATATTAGAGATTCAGCTTAGGCCGTTAGAGGCATAATATCCTTTCAATAGTTCTCGAACAATTTTTTATAGATCTGATTATAATTTTAACCGGTCCTGAGGAAAGGCTTACATAATATCCTGTCT
Organism: Salticus scenicus; assembly: GCA_963930645.1. Taxonomy (NCBI): domain Eukaryota; kingdom Metazoa; phylum Arthropoda; class Arachnida; order Araneae; family Salticidae; genus Salticus; species Salticus scenicus. The sequence continues at coordinate 21,508,093 of OZ005658.1, forward strand.
CTCGAAAAATCTTTTTATAGAGATCTGATTGTAATTTTAACCGGGCATCCTGAGGCATAATATCCTGTCTCTCGAAAATCTTTTTATAGAGATCAGATTGTAATGACTGCCACATATAGCTTAGTCTTTAAAAATTTTAAATTTTACATAAAAAATGCTAATTTCAAACGAAAAAATTAAATTTTTAAATTCAGATCCCTTAAATTTAGCTATCGAGTCGGTATATTTTACCAAGATTCATATTTATCTTATAGCTAAGCCATATCCCTTGAAAATTAGAGATCAGATTGTAATGACTGCCACACTCAGTCTTTAAAAATTTTAAATTTTACACGGCAAAATTTAAACGAAAAAATTAAATTTTTAAATTCAGATTCCTTAAATTTTGCTATCGATATTTTACCAAGACACATATTTATCTTATAGCTAAGCCATATCCCTTGAAAATTGCAATCGGTACGCATCCAATGTTGGCACTAGAAGAATTCATTAGAAATTCAACTTAAGATATTAGAAACGAGCCATGTAGACATTATAACTTCAAACTAGGTGACATTAGAAATTCTACTTAGACTGTTAGAAACTTAACATAGACCCTTAGAATGAAGACGTTAGAAATACAACATCAGCCATTAGAAACGGGTCCTGCAGATATTAGAACTACAACCTAGGCTATTGGTCACGTAGACATTAGAAACTCAAGCTAGACACCGAAGACATTAAAAAAATTATTCAATTTCGTGAACGTAAAAAAAATAATACTTACATGGTCCGTCAGCAACAGTCTTCTAGCTATCATGTCCACAAGTTTATAAGAGCCAACCAGTAAAGCTATTGTATATATAGTCAAGACACACCCACTTAAAAAAAAAAAAAAAAAAAAAAAAAAAAAAAAAAAATTTTTTTTTTTTTTTTTTTTTTTTTTTTTTTTTTTTTTTCGGCTGTTGTCACTTTGTCCTGAAGCTCGTTTATTTTATCCAGCATCTTAGTCACCGTTGCATTATATTTCATTTTGACGCACACAAGCTGTTCTTTCAGAGACAACACTTCTCTTTGCAAATCCGATATGTTTCTATCGCTCTCCGCTTTCAGAGTCTGGTATTTCTCTTTCCAAGACGCGTTTTTGTTTATCAACGAATCGTCAATTTGTTCTCCGTAATTTGATTTTAATTCAACCATCTCTCTCTGCAACTGGATAATTTGTCCCTGCAAAGTATCGTTCTCAGCGCACAACGGACGGGCGTTCATGAGTTCTTCGGGATACGGCTCGTCTATCTCCACATCTGTCATTAAGTCTATACTCCCATCTCTAATTCCATTATTATCTATAAATTTTCGAAAACAAGTCAATAAATGTCTCACGGTATTGCTATGAAATTTTTTCCCGAATTCCCAGTTGTAGTCTCCATTACACCATACGCAAGAAGTTTTCGCATTGATTCCATGAATTTTTGAATGTTTTTCGTATTCAGTTGGTAAAAAATGTAACTTACAACAAATGCATTTGAAAGGATAATTTTTGATTTTCAAATCATTATAGTACATGTGAATCATTGGATCTATGGAATTTGTATTGTCAGCCATCATGTAGAGTTTTGTAAAAATGTTTGAGTGTTAAGAATATCGGACCCTTTAAATAGGTTATAAACATAGCCTTGAACAAAACCACGCCCACTCAAAAAAAAAAAAAAAAAAAAAAAAAAATTTTTTTTTTTTTTTTTTTTTTTTTCAAAGAATGTAATTTTTAACTAAGGGCACTTCTCGTACAATTTTTGCTCCTGTTCTTCGTTTAACTGAAATGTAAAGAAACACCAATCATCTAAGTCCAAGATAGATTTTACTTTAATCCCAGGTTTGCCAAACGGATCCCTCCCAAGAGACAGATCCACTGCGATATAAGTTAGCAAATTATTATCCATCAAAATATCCATCAACGCTTCATATGCCAAATTGAAATACTTATCACATTTGTATGGAAATTTGTTAAAACATTCTCCAAGAAATTGTCCGGTAACAATCAAACACTCCATTACCCAAGGCTGATAGCAATCGCGACCTCGCCAGCTATGATTTGTTAACGTTTTATCGCGAAACAAGTTACTGACTCTAGGAGATATCGAATTTGACTCGATAATATCATTTAATTTTTTCTTCAGCTCGACAATAATGTCTCCGACCCTTTTAACAGTAATACCAGTATGCTGGGGCGGAATCTGAAAATATTCTTCAAGCATTCTCAAAATTGAAAGACCGAATTTATGTTCTCTCAGACTAAATTTTAAATCCATGTAATTCGCGTCGTCGACCAACATCTCATCTTCAGTATCCAAATCGTTTGCCAACTGAACACAGTCTCGAAGTAGATAATGGAAAGCGATTTCAATGCGATGGCTCATTGTCAAAGCGTTATGGTATAAAATTTAGAAGATAGGCGTATATATAGCAAATGTTGTTTCAATGGTAAACAGGACAAGGCAGGAGAAGCTGGTCAGAAACAGAATGATGATTTGAGTACGGCAGCCGTTATTTATATAGTATGAAGACAAGCCACGCCCACTCAAAAAAAAAAAAAATTTTTTTTTTTTTTTTTTTTTTTTTTTTTTTTACAGTTGGTTGGTTGGTTGGTTGATGAAGTTGGTTTCTAAAGTTATATTTCTAAAGTTATATTTCTCAGTTGGCTGCTAAAGTTATATTTCTCAGTTGGCCGCTAAAGTTATATTTTTCAGTTGGCCTCTAAAATTATATTTCTTTATCCAATCATTGTAGATGGCGCTGCAGTCTATATATATAGTATATATATAGTATATCTATTAGGGTGGGTGGGAGTGGAACTTATTTCTTCTACTGTAAGGTCATGCATAAACTAGCTCCTGATGTCTAAACCCATTTCCTTTAAAATATGATGGGGATAGCGTTATTTATACAATATTGGCTTTGAAAACAAGATTTTTATAAACTTTTGTCTGACAAATGACAAGATACTGTCAACCGTAAAATGTTTTCGTCAAGTCGATTCTAGGCGCTGAAAATTTATATGATTTTGCAGATAAGTTTGGGTTGTAACCCTGTTGCCGATTGAAGAAATTAATTTAAGCATTAGTATTTAAATGGTTTTGCTAATACCTATCCAGTCATTATTTTCAAAGACTAAGCCTGCATTAAGCATTCTTCATCTCAGCTGCGTTATCACTTCGTCCTGAAGCTCGTTTATTTTATACCCCTTCACCAACCGTATATATTTCGTTTTGACGCACGCAAGCTGTTCTTAAATTCATAAGCTGCTCATAAGATATATGCTGCGTCATGGCATCAATCCTGGATTGAACCCGTTGAGCGAATGAGGAAAAATATCTATAGAATAAGAAATTTGGCTTTAAGTGTCGCTAGAGACCCATCGTTGTATCTGAGGCCATTCATAAATCGCAAGGTGCAACGAGTGTGCTGTACATCTTAGCAAAAATATGAGCCTAAGTTTAGTTTATGTCGGGTCATCACAAGCGACGAAAGCTGACGGATTGTATGTAGAGGACGAATTTGTAACGACTGAGGCACCATCTGAAAACGATCCCGTGGCAAAAGAACTAGCTATATTAAGACCGCTAATTTCTCTTCATGAAAGAGGAGATTTCGCTGGCATTCAGTTTATGTACCATAATGTTGAAGGATTATCCACTCATTACGAAGACGTACTGGCCGATCCATGCTTCATGAAGAGTGATATAATTATGCTAGCAGAAACGGGAACGTTACCCGCAGATTACTTTGCATTTCCAGGATTTGTAATGGCTGGTGTAATTCATAGCAATGATGATCCAAGAAAGCCTCGAAAGAAATGCGGCGTTATAACCTATATCCGACAAGGATTATCAAATTTATCGAGAAAAACCTTCAGTATAAACCAAGACAGAGTCCAAGTTTTAGTATGTTACATACTCAATAATATAAGATTTGTCTTGGTATATGCAAGTCCGCAAGCCAATGACGAACAAAAAGGCGAAGTTATAGCAGAAGCTCTCCTGCAAGAGGACGAAGATTTCAAAACGGTGCTGGTAGGGGATTTTAATATAGATTTTAATTCAGAAGACGGAAAAGACTTTATGGAGGGGTTACAAGTCCTGAACTTAGATCTACGAACGAATCCCAAACACTATACGACGAGAGGCGGTACGACAATTGATGCAATTTTCTCTAATAAAAGTATGCGAACAGGAGTTTATATTAGTATGTATAGCTACCACATGTCTTTGTATGGACAAATAGACTAAGACAGCATGTTTATATAGTGTGAAAGCAAGCCACGCCCACTCAAAAAAAAAAAAAAAAAAAAAAAAAATATATATATATATATATATTTTTTTTTTTTTTTTTTTTGTGTGACCTTCAACACATCTTCAAGGACGGAGCAGCGTCTATAACTTCACGGATTCATTTCTCCAACATTAGTTTTTTTCGTGTGACCTATATGTAGAATTGCTAACGTACCCACATCTCATTTTGACTCGACGTTAGCCAACAACAGTCATCTAGTTATTCGTAAAATGTTTTCATCCGTTGTACAGTAAAATATTTTACGGATAACTAGATGACTGGCAGACAAAATTAGATGTGGGTACTTTAGCCATAGTTTTTTTTTTTCAAATAATCTTCAAGTTGTCGGTAATACATTTTAAATAAAAGCCCAGCTCTATAATATTTCTACATTTTTACGTAGGTCCTATCTATTTGTAGCTCATACTCTCAAGTACCGCAAATCCAGCTGTACATATCGTTTTTGCGATAAACACAGGTACAAGAGACAGTCGCCAGCGATAATATTCGAGCATTTACACCCTCTTGTCACATTCTCAAACAAGTCTCATTTAAGAAAATAAAATTGTTGTATGCAGAGAGTCCAGATAATATTTTCAAAGCCCCTCTATCAAAACTTGTTGTCGAGGAAACAAAACGTGAGTATTCTATAAATTAAAAAAAAAATAATATGCTAATATTATAAATTTAGACATTAGAATTTAAAAGAAATAGAAATAAAATGTATCGCGGAAATGTCTGCATGTTTAAATACAGATGTAAAAAATATTTTATTTCATTTTTACAATATGGGCTGCTATTCTCAATGCGTTCCTGCTAAGCATGGCTTCTGCAATTCAATTCAATGGCACCGTTTGTCGTGACAACCCTCAGCCTGTTTGAATCTTATCGAAGCCTCTTAAATTTTTATGGATCCAGCCAATGTAGGTATCTCTAAATAGAGCTGGCAACTTCGCTGGAATGGTCCCAATAATTTCTATAAACCCGGTAGGCCAGCAAGGCTAAAGTTTATATAGAGCCAAGCCAGGCTTCTCCAAACGGATATTTAGATGACCGTTGTTGGCAGGAGTCGAGACAAAATGAGATGTGGGTATGTTAGACATTCTATATATAGGCGACACAAAAAAAATATAGGCTTTGAAAAAAAAAAAAAAAAAAAAAAAAAAAAAAAAAAAAAAATTTTTTTTTTTTTTTTTTTTTTTTTTTTTTTTCACAGTTGGTTGGTTGGTTGATGAAGTTGGTTTCTAAAAATATATTTCTAAGTTGACCGCTAAAGTTATATTTCTCAGCTGGCTGCTAAAGCTATATTTCTCAGTTGGTTCCTAAAGCTATATTTCTCGGTTGGCGGCTAAAGCTATATTTCTCAGTTGGCCGCTAAAGTTATATTTCTTTATCCAATCATTGTAGATGGCGCTGCAGTCTATATATAGTATATATATAGTATATCTATTAGGGTGGGTGGGAGTGGAATTTATTTCTTCTAGTGTAAGGTCATGCATAAACTAGCTCCTGATGTCTAAACCCATTTCCTTTAAAATAGGATGGGATAGCGTAATTTATACAATATTGGCTTTGAAAACAAGATTTTTATAGACTTTTGTCTGATAAATAACAAGATACTGCAGGTTTTCATGAAATCAGAATAGATCATAGGCTTTTATAGAAAAATATATCTCTCTAGTGTCCGTCAATGTACATCTTGCTGAAAACACATTACGAGGCATAGTGACTAGATGACCGTTGCAGGCAAATGTCGAGACACAATGAGAGTGTAGTCATGTTAACCATAGTATATATAGACAAGCTTCAAGGGTGGGCGTGGCACCTTTAAAAAAAAAAAAAAAAAAAAAAAAAAAAAAATTTTTTTTTTTTTTTTTTTTTTTTTTTTTTTTTTGTGTTACCTTGAACACATCTTCAAGGACGGAGCAGTATCTATAACTTGACGGATTTATTTATCCAACATTAGTTTTTTTCGTGTGACCTATATATAGAATGGTTAACGTACCCACATCTCATTTTGTTTCGATTTTTTTAGCGTCTTCATATTTGGACAGTCTCCGTTTAAGCTCAACAATTTCAATTCTCATATTTCGATTTTCGGCTTTCAGCTTCTTCTTTCAGAAACGACACTTCTCTTTGCAAATCCGATATTTTTCTATCGTTCTCGGCTATGAGAGACAGGTATTTCTCTTTACAAGACACGTTTTCGTTTTTCAATGAAGCCATCTCTCTTTGCAATTCGACAACTTCTCCCTGCAAAATCTTAATCTCGGATTCCAGATTCCAATTCGCTTCCACGATCGGCCTCGCGTCTCTCAAATAACTCTGGATTTTATTTGGCGGCGTCCATAATTCGTCGCCTAACAATTCGTAGAAACAATTACCTCTCTCAGCCTGAACCCTCAGCCAGTTTCCATCTACGTCTTCTCGATCCAGATAAAGCTTTTTACCACCCATCAAATATAGAATCTGAGGCGTCTCGCGGTTCGTGGGTACAAACTCTCTTTTGAGAGGCAGCACCATCCCGCCTCTGAAAGCGTGAAAATGTTTAATCTTTTGTTTATACACTCCGTTTTCTTCAACTAGCATACTGTAAGCTAATTTAGGCAGCGAGGCCCTCCGAAACATTTCATGATACATCGCCTGTTCGATACCCCCATCCCAATGTAAAGCCAGCGGCAACCTGAAGTCTTTTGGCAGCGTCCGAAATATGTAAAAATGTTTATCTTTCAGTGGAGCCTTTTTATGTCTCTTGCCACCTATTGTAAATATACATCTAGATATTCTCTTACTCACGTAACCCATTGTATGGACGAGATGCATGGCAGACACGATCTCTACGCATCTCTTAGAAAGATAACGTTTACGTGGTCTGTTAGCAGGTTTGACTTTCGACCAAACATGTTCCTTGAAAAAGCCTTTAGGCGAAATGACTATCATGTGTCGATGCTGCCGAAAATACGGTAGCTCGTCCGGTCCGCCGTCACACCAACACGAAAAGGGTAGAGTCACGACTGTCCCTTTTTGCTCATCCATGGCCTTCAGAAAACTTTCAAACGCAACGGCTTTGACTATCACGTGAAGCCAATCCGTAGAATCTTTGGTCCGGACGTATTTTCGAACGTAAGAGGCTGCCATGTTCAAGTTCTCGTCTTCGAAATAATCTACTTCAGAATCGTGATCCATCAAATAAATGTCTTCGAAAGCATGACGCGATAAAAGATTGCTGATATCCTGATGGCCGAAAAAAGATTCTGCAGCGCACAACGGACGGGTGTCCATGAGTCTGAGCTCGTCGGGAAGTTGATATGGCTCGTCCATCTCCACATCCGTCTTCAATTCTACGCTCCTATCGATTCTCTTAACGGCTATAAATTTTCGAAAACATGTCAATAAATGTCTCGCGTTGTGCTTCTTTTGGCCATATTTCCACTCGTAGTGTCCATTACACCATGCGCAAGAAGTCTTCGTTTTCAATCCATGGGTTAAAGAATGCTTTTCGAAATTTATTGGTAACATTTCAACCTTGCAATGGGGACACTTGAAAGAATAAGCTTTCCTTCTCAAATCCATATAATAATTGTGTATATTTTTTAGACCCTGAGTCTGTGGATCCATCATGTTGTTTGTAAAACTGTTACAGAATTAAGAATATCGAAAGCTTTTATATAGCTTCTAAACATGGCCTTGAACAAAGCCACGCCCACTCAAAAAAAAAAAAAAAAAAAAAAAAAAATTTTTTTTTTTTTTTTTTTTTTTTTTTTTTTACAGTTGGGTGGTTGGTTGATGAAGTTGGTTTCTAAAGTTATATTTCTAAGTTGGCCGCTAAAGTTATATTTCTCAGGTGGCTGCTAAAGATATATTTCTCAGGTGGCGGCTAAAGCTATATTTCTCAGTTGGCCGCTAAAGTTATATTTCTTTAGCCAATCATTGAAGATGGCGCTGCAGTCTATATATATATAGTATATATATAGTATATCTATTAGGGTGGGTGGGAGTGGAATTTATTTCTTCTACTGTAAGGTCATGCATAAACTAGCTCCTGATGTCTAAACCCATTTCCTTTAAAATAGGATGGGGATAGCGTTATTTATACAATATTGGCTTTGAAAACAAGATTTTATAGACTTTTGTCTGACAAATGACAAGATACTGCAGGTTTTCATGAAATCAGAATAGATCATAGGTTTTTATAGAAAAATTTAACTCTCTAATGTACATCAATGTACATCTTGCTGAAAACACATTACGAGACATAGTGACTAAACGACCGTTGCAGGCAAATGTCGAGACACAATGAGAGTGTAGTCATGTTAGCCATAGTATATATAGACAAGCTTCAAGGGTGGGCGTGGCACCTAAAAAAAAAAAAAAAAAAAAAAAAAAAAAAAAAAAAAAAAAAAATTTTTTTTTTTTTTTTTTTTTTTTTTTTTTTTAAGGGTTGGTTGGTTGGTTGATATATATACATGTTCATCAAGATTCATTTATCAAGATTAGCTTTTCAATTTCATCCTGGCCTTTTCACGTTTTTGTGCTAAAATTTATCAGATGTTTTTTAATTACTTCTTCGCTAAAGATTCTTTGAGGCCCTCTTTTATATATTTCCCAAATTTTCCTTTAAGCTTAACATTCTCCAGTTCCAGAATCGAAATTTTCGCTTTCAGATCTCGGCCATCATCCTGTCCCTATCTACATCTTTCAAACGGTTCTTCCACAACTATTCTCCCTGAAGCGGTACATTTACCTTTACGATGATTTCCAGCCTCTTTTTACACTCGTCCAATTCTCGTTCGTAGCGTTTAGTCATCTCGTCCATATCTTTCTTGTGACGCTTACTCATTTCATTTTCGATCTCGTCCAGCTTACGTTTCAGGGTCGTTATTTCCTTCTCCAAGTCGCAGCAACGAGACATGAAGGGTTTCGCGCACTTGAAACACTCTTGCTGCATCCTTTTCGGAACCCAAAATTCATCCGCGACGACGTGGTAAAACATCTTGTAGTCTTTTTTAGTTTGGCGTCCGGGCTTGAAATACAATTTCTTGCCGTCGTTCAAATACAAATAATTATCCGTAGGCTCTTCCGACGATCGAAATCTTTTAGAAACGGGTAGCACGAGATTCAACACCACGCCTGGTAAATTTCTGACTTTGATACGCCACTTGGCATCGACAAACTCCATCGCAACGCGAAGCAGCGTGTTTGGATCCATACGCCCGTATTTCTGCGAAAGCAGTTCCATGAGCCCGCCTTCCCAGAGCGTCGCCAGCACCAACCTGTATTCTGCCGGAAGCGTCTCCATTATGTAAAAATGATTCATGTTATTGTCCCACGGTTCGTTTTCGGTAAACGTGAAATTGCATCTGGATCGACGATGGCTGAGATAGCCCAACGTATTGACGAGGTGCAATGCCGATTCTATAGGCTTTTTGGCTTTACATTTGAAACCCTTAAACGGTTTGTCTTCGGACTTGACCTTAATATTTTTCCACACCTTGTCTCGAAAATATTCCTTAGATTTGGAAACGACGATCATGTGTCTGTGATGTCTATAGAAATCCTCAGGGTACGTGCCTCCGTCGCACCAACATGAGAAAGGCAGCATCCGCGTGACATTTGAATCGTTTCGCATGGCTTCCAGAAAACTATCGAAAGCCACAGCCCGAACCATTAAGTGATACCAAATCTCTTCTCCTCGAAGGAATCTCTGCACGCAAGAGGCAGCCAAGTTCAGCGTACGGTCTTCGAAAGGTACGGTCGGAGGTTCCAAATCTATGGGTGAAACGGCCTCGTAGGCTTCGTCGTCGAGAATTCTCAAACGGCCGAAGAACTTCTCTTTCTCGCACATTGGCTCGAAATTGAAAAAGGCGCATCTTTCGGGTAGCGGCACGTCTTCTGGAGCGGGATTGGTAATTCGATTCAGAAAATTTCTCCAGCATACCATGATGTGGTCGGCATGAGCGTTTTTATGTTTCGAACTAAATTTTACATAATTTTTCTTGTCTGGACACCAGATACATCGCAGATTGCCGTTTATGCCGTGTTCTGATAAACAATGATTGTGGTAATTTCTCGAAAAGAGAATAACCTTGCAATGCGGACACGGAAACTGAACTTTATTTCTTTTCATAGCAGAGGAATAGCGGTTTATATTTTTACCAGCAACCATGATAAAATGTATCAGCAACAAGCCGTTTCTAGGTTATTTAGATTTAGATAGCTTAATTTCATTAAACTTTCCTCGTAACAAATAATGTTCTTGTCTAATCTTTTATCAACAGATCATGAATATTTTTTATTTACTGTCGTTTTAAATTTGTCGTGTAAAACCCAAATCGCTCCACACGATCAGGCTTTTCATGGAAAAATATATATTTTTTCAATATGAAAACAATCAGCCGCAACGATATTGTTTCAAAGGCTCATGGAAAAATAAACATCTTTCAATATGAAAACAAAGACATTTTTTTAACGTTTCAAACGGCCCAACCAGCAAAGCTTACGTTTCAAACGGCCCAAGCAAAGACATTTTTTTAACGTTTCAAAGGCTACGTTTCAAACAGCCCAGCTAGCAAAGCTAACGTTTCAAAGGCTACATTTCGAAGGCTACATTTCAAAGGCTACATTTCAAACAGCAAAGCTTACGTTTATAGAGCCAAGCCAGTTTCAAAGGCTACATTTCAAAGGCTACGTTTCAAACGGCTACGTTTCAAAGGTTACGCTTCAAAGGTTACATTTCAAACAGCCCAGCCAGCAAAGCTAACGTTTCAAAGGCTACATTTCAAACGGAGATATGATATTTAGATGGCGACATGAGATGTGGGCACGTTAACCATCCTATATATATAGGTCACACGAAAAAACGTTCAAATGCAATGAATAAATGATATTTTTGTTAAATATTATTGGTCGTTACGTTGCTCCTGTTTCAAAAGTCGATTAAAAGTCATTTTTTATAAAATTTAGTTTTAGGTAAAGGAGTGAAACGTTTTGACAAAAACGTTGAAAGGTAATTAAATTATTTTTTTAATTGATATTTTCATTGAAATTGCATGAAAAAAAGGTAGGGTTAAATAGTCGTGGAAACTTGTTTTGGCTATAATTGGCACTTTTGCCGTTTTTCGCGTCGGGAAATAATTTTTTCAATTTCCAAATGACAACTGTCATCTAGGATTTACATGAAATCCAGGCTGTCTATCGCACCTCTTGAAACTGCCTCTGAAAACGGTTTCCGAGATAACTTTTACGCGTATCATGTATTCTCATACAAAGTCAAATGCCTATGTCCAATCCGTGTCATCTGTCATTTTTGGAGCTGTCCGCTAGCATGAAATCCAGTCCTCTGAAAACGAGACAATTTTTACACGCGTCATGCATAAATAGTCAAATGGCTATTGAGATCCCCAACATGATAGCCTTTAAGTCTTTCGTTATGCATTGATACGAGAAGCCCAACACTTTATAAAAGAAGGGTTGAAAAAATTAATATCTGTATGTTTAACTACTGATAAATAAAATATTTTTTTCATAAATATATAAATTTTTAGTTATCGTACCTATGATCGAGTCTACAATATAGTTGGCTGATAAGCTAAGCTTTATTTTTTAAGAGTATTATAGCAATTTTATCTATTCAAATAGCCTAGTATAATCGTTATACATTTGTGTATGCTCAAATATGAAAACAAATATCGCCGTTTATTACCTATAATGGATGCCTTTATCTGAACGTTAAGCGGGTTCTTCCGATATTTCACGAAAAAAATATTTATTACCATGAAACTGCCACTCGTCATATTGTAATAGACTGGCTTATCCCTTGAAAATTTAAATTTTTTCTCTTGGCCAAAACTAACGTACGCTATGGGTGAACCAATAGGTTATGAAACCGTTGTTGTCATAGCGGGACAGGATTCGTTAAGATTGGTACAGCATTCATTTAGAAACGGTCGTTGCCTAACCTTATTCATTTTAAAAACAATTATTAAGCCAAATGTGTAGCAATTTAATTTCAGACTGTAGAAGACATGAGATTTGAACGAGTCACGGAAACAGGACGAGATCGTTCTAAAACCGGCAGGATCTAATGTTAGATAGATGAGCGTCTTAGTGGGACAGATTGATGCGAGAAGAGTTGAGTACGGCTATTTATACAGAATGAATCCAAGCCACGCCCATTGAAAAAAAAAAAAAAAAAAAAAAAAAAAAATTTTTTTTTTTTTTTTTTTTTTTTTTTCATGTGTCCTTGAATGTGACCTTGACGGAGCAATGTATAAGATATGGCGGAGCTATTTATACAATATTAGTTTTGTGTCAAGTATATTAGTTTTGTGTCAAGTATATTATTTTTATACGTTACGTTATTTTTCAATATGTTATTTTTTTCGATATGTTATTTTTAATATGTTATTTTTAATATGTTATTTTTATACGTTACGTTATTTTTATACGTTACGTTATTTTTACGTTACGTTATTTTTTACGTTACGTTATTTTTACGTTACGTTATTTTCGTCACTTAACATTTAGCTGACTTCTTGTACAATATTCTCTCCTGTGTTTTGTCCAATTGAAATGTCCACATACTCCAATCTTTGTCCAAAACTGATTTAACCTTAATACCAGGTTTACCAAACGGATCCCTATTATTAAACAGATCGGCTCTGATACAACTTAACAAGCCACTCTTTTCCATAATATCTATTAAGGCAACGGATGCCAGATCAAATACCCCGTTGTTGTATCGAAATTTGGCAAAACATTCTCCGAGAAAGCATCCAGTAACGATCAAACACTCCAGCACCCAAGGTTGATAAGATTCGGCACCACGCCAACGACGATACGTTAAGCTTTTGTTGCGCAAAAGGCCTCGGACTTTAAGAGATATGCTATCAGAATCGAGTATGGCTACTAATTTTTCTTTCAGCTTGGGAATGGCCTCTTCGATCTGTTCGATCTTCATACCAGTAGGTAAAGGCGGTGTCTGAAAATAGTCTTCTAACATTCTCAAAATAGAAAGGGCAAATTTGTGTTCTTTCGGTTTCCATTCTGGATCGTCCCAGTCATTTCTGATGTCGACCATCCTATATTCGCCGGTAGCTTCCCAGTTTGCCAGATGAACGCAGTCTCTGAGTAGGTAATGAAAGACGCTTTGAATGGGATCAGAGAAATCCATTATGAAAAATTGCAAATGTCAGTCCAACAACAATTGTAGAATGAGAAAAATGATATAAATCCTGAAGGCAGCCAGGGTATATATAGGGGCAGATTAAATGACCTTGAACCAACCTTGAAAAAAAAAAAAAAAAAAAAAAAAAAAAAAAAAAAAATTTTTTTTTTTTTTTTTTTTTTTTTTTTTTTTTTTTTTTTTCGTGTGACCTTGAACATATCTTCAAGGACAGATCCATAACTTAAAGGAGCAAAGTTTATTTATTCGATATTAGTTCTTTCGCGTGACCTATATATAGAATGGGTAACGTACCCACATCTCATTTTGTCTCGCCAACAACAGTCATCTAGTTATCATGTCTTCGTAAATCTTTTCGTCCGTTGTACGGTAAAATATTTTACAGATAACTCTAATCGAATCTCATAAAATTTATAAGTTATTTTTTTTACAAATCCAATATTGGTAGCCTATCGATTTAAAAAAAATGGGTCAAACGAGGCTTCCATCGTCAAGATAAGTCATAATGACAAATCTAGACATGAGGAAGCCTCGTTTGACCCAAGTTTTTTAAAATTTCCATGTATATAACTATTGCACATACACTCTTCGCCTTTCCACAATAGCTGTTCGACAAACAGGACAATTTTCCAGTTTGTCCGAACAAGCCATGCAACATACCACATGCCCACAGTCAAAGAATGCCACCTGGCTCTCTTCTGTCAAGCAGACCTTGCATTCGTTCCGTCTCCTCCAACAGGTAGCCAATCTTTTAGAATTGTCAGAAGGGCCGTCCAATAGATCATTTCGGAAAAGGTCTGTATATAGTTGCAGCCAGTCCTGCAATTTGGCATTCCCCTCCGTTTTAATATGAACATCAAATAAATCTTCCGAAGACATAGGAAAATCAGCCGCGACCCGTCCATATCTCCAGAGTCTCTGCATTTCTGCTACGTCGGAAAACAGGCTCACGTAGTTAAACATTTCTTCTATTTCAAAAACTGGAAAGGAATCTATATGTTTGGTGGCACGATACTGAGAAAATTCGTAAATATCATTAAACTGCAGCAGCAAACCCACATCTACTGCCGAAACGTAAGTCATTCCGTCAGAGGCTAGGGCAGACCTCAAGCCGATATGGCCTGGGAAAAATAATCTCATCCACATGACTTGAGAGCTAGTGAGCAATTGAAATTACAAGCGCTGAGCACCGGCTTTTATAGTAGAAGCATATCCTTTAAAACAGGATGCGATAAAGTTATTTATATGAGTTACATAAGTCCAAGAAAACAGGATGAGGCCTTGACCTTTCAAGCAGGAAGAGATAAAGTTATTTATACGAGTTGCATAAGTCTTTGAAAACAGGATGCATGTAGGAAGCGGCTAAAATTATAATCAGATTTATAAAAAAACTGTTGACAGGATATTATGCAGCGAATTCTATATATATATATATGCTTAAGTCAATATAAAGATATTTTTTTCTAATTGGTTATTTTTAGACCGGCGAACAAGACAATTTCGCTCGGATTACCAAACGGATTATAGTTGCGATTTAGGTCGCGTTCAATGCAGGCAATATAGCCATAAGTGTCCAACATATCTATCAGCGTTTCAAAAGCCACATCAAACATATCCACATTGCAATTTGTCCAGCAATCTGCAACAATGCATGCTGTAACAATTAAGCATTGTAGAATCCAAACTTGATAACAGCATTGGCCAGGCAGCACAATATCTTCAGCGAACAGATTTTTAATATCAGGAGACATTTTATCGTAGTCATAATATGCTATGCATTGCAATTGGCCTTTCAACATTCTAAATGCCTTTTCGGGCGTATCGAGTTTAGCCTTCGAATGGATAGAGTTATTCTGAAAATACGCTGTGAGCATTTTTAAAATAGAGCAGCCAAAATTAGATTTCAACAAGACTTCAGAGGTTTCTTGACGATAGGCGAGACTAACGCATTCACGGAGTAGAGCACGAAACTCATTTTGGACAGACATGATGCCAATGAATCTTTTAGAACACAAACCCACATTTATATAGGCACGATCGCACTGAGAAATTTATAGCGAAGCCACGCCCACCGAAAAAAAAAAAAAAAAAAAAAAAAATTTTTTTTTTTTTTTTTTTTTTTTTTTTTACAGTTGGTTGGTTGGTTGATGAAGTTGGTTTCTAAAGTTATATTTCTCAGCTGGCTGCTAAAGTTATATTTCTCAGTTGGCCGCTAAAGTTATATTTCTCAGTTGGCCGCTAAAGTTATTTTTCTCAGTTGGCCTCTAAAATTATATTTCTTTATCCAATCATTGTAGATGGCGCTGCAGTCTATATATATAGTATATATATAGTATATCTATTAGGGTGGGTGGGAGTGGAATTTATTTCTTCTACTGTAAGGTCATGCATAAACTAGCTCCTGATGTCTAAACCCATTTCCTTTAAAATAAGATGGGGATAGCGTTATTTATACAATATTGGCTTTGAAAACAAGATTTTATAGACTTTTGTCTGACAAATGACATGATATTGCAGGTTTTCATGAAATCAGAATAGATCATAGGCTTTTATAGAAAAATTTAACTCTCTAGTCTCCATCAATGTACATCTTGCTCAAAACACATTACGAGACATAGTGACTAGACGACCGTTGCAGGCAAATGTCGAGACACAATGAGAGTGTAGTCATGTTAGCCATAGTATATATAGACAAGCTTCAAGGGTGGGCGTGGCACCTAAAAAAAAAAAAAAAAAAAAAAAAAAAAAAAAAAAAAAAAATTTTTTTTTTTTTTTTTTTTTTTTTTTTTTTGTGTGACCTTGAATACATCTTCAAGGACGGAGCAGTATCTTTAACTTGACGGATTTATTCAACATTAGTTTTTTTTCATGTGACCTATATATAGAATCGTTAAAGTGCCCACATCTCATTTTGTCTGCCAACGACATCCGTTTGGAAAAGCCTCTATATAAATTTTAGCCTTGCTGGCCTACCGGGTCTAAAGAAATCCATCCAAAATCGTGACAAGATTCAAATCATCCATTGTACGGTAAAACATTTTAAATAAAAGGCCTACGTAGACTACAATAACATGTCTGCCTATTTTCTACGAACCGATGTATTTTTAAACCCCACCCTCAAGTACCTCAAATCTAGCTGGAGTCTCATTTTTACGATAAACACAGGTCTCAGACACAGTCGCCAGCGATATTATTTGAGCATTTTGACCCATCGATCCAAAAATTAATATTGACACAATTATCAGAAAAAACTGTCTTTCAGGCAAGCTAATGCTTATATAGAACCTTGTCGGTAAAAATTCAAAGGTTGTCCAGCAAAGCTAATTGTTTAGACTTTGCAGAGAGACCAGTTAATATTTTCAAAGCCTAAGACCCTCTATCAAAACTTGTTGTCGAAAAAACCAAAATTAACTCGTGATTACGCTATACATTAAAAAAAAATATGCTAATATTGTAAATTTATACATTAGAATTTAAAATAAATAGAAATAAAATATATTTTTTAAATCTGTATTTAAACATGCAGATATTTTCTACCAGTTAATATTTTCAAAGCCTATACCCCTCTATCAAAACTTGTTGTCGAAAAAAACAAAACTAAACTGTGAATATGCTATAAATTAAAAAAAAAATATACTAATATTGTAAATTTATACATTAGACTTTAAAAGAAATAGAAATAAAATATTTTTTTATCTGTATTTAAACAAGCAGACATTTTCCGCTCCGCGGAAAATGTCTGCATGTTTAAATACAGATAAAAAAATATTTTATTTCATACTCAATTATTAGTATAGCTGAAAAAATATATATATGATGTCTCTAATTTACATCGACCCTTAAGTACCGCAAATCCAGCTCGAGTATCGTTTGTGTGATAACTAAGGCCAAACAAAATGTCGCATGCAAAATCTTCGAGCGTCTATAGAAATGAATAGATTTTTTTTTTTTTTTTTTTTTTTATAAAATATTTATATTATATTATATTATATTTATATTATATTATATTATATTTATATTTATATTATATTTATACTTATACTTATAATACTAATTTAAATATAAATATAAGTATAATATATGTAATAAATTTAATCAGTCCGTATCGAGTTTGGACATCCTCTTGGTTTAGGAAACAATACTTTAAGCCTTGGGCTACGAAAATTATTTTGAATAGGCCCAATGATTTCTTTAGAACACAAACCCGATCCAGCCAGCAAGGCTAATGTTTATACAGAGTCAATCTTACACGATTAAAAATTTAATATCGACGTCTGATCAGTAGGTTAAGCTACATTTAAGAAAAAACTCTTTGCGTCGACTTTGCAGAGAATCCATTCATATTTTCCAAGGGTAAGCCCTTTGTCCAAACTTGTTGTCGAAAAAACTAAAATATACCCGTGAGTATCCTATAAATTTACAAGATTTAATACTAATGTTGTAAACTTAGGCCTTAGAATTTAAAATATTTTGTTAATGATTATATAGATTCAGAGACAAAGCCATCCAGACAATATTTTCAGAGACAAGGCCTTCATAAGGTAATCTGTGAAAACGAAAAATTTTAAAAAAATAACATAGTTACCTGGACTTTGCAGAGAGTCTTCAGACCAGCTAATATTTTCAAAGCCCTTTCATTGTTGTCACCACATATGTAGGAGTAATGTTAGAAAATGAGATTTGTCAGCTGCTTATATAGGCGCTATAAATCTATCAAGGTCACAAGGTCACACGAAAAAAAAAAAAAAAAAATTTTTTTTTTTTTTTTTTTTTTTTTTTTTTTTTACAGTTGGTTGGTTGGTTGGTTGATGAAGTTGGTTTCTAAAGTTATATTTCTAAAGTTATATTTCTCAGTTGGCTGCTAAAGTTATATTTCTCAGTTGGCTGCTAAAGTTATATTTCTCAGTTGGCTGCTAAAGTTACATTTCTTAGTTGGCCGCTAAAGCTATATTTCTCAGTTGGCTGCTAAAGCTATATTTCTTTAGCCAATCAAATTCATTGTAGATGGCGCTGCAGTCTATATATATAGTATATATATAGTATATCTATTAGGGTGGGTGGGAGTGGAATTTATTTCTTCTACTGTAAGGTCATGCATAAACTAGCTCCTGATGTCTAAACCCATTTTCTTTAAAATAGGATGGGGATAGCGTTATTTATACATAATTGGCTTTGAAAACAAGATTTTATAGACTTTTGTCTGACAAATGACATGATATTGCAGATTTTCATGAAATCAGAATAGATCATAGGCTTTTATAGAAAAATTTAACTCTCTAGTGTCCATCAATGTACATCTTGCTCAAAACACATTACGAGACATAGTGACTAGACGACCGTTGCAGGCAAATGTCGAGACACAATGAGAGTGTAGTCATGTTAGCCATAGTAAATATAGACAAGCTTCAAGGGTGGGCGTGGCACCTGAAAAAAAAAAAAAAAAAAAAAAAAAAAAAAAAAAAAATTGTGTGACCTTGAATGACCTTGAAGCCCGTTGCCACAAAAAAGCAAGTTGGAGCAAAATAGGAGAATGTAGGAGCATGAATCGTAGCTACCCTATAGAAATGGATAGATTTTTTTTTTTTTTTTTTTTTATACTAAATATTATATTATATTATATACATATTTATATACATATATACATATATACTATTTATACTATATTATATTATATTATACTTATACTTATACTTATATAATATTAATATAAACATAAATATAAGTATAAGATATGTAATAAATTTCTAAAGATATTAGTAGGGATAATTTTAAATATAAGTATAAGATATGTAATAAATAATCGATTTTGATATTTTCAAAGCCCTCAGATCTGTTGTCAAAAAAAATCTCTGTCCAGTAAAGTGAGTCCTTATATCTATCAAATATTTTAATCAGTCCGTATCGAGTTTGGACATCCTCTTGGTTTAGGAAACAATACTTTAAGGGCTACGAAAATTATTTTGGATAGGCCCAATGATTTCTTTAGAACACAAACCCGATTCAAACAGCAAGGCTAATCGGACCCAAGCTTACACGATTAAAAATTTAATATCGACGTCTGATCAGTAGGTTAAGCTATATTTAAGAAAAAAATCTTAGCGTCGACTTTGCAGAGAATCCGTTCATATTTTCCAAGGGTAAGCCCTTCGTTCAAACTTGTTATCGAAAAAACTAAAATTGACCCGTGAATATCCTATAAATTTACAAGATTCCATGCTAATGTTGTAACTTTAGGCCTTAGAATTTAAAATATTTTGTTAATGATTATATAGATTCAGAGACGAAGCCATCCAGACAATATTTTCAGAGACAAGGCCTTCATAAGGTAATCTGCGAAAACGAAAAATATTAAACTACATTTAAAAAAAAACATAGTTACCTGGACTTTGCAGAGAGTCTTCAGACCAGCTAATATTTTCAAAGCCCTTTCATAGTTGTCGAAAAAACTAAAATTAACTCGCGAGATAATTTAAAAATAAACATATACCAATAATGTAAATTTAGACATTAGAATTTAAAATATTACGTTAATGCTTATATAGATTCAGAGACACAGCCATCCAGACAATATTTTCAAATGTATAAACCCAATCATAAGTGATAGAGGCATGACTAGATGACTGTTGCTGGTCAGACACAATGACGGTTTGGATGCGTTAGCTGCCACATATATAGGAGTAATGTTAGTAAATGAGATTTGTCAGCTGCTTATATAGGCGCTATAAAGTTATCAAGGTCACAAGGTCACATGAAAAAAAAAAAAAAAAAAAAAAAAAAAATTTTTTTTTTTTTTTTTTTTTTTGTGACCTTGAACACATCTTCAAGGACGGAGCAGTATCTTTAACTTGACGGATTCATTTATTCATCATTAGTTTTTTTATGTGGCCTACATATAGAATCGCTAACGTGTCCACATCTCATTTTGTCTCGACGTCTGCCAACGACAGTCATCTGTTTATCATGTCAGTCAATATTTTGAAAGACTAAACCTTCATAAGGTAATCTGTAAAAATGAAAAAATTCAACACGCTGTCCAGCCAATATAATGCTTATATATAGAAAGCTATGCCATTTCTACGGCTATTTATACAGAATGAAGACTGGCCACGCCAACTTTTTAGTCAATTTTAAAAACATAAAAGTTCTTTCAAATTGGACAGAATATTTAAAGACGAGTAACAAAACTAAATGGTAACATTAGAAATAATTAGTATTTTTGGCCAATTCTAGGTGATACACCATAAAACGTCGACACCACAAAAACCCAGATTGAAAGCAATAGCCCCGTCGTACGAACAAGTACCGCAAAGCTGGGTGAACCTACTTCTTTACGCATCTAAAGGTCTATCAGACAGTCACCAGCAATATTTTTCGAGCATATTTCACCCTTTCAGAAATTCAAACGATAGCTCCTATGCCAAGTACCGCAAAGTTGGGTGAACCTATTACTTTACGCATCTAAAGGTCTATCAGACAGTCACCAGCAATAATTTTCGAGCAACTTCACCCTTTCAGATTGGAATAATAAATTTTTAGAATTTAAATATTTTATATGCTTATGGAATCGTTAAGATTGGTACAGCATTCATTTAGAAACTGTCATCGCCTAACCTTATCCATTTAAAAAAAAATTATTAAGCCAATTGTGTAGCCATTTAGTTTGAGACGGACACGATAAACGGATTTAATTTTGGATCTGCTGAATGCCCATCTCTAATTTGAGCCTTCTCACGTCAAAATTCCCAATCTTAGTTTTTCAAGAGTGCAATATCTACATTCAATTTGGATTGCAAGTCAAACATTTGTTGTTTTAAATTTAGCATTTCAGCCTTTGCGTCGTTGTCCAAATTACGTACATACTCAGCCAAGACCGAAAAAGAATAGTCGCATGAAATTTAAGCTTTCGATTGCACCTCTTGGAATGGTCCCTGTCCGAGACATCTCATGTCAAAATCAGACGAGTCCAATAATAGACGCTGACGAGACATTAGAAATTAAAGCATGCAGTCATGTAAATTTTTACAATTAAGATTTAAAAATTACAGTTACGATCTATTCAAATTACAGCTCCTATGCCAAAGTACCGCAAATCTCAGCAACGCTGACGAGACATTAGAAATTTAAGCATGTAAATTTTTACAATTAAGACTTAAAGATTACAGTTACGATCTATTCAAACTACAGCTCCTATGTCATGTACCGAAAATCTCAGCAACGCTGACGAGACATTAGAAATTTAAGCATGTAAATTTTTACAATTAAGATTTAAAGATTACAGTTACAAGGGTATTCTATTCAAACTACAGATCCTATACCAAAGTACCGCAAATCTCAGCAACGTTGACGAGACATTAGAAATTTAAGCATGTAAATGTTTACAATTAAGATTTAAAGATTACAGTTACGAGGGTATTCTATTCAAACTACAGCTCCTATGCCAAGTACCGCAAAGCTGGGTGAACCTACTTCTTTACGGCATATAAAGGTCTATCAGACAGTCGCCAGAAGTATTCTTCGAGCAACTCCACCCCGTCAGAATTGTCCGCGTTCGGTTCGAATAATAAATATTTAGAATTTAAATATATTATTTAAATATTTTATTTTAATAATAAAATATTTATTATTTAAATATTTTATTTTAATAATAAAATATTTATTATTTAAATATTTTATTTGTTTATCGAATCGTTAAAAAATATATATTATTTGTTTATCGAATAGTTAAAAATATATTATTTGTTTATCGAATCGTTAAAAAAATATATTCAATATTGGTACAGCATTCATTTAAAAAATGCCCTTATTCAATATTGTAAATTTCTATCTCAGATTTAAAGACATTAACCAATCAACCAATCATGCTAAAGTATCTTAATGTTAGGAGCGTTTTAGTAGAAGGTTGATGCTAGAAGAGATTCAGACAGAATGAAGGAATGAAGGTTTGAGTACAGCTATTTATAAAGAATGAATCCGAGTCAATCAACCAATCAACCAACCTTGAAAAAAAAAAAAAAAAAAAAATTTTTTTTTTTTTTTTTTTTTTTTTTTTTTCCAAGGTTGGTTGATTAGTTGATTAACTCTTGCTAACACATATATCATGCTAAAGTATATACACTATCATTGTCCAGCAATACTTATTTGTTTCAGCGTCTATAAATATCTTTACTGCATCCTGTTTCCGTGTTCAGTATCCTGTTTTCAATGCAAATGAGTTATGCAATATCCAGCGATAAATTATTCTATAAAAAGCCTTATCTCATCCTGTTTTCGTAGAAAATGAGTTATGCAATCCTTCAGATTGACTATATAAATATTTTACTCTTTAAATATTTATTATCTAAATATATTATTTGTTTATCGAATCGTTAAAAAAATATATTCAATATTGGTACAGCATTCATTTAAAAAATGTCCTTATTCAATATTGTAAATTTCTATCTCAGAGTCAAAGACATTAGCTATCTCAGTTTCAAAGGCATTAGTATCGTTTCAATATTGAAATATTAATATTATCTATCTCAGAGACCCCATTCAAAGTCTCAATTTTTACCCATCCAATATTGGCTTACTACCGTCGCAAAAAAATGGGCCGAACGAAGCGTCAATGACAGAAATCTGCCATGAGACGCTTCGTTCGGCCCATTTTTTTGCCCCCTCCAATTTAAATCTCTAAGGCATCAGTTTATACCAGCGAGATCGATTCCCCACGAAGACTTTGATTTTGGACGGAGGGGTGTCTGTCCAAGAAATAGTCTCAAATCTATCTTCGTGTAGGCGAGGGTCATCATCGTGGTCTCCATCATAGAACAGCTTGGTTCTTTCTATGAAATCCTTTAAGAATTCATCTATGAATACATCAGAATTCCTCACGATCCGAATTCTGACTGCTTTATGGATGCATGCAGTTGGCACTATAGGATCTAAGATGTCAATCTTAGCAGATTTCATCATGGCCTCAAAACCCATGGTCGACAGCGCATCTCCGAAATGAATCTCTTCTATTGGATACACCCAGGTATTAGCTAAAGAGATTGGTATCCTGAACCTTTTGTAAACGAGGTCCCTCACCTTTAGCTTGGTAGTTTTTTTTACGTATGCACTACCCTTACCCATCAGCTTGGCCACATCAGAGGCCCTGACGAACAAAAGTCCATCCGCAGAGACTACGAATAGGATTTTAGCATCCAGCTGTGGATGTTCAATTGTGAATAGCATGACTTAATGCAACAGAAGTCAAAATGATGCAGGCTCTTAGAGGCAGCTCGTATATATACCCGATTCGCGACCTAATTTTAGCAAGCTTTCTTAGAAAACGTGACCTTCTGATAAAATTCTTCTAGCTGTTGACAGGATATTATGTAATCCTCGATAAACTTATTTTTAGAATTAATTTGTCGTTTGAGCGGGATCTTGCATAATCTACAGGACGTGCGTAAGAGGATGTGCGTCAGAGGATGTCGATAAGAAATTTAGATAGAAATAGAGATTGCTGCTAGTATAAATACAGGCTGCTGGACGAGACATTTCATTCTGACTGCTTGATATTCTAAAAGCTCCAAAATGATATTTCAAATTTTAGCTGAAGAGTTAAACGTGAAATTTACTTGTTTTTTGACTTTTGACGGTGAAATTTTTATCAAAGGTTCAGACGTAGCTCGTACCATGGGCTATCAAAATCCTTCTGGCGTTTTAAACTTATGCCATCTTACAGTGACTGACATCGCTCCCGAGGGCTTGAGCCTGCCTCCGTCTCTAGCCAAGACACGTATTTTTGGATTGGAAGATGCCAACACGCTGTTGGATATGCATCCAGGCGAATTTCAATCCTTATTTCAGGGGCCTATCGAGATTTTGTCGCCGATAGAGTGTACGTTCAACATCAGAAGGCCCATACGTATCAAGATAGCATGCATTAGCTCTTCCAATGCTACCATGGAGAGTTTTATAGCTGATTTGAAAATATCCATGGACTCTTACCTGCAATCTGTACCGATGGATAGCTATGTCTTCGGAGAGAGGTACGGAGACCTAGAATTGGGGTATTTCCCCAAAAAAATTAAAGTTTTGGTGGGAAACAAACCCTACTTTTATAAATCCTCGTCTTAAGATCAGGACGAGGTGCAAAAAAATGGGTCGAGCGAAGCCTCTCATGACATAAGTCATTGAGGCTTCGCTCGGCCCATTTTTTTGCGATAGATAGAGTGCCAACATTGGATGCGTACCGATTTGAACTTGTAATTTTCAAGGGATATGGCTTAGCTATAAGATAATTTTGTATCTTGATAAAATATCTATAGACAAATTTAAGGTATCTAAATTTAAAAATTTAATTGCTTCATTTAAAATTTACTGTGTAAAATTTAAAATTTTTAAAGACTAAGTGTGGCGGTCATTATAATCTAATTTCTAAATTTTCAAGGGATATGGCTTAGCTATAAGATAAATATGAAACTTGGTAAAATATACAGACTCGATAGCTAAATTTAAGGGATCTGAGTTTAAAATTTTAATTTTTTCGTTTAAAATTTACATTTTTTTCGTGTAAAATTTAAAATTTTTAAAGACTAAGTGTGGCAGTCATTATAATCTGATATCTAAATTTTCAAGGGATATAGCTTAGCTATAAGATAAATATGAAACTTGGTAAAATATACAGACTCGATAGCTAAATTTAAGGAATCTGAATTTTAAAATTTAATTTTTTTCATTTAAAATTTACATTTTTTATGTAAAATTTAAAATTTTTAAAGACTAAGTGTAGCCAAGCCAACATTGAATGCGTACCGATTGTAATTTTCAAGGGATATGGCTTAGCTATAAGATAAATATGAATCTTGGTAAAATATCGATAGCTAAATTTAAGGGATCTGAGTTTAAAAATTTAATCTTTTCGTTTAAAATTTACATTTTTTATGTAAAAATTAAAAATTTTAAAGGCTAAGTGTAGCCAAGCCAGTTATTATGATCTGATCTCTATAAAAAGATTTTCGAGAAACTATTGACAGGATGCTTGATAAGCGGCTCCGATTAAAATTACAATCAGATCTCTATAAAAAGATTTTTCGAGAAGTGTTGACAGGATATTATGTAAGCCTTTCCTCAGGATGCCCGGTTATAATCAGATCTCTATAAAAAGATTTTTCCAGAAGTATTGACAGGATATTATGCAAGCCTTTCCTCTTGATAAGCGGTTCGTAGAAATTTACTATCAGATCCTGTCCGGGTATATATACGAGTGTCCAGCGAGAGCTCTTCAATTGCTAGTCGATCTCTCTACTAGCTGCTTAGATACATTAGCTCTCTGTCAGTCATGTTTTTCCATGTAAAAAATTATGCTTATGGCGTTGCCTTTAAATGCCTAATGGCTACTGATGGCACCCTGTTTGTCCGGGCTGAGGACCTGGCTATTTATTCGAGGCACCCTCTAGATCTAAAATTTGCCGAAAAATATGCAGGCCTCACCGTCCGAGATGTGATGGACCCTAAAATCGATTTACCTAAATGGCTCGCTAAGACGAGAATCTTCTCCATTAGCGAAGCCAAACAGCATTTGAAAGGGTTCATGGGCGAACAGGAATTTGATGAAATGTTCGACGGCTCGGCCATGGTGAAATACCAGGCTAACATGAAGCTCAGCTTCGTGAAAGCCATAGGTGTTCGATTTGTAGAAAGGTCCCATACGAAGTTCGAAGACTTCCTTGCCGCATACCAACTACAGGTGAGGAAATTTTTTGAGCTTGAATATGAGGATTATGAATTATACAAATCTCAAATGACCGGACCGTTGAAGATGACCATCAGTAGGCTATCTAATGAGCAATCCATAGAGAGCTTGTGTTAATCTTTAAAATGAGAGTAAAAAAATGGGTCGAACGAGGTGTCTCATGGCAGAATTTCTGTCTTTGACACCTCGTTCGGCCCATTTTTTTGCGATAGATATAGTGCCAATATTGGACGGGTTTAATTTGAGACTTTGATATTAAATTTATAAAAAAATCTATTTAAGCTAGTATCGAAGAGATTATCAGGATAGCATGAAGACTATTTAAACGTATAAACTATATTAAGCCAATATTGTAGAAATTAAATTTAAGACTCTGGAAAACGAGATAAAATGGTATCAATTTAAATGTATAGATAAAAATAACTAAGCCAACAGAGACATGACTGGACAATGACGGTTTGGATACGTAAGCGAGTTTATCTCTCTATATATATAGATGGGATGAAGCCACGCCCACAAGAAATCCAACGACCTTGAAAAAAAAAAAAAAAAAAAAAAAAAAAAAAAATTTTTTTTTTTTTTTTTTTTTTTTTTTTCGTGTGACCTTGAACACATCTTCAAGGACGGAGCAGAATCTATAACTTAACGGAACTAACCTCATTTATTGAACATTAGTTTTTTTCGTGTGTCCTATATATAGGATGGCTAGCGTACCCACATCTCATTTTGTCTCGACGTCTGCCAACAACAGTTATCTGTAAAATATTTTGAATTTGTAATTTTCAAGAGATATGGCTTCTCTATAAGATAATTATGTATCTTGATAAAATATCTGTAGATAAATTTAAGAGATCTGAGTCTAAAATTTTCGTTTAAAATTTTAACTTTTTGTGTAAAATTTAAAAATTTTAATGGCTAAGCTAGAGATAGAGTACCAATATCGTAACGATTTGAAGGGATATGGCTTCTCTATAAGATAAATATGAATCTTGGTAAAATATACAGACTCTATAGATAAATTTAAGAGATCTGAGTTTATAAATTTAATTTTTTCGTTTAAAATTTTAATTTTTTGTGTAAAATTTAAATTTTTTAAGGGCTAAGCTAGATATGTAAATATTTCACAGTTGGTTTCTAAAGTTATATTTTTTTATCCAATCAAATTCATTGTAGATGGCGCTGCAATCTATATATATAGTATATATATAGTATATCTATTAGGGTGGGTGGGAGTGGAATTTATTTTTTCTACTGTAAGGTCATGCATAAACCAGCTCCGTGATGCCCAAACCCGTTTTCTTTAAAATAGGATGAGATAACGTTATTTATACAATATTGGCTTTGAAAACAAGATTTTTATAGACTTTTGTCTGACAAATGACAAGATGTTGCAGGTTTTCATGAAATCAGAATAGATCATGGGTTTTTATAAAATATAATAACATAAAATATTTTTTTATCTGTATTTAAACAAGCAGACATTTCCGCTTCGCGGAAATGTCTGCATGTTTAAATACAGATAAAAAAATATTTTATTTCAAACTCAATGATGTCTCTTATGTAAAATGTCTTTAATAAACCGTACTTTTTCCGACAGCGGTACCATGATTTGTTTCAAGCCAAAAATGCGTATCTTATCCTCTAGCAGTACGTTCCTCGATTGTATCCTGAACGAATCGCTCACGTAGCCTATACCTATATTAGAGCCATCCATTTTTTCGGTAGCGATTAAAGGTACGCCAAAATAAATTTGACTCGCGATACTTAATCATCGTAAAAAGTTTGAATAGATTAGAAACAGGCTAAGATAGCGTATTGTTAATCTGCCAGACATAAATTAGAAACGTTCCATGGCTAAGCTAGAGATAGCATATCGTTCTAAAGCCGGCAGGATCTAACAATGGATAGATTTACTGGGACAGAAGAAGACTGATTGGAGAAGAGTCGGCTATTTATATAGAATGAATTCAACCAACCAACCAACTGTTAAAAAAAAAAAAAAAAAAAAAAAAAATTTTTTTTTTTTTTTTTTTTTTTTTCACAGTTGGTTGGTTGGTTGATAATCTTCTCTATATATAGGATCGCTGACGTGCCACCTCCTCATTCTATCTAGATCTTTGCCAGCAACGGTCATATCTCTCATCTGTTAAAATTTTCAATTTTTCAACTAGGCATAGTGACTAGACGACCGTTGCTGGCAAATGTCGAGACACAATGAGGAGGTAGCAAGTCAGCGATCCTATATATAGAGGATATAATCAACCAACCAACTATGAAAAAAAAAAAAAAAAAAAAATTTTTTTTTTTTTTTTTTTTTTTTTTTTTTTTCAAAGATATTTTTTTTTTTTTTTTTTTTTTTTTTCCACAGTTGGTTGATTATCTCCTCTATATATAGGATCGCTGACTTGCCACCTCCTCATTCTATCTCGATCTTTGCCAGCAACGGTCATATCTCTCATCTGTTAAAATTTTTAGAAAATTAGTTTGTCGCTTGAAGCCTTCAAGATGATCCGATAAAATTCTTCTAGAACAAATCTGTTGGCAGGATATTATGTAAACCGTTTCCTCAAAAACAGGACGTGATAAGTTTTTTATAGATGCGTCAAGCCTCTCTAATCTATAAAAAGTCATCCTGTCGAGCCTTATATAGTATTACTGATGTCGTTTCTCAGAACCGCTTATCAGATCTCACGCATCCGCTTGCCAGAGTATAAATACGAGCCTCTCGCCTCAGCTTATTCATTCTGAGCCTCTGTTTTTCAAAATGGAAATGTTTTCTTTCGACTCTCTGACCGACGAGCGATTTGACTATGACTATGCCGTAAAGCCTGGATGGAATGTCTTGAATACGTCTCGTCTTTCTCTCGAGTTATTATGCAATTATAATCGAGACATGTCCATGCCAACTCCAAAACCAGTTTCCAGACCATCTCCAGTTTTCAAATCTAAACGCGTTCCAGTTCCAGTTCCAGCTTCTAAATCTGTTCCAGTTCCAGTTCCAGTTCCAGCTTCTAAATCTGTTCCAGTTCCAGTTCCAGCTTCTAAATCTGTTCCAGTTCCAGTTCCAGCTTCTAAATCTGTTCCAGTTCCAGTTCCAGCTTCTAAATCTGTTCCAGTTCCAGTTCCAACTTCTAAATCTGTTCCAGTTCCAGTTCCAGTTCCAGCTTCTAAATCTAAACCAGTTCCAGTTCAAATTTCAATACCCATGTCAGAGATGATTTATTTTAAAGTACCAAGGCTATTAAGCCCGCTACCAAAATCTCCAGAGTCCAACGTAACAACTTATCGTGCCTGGAAGCCTCCACCGAAAATAGATTTCGTGGTACGACCTAAATTAAAAACTGCTGGCTTTGAAGATCCAAGAATTAGAAAACGGCATGGCATAGTCGTTGTCAAATCGAACGTCAATTTGAGAGATGGAAAATGCTACAGCCTTATAAATACAGAGGCTAGAAAATACTACAGTTGGGTTTAAACCCAAACGATTTATAAAAAAATCGGGCCGAACGAAGTGTCTCATGGCAGATTCCTGTCTTTGACACTTCGTTCGACCCGTTTTTTTTGTAAGAATTATATTGCCAATATTGGATGCGTACCGATTTGTACTTTAAGATTTTGAATGGATACTTAAGATTTTGAATGGATACTTTTATAACTGAAATCTTGGAGATATAAATTTATATATAAACTATTATCAACCAACTTAAAAAAATTTTAAGATTGGCAAAAAAATATTATTTTGAAATCAAAATCTATAAAATCGAAATGATAAACTTTGAAAAAATTTCCAGATTGGTGAAAAAAAGCAAAGTCCCCAAAAAAAATATTATCTTCAAAAAAATTATAGAAATATAAAATCAACCAAAGACACTTTAGCATGATATATATATAGGTTAGCTAATGTCAATCAACCAATCAACCAACCTTGAAAAAAAAAAAAAAAAAAAAAAAAAAAAAAAAAAAATTTTTTTTTTTTTTTTCAAGGTTGGTTGATTGGTTGATTGACTCTAACTAAACCTATATATATATCATGCTAAAGTATCTACACTATCATTGTCCAGCAATGCTTATTTGTTTCAGCGTCTATAAAAATCTTTACCGCATCCTGTTTCGTAGCAAATGAGTTATGCAATATCCTGTTTTCGCGTTCAGCGACAATAATTCTATAAATAGCCTTATCTTATCCTGTTTTCGTAGAAAATGAGTTATGCAACATCCTGCCTTCACTATATAAGCTCTGCCTTTCGATCGAATAGTCATTCTCTCTTCGGAGCTTGAACTGCTAACATGTATAAGCATCAATGCTCTGTGAAGAAACTTAAAGCGGCTAACGCTCTTCATAACCTTTTCGGAATGACTGAGCCTTTTCCGAATATTCTTTCGACTTCTGTCAAGAAGCTGAAGAAATATCCTCATTTCCAAACAATGATCGGAGAAGGCAAAATCCATATGTTCTGCCTACATCTGACACCTGATCATAATATTTCGTTTAAAAAACGTACTCTGACGGACAAGATCCTGAATACGATTCCAGCACTAGGCAGAGAGGCCCAGACAATCTATCCGTTGAGACCTCAAGACATAAAATGGATCACTGTTATGAACAGATTCAAAAGACCCCCCAGCGAAGCCAACAGAACCAACGCTGATATGAGAATTGGTTTCAAGTGCCCCCATAACCAATTTCTGGTGAAAGGTCATTTCACGTTTGGACAGAGAACCGTTGGGCAAGGATGCGCCCATATTATCCAGACGTTGGACGCACCATTGCTGTTCTATGTGAGACCCCCCAACGAGACACGAGTGAGAGCTGACAGCAGATATTTCTCAGGGGACAAGCTTCACTTCTACGAGAGGTTCATATTGATTGCTCGCTCAAGCTACAAGATACCTGCTGGCACTACCTATATTTTATTTACGACGCAAAAGAATTTCTTTAGTCTACATGTTGTGAAGGAGAGCTTGAAGCTGGGTTTCAAGGTAAAAAATCCGTTGGTAGAAAGAATCACGAAAATAGACGGGATGTATGAGGTATCTGTGCCAACACCTATGATACCTCATATGGATGATGATGACGAGCCACCCTCTGAATATATTCAAACAGCTCCAATCTCAGAGCCAGAACCATCCCAAGAGCCAGAATCATCCCAAGAGCCAGAACCATCCCAAGAACCAGTAACCGATTTGCCAGAAATCTATTTGCCGACGAACCCTCCTGTTGTGTTGGACAAAACAATAACCGTGGTCACTACAAATTATGCAGAACAATATAACTCTCAAATCTGGAAAGTTTTGACAGATCCCCTTAAAAACAACTTCGTACGTACCTTCGGGCCTGATCTACCTGGAATGGATATGAGAACTGCATCGGTAAAACGTAAGGCCAAAAAGAATCCCAAGCGTTTAAAGAAAGCTAAGCTCACTTTCAAGGACACTGCAACAAATACAGAGCCTGAAACTAGAGAACCAGAGCCTGCACCTATTGCAAATCCAGAGCCTGCACCTATTGAACATTCAATGCCTTTTGTTGAAAATCCAGGATTTCATAGTGAATGGCCTATTCAAAGCCCAGCGGTTCCTGAAGATCTTAATAATATAGTATGCTCTCCCATGCCAGATCAGCTACTACTAGACTCTATGATGAAAGATCTCCTGACACCTGGCACTCTAGAATATATAATAGATGAGTCCAAACAGCCAAATTACATATCACTCTAAAAATATTAAAAATTTAAAAAATTTGGGTCAAACGAGGCTTCCTCATGTCAGATTTGTCATTATGACTTATCTTGACGATGGAAGCCTCGTTTGACCCATTTTTTTTAAATCTATCTCCTACCAATATTGGATTTGTAAAAAAAATAACTTATAAATTTTATGAGTAGACAAATGAAAATTGTCTAAGCCGTTCAACAGAATCGCTTAAAGCGGCTTCAGCTATGCCATCCTATCGATTGGACCTGCAAACGGGACAGCCAACATTATCCATAAAAATTTAACCTCGATAAAATTGAAACGGGACAAATGTAGCTTTTAAATTGAGATGCTGAGCCAGAAAAACTGAACGCGTAGAGATTAGCAGCTCATATTGTAAAAATTTAAACGTAATTATGAAAATAGTATTAACGAGATCCAATGATAGAGATCCAAAAAAACTTTAGTAACCAATCGTTTGGTCATGACAATTGAAAAGCGAATCTTGATGAACGAGGAAAAGATATATATATCAACCAACCAACCAACCTTAGAAAAAAAAAAAAAAAAAAAAAAAAAATTTTTTTTTTTTTTTTTTTTTTTTTTTTTTTTTTTTTTTTTAAGGTTGGTTGGTTGGTTGGTTTGACTGGCTATATATAATTATCTATTTGTTTCCACACTCTCATTGTCTCTCAACATTTGTCAGCAACGGTTGTCTAGTTATTATGTCTCGTAATGACAAATATGATAAATTTGAACCTGTATCTGAAACAGGATTCCATCCAATCGTGTCCAAATGCTAGATCTTCCCATTTTAAATGAAACCTGTTAATTTTTATCGTGGCACAGTCGTCGTGTCGATCTTAAACATGGTCCATCCAAAAAGCCTTCATGAGTCCCGAAACAGGACAAACTTGAAATCTGACCTTATACTGAACTTGGTAATTTATAAAAATATTTCAATAAGTCCATAACCTTTTAGCGTTTGTATTGAATTCAATTTGTCTAGGCTATAGGCGTCTTTCAATTTTGACAGGATCGCTTAAACATGAATCTGGCTTCAGCTATGCAAGAGATTATGATAAAATTGAGTCAACTGTATCTGAAACAGGTTTTAATTGTCATGTCCTATCGAAGACATATCGCTTAGCAGGACCCTTGAAAACGAAGACATATCGCTTAGCAGGCGTAAAAATTTAAAATTGAAACTGGAGGTCTCGATAAAATTGAAACAAACTAATATAAACATTGTTGCGTAGAGAGAATCCGTAAAATTTAGCAAGAGGTCTCTATAAAATGCTGAGAGTTGTCACGACAAATGTAGCAATGAACGCTGGAAAATTTAAATGTAATTATGAAAATAGTATTAACCATTCGTTGAGTAGCATGACAAATGAAAATTGAAACGTAATTAGGAAATTAGTATTAACTAAATGGACTACAGATTAAGGAAGGGACAAATAAATAATTATATATAGCCAATCAAGTTTCAAGGTCACATTAAAAAAAAAAAAAAAAAAAAAAAAAAAAAAAAAAAAAAAATTTTTTTTTTTTTTTTTTTTTTTTTAAAGGTTGGTTGGTTGGTTTCTTTCAAGTATGTTGGTTAGTTAATATATATATATTATTTTCTAATTTATCAAGATTAGCTTTTCACCTGGCCTTTTTCGCGTTTTGTCCAAATGTTAAGTTTCAAAAGTCTTGCGTTTCAGCTATGGTCTCGATAGAATGGTGAAACATTATTCAATCCAAATCTTCTCATTTTAAATGAAACCTGTTAATTTTGATCATGTCTATCTTAAATGGGGATCGCTTGGCAGAGGCCTTCATGAAAATTGAAACCATGACAAAACGTAGCTCTGACCTTAAATGGCAATTTGTTACAGCAGATTTTAATCCATAACCCTTTAAAATTTGTCTAAGCTATAGTAGTCTTTCAAATTTGACTGTTCAAAAGAATCGTTTAAACGTGGATCAGTTATGCAAGAGGCCATGATAAATTTGAGTCACGTTGCCTGTATCTAAAACAGCTGCCATGTCAAAACGAAGACATATCGCTTTGACAAGGCAATTGAAAACGGGGCAGGTCAAAATTAAAACCGGAGACCTCGATAAAGTGGAAACAGACTAATCTTAACACTGTTGCGTAGAGAGAATCAGTAAAAATTTAGCAAGAGGTCTCGATAAAATGCTGAGAGTTGTCAAGAAGACTGTAGCAATGTACGCTGGAAAATTTAAACGTAATTATGAAAATAGTATTAACCATTCGTTTAGCAATATGGACTACAGATTAAGGAAGGTATAAATAAAAAATTATATATAGCCAATCAAGTTTCAAAGTCACACGAAAAAATATCTTTGAAAAAAAAAAAAAAAAAAAAAAAAAAATTTTTTTTTTTTTTTTTTTTTTTTCGTGTGACCTTGAAACTTGACTGGCTATATTTACTATGGCTAACATGACTACACCCTCATTGTGTCTCGACATTTGCCAGCAACAGTCGTCTAGTCACTATGCCTCGTAATGTGTTTTGAGCAAGATGTACATTGATGGACACTAGAGAGTTAGATTTTTCTATAAAAGCCTATGATCTATTCTGATTTCATGAAAACCTGCAGTATCTTGTCATTTGTCAGACAAAAGTCTATAAAAATCTTGTTTTCAAAGCCAATATTGTATAAATGACACTATTCCATCCTGTTTTAAAGGAAATGGGTTTAGACATCAGGAGCTAGTTTATGCATGACCTTACAGTAGAAGAAATAAATTCCACACCCACCCACCCTAATAGATATACTATATATATACTATATATATAGACTACAGCGCCATCTACAATGAATTTGATTGGCTAAAGAAATATAACTTTAGAAGCCAACTGAGAAATATAACTGTAGCAGCCAAATGAGAAATATAACTTTAGAAATAAATTTTTTTTTTTTTTTTTTTTTTTAAAGGTTGGTTGGTTGGTTGATATAGATTTGTTTCCTCGTTCATCACTTTTTATTTATTAATATTAGCTTTTCAATTTCATCCTGGCCTTTTCATGTTTTTACCCAAATGCTAAGTTTCAAAAGTCTCGATAAACTTGAAACAGGTGTGTCTTCTCATTTTAAATGAAACATGTCTATCTTAAATGTGGATCGCTTGGCCGTCCAAGAGGCCTTCATGAAAATTAAAACCGGCTGGGTGTATCTATGACAAAACGTAGCAATTAGATGTTTGAAATCTGACTTTAAAATTTGTCTAAGCTATAGTAGTCTGTTCAAAAGTATCGTTTAAACGTGGATCGACTATACAAGATGCCATGATAAAACTGAGTCACGTTGCCTGTATCTGAAACAGGTCAAAACGAAGACATGGCAATTGAAAACGGGGTATCGCTTAGCAGGCAAAATTTAAACGAGCTGGGCTATAAACGTAACCATTGAATTGTAAATGCTGGGCCAGCTTAGCAGTAGCAGCCCATACTGTAAAAATAATATTTACGAGATATAATGACAAAACGAATAGCGTAGAAAGACAAATGAAAAGTCCGTGCCAAATGCCAGTCTATGGCATCATTTTAAAAGAAACCATTGAGCCATCCAAGAGGCCTTGATAGAATCGGCTGACTGAACAAATCTATAGGTACGCTTGAAATCTGAAAGACGTAGAGAGTAGCAGCCCATATTGTAAAAATTTAAAATTATAAAATTCAAAAGTGGATATATGTATGAAGTGTTAAATTTCAAAGTCACATGACCAACAAACTAACTAACCAACCAACCAATCTTGAAAAAAAAAAAAAAAAATTTTTTTTTTTTTTTTTTTTTTTTTTTTTTTTTCCCATGGTTGGTTGGTTGGTTTATTTCAAGAGTGGGTGTGGTCACGTGACTAGTAAATATCATCGGATCAAAAAGTGATATAACAGAGATTGATTTCGGTGCTAAATAGAAGAACCCAAATTGTCTATCCCTAAACCAAGTAGTATTTTTTGGCTTGAAATCTTAGCTGACCTGAGTTTGGTTATTGGTAACAAATATTAGCGGAGCCCAAATGAAATTCTTTTAAACCATATCTGGTAGACTATAATATTATTAAGAATATGAGTTACATAGTATAGGATAGTATATTTATACTATAGCGTTGCTCAAGACGACGGTGAAATCTTTTAAGAGAACTCATTTATATTTGTACTGATCCTTTATAAATTTTACTAAAACCAAGCTTCTGACTGATATCTGAAATGGCCTATAAAATGATTCATTGAACGACTCACACGAGACTTTGTCCTAATTTTTTATAACTAGTCTAAAACCACGCTTCTGAAAGATGAGGCTATTGTATCGACTCACAAAAATGAACGACTCAATTTTAATGTGTCTTTTATCATTGAATGAATCAATCTATAAATTTAGCCTGGCTTACTGTTCAGCTTACGTTTTCGATTTTTAAGCTTATCGGTTTTCAAATCCGCATTTTCCTTTTTCAAATCCGCATTCTCCGCTTTCAAATTAGCATTTTCAGTTTTCAAATTAGCATTTTCAGTTTTCAAGTTGTAATTTTCCTTACCTAATCTGTCAATTTCTTTAGTTTGTAAATTGTATATTATTTCCCACAAGCGTTTGATTTCATCTTCGAGGGTGTCCAGCCTGACTCTCAGTCGTACGTTTTCAGTTTCAACGGTTTCCAGTCTATCTTTCAATCGTACGTTTTCATTTTCAACGGTTTCCAGTCTAGCTTTCACGTTTTCATTTTCAACGGTTTCCAGTCTAGCTTTCAATTGTACGTTTTCATTTTCAACGCCTCTCAATCGTACGTTTTCCTTTTCGCTGGTTTCCAGCTCGCGTCTGTACGCTTCTTTTACCATATCGCTGGATTTCAGATTGCCTGCCAACCTATTCGTTTCTATTTCGTAGTCTGCCTTCATCTCTTCGATTTCGAGTTTCAGATCCCTACATTGCCGCATGTAAGGTTTCGCGCACATGAAAATGGCCTGCTGAGATTTACAAGGCTCCCACCATTCTTCTTGCACGATGCCAAAAAACAGCTTATAGTCTCTGTCAGTTTGTGTACCGGGCTGAAAATACATCTTTCTACCGTTGATCAGATGCAAAAAATACTCAGTAGGCTCTTCACAAGACTTGAAATTTTTGGACACGGGCAGCACCAAATTAAATATGTTTTCTGGCAAATGTTTGATTTTGATGCACCATTTGCCGTTAATAAACTCCATCGGGACCTTGATAAGCGTGCTCGGATCCCAGTTGAAATATCTCTGGTCTAAGAGTTTGGTGATGCCTCCGTCAAAGAGCGTAGCCAATACTAGCTTGTAATCTCTCGGCAGCGTCTCTTGGATATAAAAATGGTTCATTTTCCCACCCGCACCGTAATCGTCGAAAGAAAAACTGCATTTGGACCGGCGCCTGCTGACATATCCCAAGGCATTGACCAAATGCCATACGGATTCTATGTCTTTTCTCTTGAGACATTTGAAGCCTACATAAGGTCGCTCTTCGGGTCTGATTTTAAGCCACACCTTATTCAGAAAATGTTTTCTGGAAGGAGCCACCACGATCATGTGCCTATGCTGCCTGAACTTTGGATCTCTTTCGGTTCCGCCGTCACACCAACATGAAAAAGGTAAGGTTGTAGTATTACCAGCGTCTGCGTCTATGCATTCGAGAAAGCTGTTAAAGGCTATAGCCCTAACCATTCCATGAAACCATACTCCTTCGCCTCTGAGATACTTCAAAACGCATGCAGCTGCCAAATTCAGCGTTTCGTCTTCAAAATAAACGGGCGGTCTCTCTAACTCGATCGGCCAGATAGGATCGTAGGACCGGCTACCGTCTGGAAATATTTGTTCATGCTCGAAAAAATCATGTTTATCGCACATAGGTTTGAAACTGAATTCTATGTACGATCCGTCTGAAAACGGGGTCTCGGGGACGGGTTGGGATACGCGAACCTTGAATTGCTTATAGCAATCCATGAGATGATCTGCATGACGACTTTTTTCTCTTCTACCAAATTTGACTTCGCCCTTGCACCAAACGCAACAAAGAGTAGCATTCAGATTATGCTTATCAGTACAATGTTTCTGATAGTCTTTAGCTAAGATTAACACTTTGCCCTTGCAGTGCGGACAATAGAATGGAACGGCATCTCGATAGAGGGTGTCTCTATAACGTTTTAGATTTTTTTCTGCCATGCGGATACAATATAGCTGGAGACCAAAAATTAAACAGCAGCAATCTAAAAAAATAATGCTGGATTTAAAATTTTTCAAGCTGTTTATATAGGTTGGCTAGAGTCAATCAACCAATCAACCAACCTTGAAAAAAAAAAAAAAAAAAAAAAAAAATTTTTTTTTTTTTTTTTTTTCATGTGACCTTGAAGCTTGACTCGTGTGACCTTGTCTGGTTATATATAATTATTTATTTATCTCTTCCTATAATGTGTTGTCCATTTGATTAATACTATTTTCATAATTACGTTTCAATTTTTATGGATCCAATATAGGCTGCTACTCTATAGATTGAGGTTTTACTTTTGCAAATTGATTTCCAACAGCGAATGAGTATTTTGTATTTGAAGCTCGGCCGTTTCCTCGTAACTGGCTTTGAGCTGCCGTCTCAGTTTTTCGTTTTCCAGTTTCAGCTCGTTGCAGCGTGCCATGACAGGCTTTACACATAGAATGCATATCTGCTGCCATTTGCAGGGTTGCCAATACTCATTTCCAACAACGTCGTAAAACCGTTTGTAGTCTCGCATGCTTTGTCTACCGTGCGTAAAATACATCTTTTTACCATTGATCAGATGCAGGTAATATTCTGTGGGTTCGTCGGAAGATTTATAGTTTATTGATACGGGCAGCACGAGATCGAGTATTATGACGGCATGATGTTGGATTGAAATTGAGAAGAGACAATGTAAGAGCTTATATAGATATATAGAACCAAGCCACACCCACTCAATATTTCAAGGTCACATTAAAAAAAAAAAAAAAAAAAAAAAAAAAAAAAAAAAAAATGTAATTTTTTTTTTTTTTTTTTTTTTTTTTGTGTGACCTTCAATGACCTTGATACTCATCTATATATAGTACTGCTAACGTGACTGCACCCTCATTGTCTCTCGACATTTGCCAGCAACGGTCGTCTAGTCACTATGCCTCGTAATGTATTTTATGTAAGATGTACGTTTTCATGAAATCAGAATGATATCATGGGTTTTATAGAATATAATAAAATAAACTAAATAAAATATTAGAAATAAAATATTTTTTTATCTGTATTTATACATGCAGACATTTCCGCTTCGCGGAAATGTCTGCATGTTTAAATACAGATAAAAAAAATATTTTATTTCACACTCAATTATAGGTCTCGTAAAGAGTTTCATCTCGCTGATTTCGAGTTTCAGCTTGTCTCGCAACAGTCTTGCTACAACCTGCACGTTTTTCACGATGCCAAATATCTTATAATCTAGTTCTGTTTGTTTGCCTAGCTCAAAATACATCTTTCTACCGTTGATCAGATGTACTCATTGGGCTCTTAACAAGACTTGAAATTTTTGGACACGGGCAGCACCCAATTCAATGTTATTTCTGTTAAATGTTTAATTTGGATGCGCCACTAATAAACTACATTGGGACCTTGATAAGCCAGCTTAAATATCTCTGATCTAAGAGTTTGGTACGTCAAAGAGCCAATGTAGCCAATACTAGCTTATAATCGCTCGGCAGCGTCTCTTGGATATAAAAATGATTCCCACCCGCATCTTTGAAAGAACATTCGGACCGGTCCTAACGACCATGAGATAGAGTACCAATATTGTACCTATTCTAATTTGAA
Organism: Salticus scenicus; assembly: GCA_963930645.1. Classification (NCBI taxonomy): domain Eukaryota; kingdom Metazoa; phylum Arthropoda; class Arachnida; order Araneae; family Salticidae; genus Salticus; species Salticus scenicus. The sequence goes on from OZ005658.1 coordinate 21,547,836, forward strand.
GGGATATGGCTTAGCTATAAGATAATTTTGTATCTTCATAAAATATACAGGCTCTATAGATAAATTTAAGAGATCTGATTTTAAAATTTTAATTTTTTCGCTTAAAATTTACATTTTTTGTGTAAAATTTAAAAATTTTAATGGCAAAGCTAGAGATAGAGTACCTATTCTAATTTTTAAGGGATATGGCTTCTCTATAAGATAAATATGTATCTTGGTAAAATATACAGACTCGATAGCTAAATTTAAGAGATCTGAGTTTAAAATTTCAATTCTATATCTTTTCTCTTGAGACATTTGAAACTTACCGGGTTTGGTTTTACGCTTCTACCAAATTTGATTATGCCATTGCACAACAAAGTCAGGCATTCATTTTATGTTTATCAGACCTCTGATAGTCTTTAGCTAAAATTAAAACTTGCCTTTGCAAAGTGGACAACAGCCATGCAAATACGATATAACTGGAGACCAAAAATTAAAGAGCCGTCATGTAGCAATCTAAAAAAATTATGCTGGATTGAAATTATTCAAGCTGCTTATATAAAGTTAATCTAAGCAAGATGACCTTGAAAATATAGCGAGTCAAGTTTCAAGGTCACATGAAAAAAAAAAAAAAAAAAAATTTTTTTTTTTTTTTTTTTTTTTTTCACAGTTGGTTGGTTGGTTGATAATCTTGTCTATATATAATATGGCTAACGTGACTACACTCTCATTGTGTCTCGACGTTTGCCAGCAACGGTCGTCTAGTCACTATGTCTCGTAATGTGTTTTCAGCAAGATGTACATTGAAGGACACTAGAGCGTTACATTTTTCTATAAAAGTCTATGATCTATTCTGATTTCATGAAAACCTGCAGTATTTTGTAATTTGTCGGACAAAAGTCTTGTTTTCAAAGCCAATAATGTATAAATATCGCTATCCCATCCTGTTTTAAAGGAAATGGGTTTAGACATCAGGAGCTAGTTTATGCATGACCTTACAGTAGAAGAAATAAATTCCACTCCCACCCACCCTAATAGATATACTATATATATACTATATATATAGACTACAGCGCCATCTACAATGATTGGCTAAAGAAATATAGCTTTAGAAGCTATAAACGTAACCATTGAATTGTAAATGCTTAGCAGTAGCAGCCCATATTGTAAAAATAGTATTTATGAGATACAATGACAAAGCGTAGAAAGACAATTGAAAAGCTTAAAAGTAGCGGCCCTGTGTCCAAATACTAGTCTATGGCATCATTTTAAATGAAACCATTGAGCCATCCAAGAGGTCTTGATAGAATCGGCTGACTGAACAAATCTATAGCTACGCTTGAAATCTGAAAGACGTAGAGAGTAGCAGCCCATATTGTAAAAATTAAAAATTATAAAATTCAAAATTGAATATGTAGGAAGGGTTAAGTTTCAACAAACTAACTAACCATTAAACTTGAAATGAACCAACCAACCAACCTTGGAAAAAAAAAAAAAAAAAAAAAAAAAAAAAAAAAAAAAAATTTTTTTTTTTTTTTTTTTTTTTTTTTCAAGATTGGTTGGTTGGTTGATATATATATTTGTTCCTCGTTCATTACTTTTCATTTATCAAGATTAGCTTTTCAATTTCATCCTGGCCCTTTTCATGTTTTTATCCAAATGCTAAGTTTCAAAAGTCTCACGCTTCAGCTATGGTATCGATAAAATTGAAACAGGTGTGTCTAAATGCTAAGTCTTCTCATTTTAAATGAAACATGTTAATTTTGATCATGTCTATCTTAAACGTGTATCGCTTGGCCATCCAAGAGGCCTTCATGATACGCGAACCTTGAATTGCTTATAGCCTTTCATAAGATGGTCTACCAAATTTAATTTTGCCATTGCACCACAAACCCAGGCATTTATTTTATGTCTATCAGACCTCTGATAATTTTTAGCTAAGATTAACAATTTTCCTTTGTAGTGCGGACAATAGAATGGAACGGCATCTCGATAGAGGGTGTTTCTATAACGTTTTAAATTATGCTTAGCTGCCATGCAAATACAATATAACTGGAGACCAAAAATTAAACAGCCGTCATGTAGCAATCTAAAAAACTTATGCTGGATTGAAATATTTCAAGCTGCGTATATAGAGCTAATCTAAACAATATGACCTTGAAAATATAGCCAGTCAAGTTTCAAGGTCACATTAAAAAAAAAAAAAAAAAAAAAAAAAATTTTTTTTTTTTTTTTTTTCATGTGACCTTGAAGCTTGACTCGTGTGACCTTGTCTGATTATATATAATTATTTATTTATCTATTCCTATAATGTGTTGTCCATTTGATTAATACTATTTTCATAATTACGTTTCAATTTTTATGGATCCAAGGCTGCCAATACTCATTTCCAACGAGCCTGGTTTGGCTACACAATTTACACATTTGCTTGCCTGGACTCTTCATTTATAACTTGTTGGGACCTCTCTTAAATAAAAACAAATAATATTTCAAGATTGACCGTGGACTTGGCTATATATTGACATTTGCTTAAATGCATAAAATATCATTAATCAGACAGAGGTATGACTAGAAGACGTTCAGATAGAATGACGGTTTAAGTACGCTAGCCATTAACATGTCAAAGCGAAGACATATCGTTTAGCAAGACCCCTGAAAACGGGGTATCGCTTAGCAGGCGTAAAAATTCAAAATTGAAACAGGTTTGGCCAGTCATGACCATTGAATTGTAGATGCTGGGCCATGCTTAGCAAGAGACAGAAGCAACGCTATCTGAAACAGGACAAATCGAGTGGAGTATGTGGACATTTTAATTATACAAAACACAGGAGAGAATATTGTACAAGAAGTCAGCTAAATGTTAAGCGACGAAAATAACGTAACGTAAAAAATAATATATAGATGAAATAACGTAACGTAAAAAATAACGTAACGTAAAAATAACGTAACGTAAAAATAACGTAACGTATAAAAATAACATATCAAAAATAACGTAACGTAAAAAATAACATATCGAAAAATAACGTAACGTATAAAAATAATATACTTGACACAAAACTAATATTGTATAAATAGCTCCGTCATATCTTATACATTGCTCCGTCAAGGTCAAATTCAAGGTCACATAAAAAAAAAAAAAAAAAAAAAAAAAAAAAAAATTTTTTTTTTTTTTTTTTTTTTTTTTTTTTTTTTCCAAGGTTGGTAGGTTGGTTCATTTCAAGTTTAATGGTTAGTTAGTTTGTTGAAACTTAACCCTTCCTACATATTCAATTTTGAATTTTATAATTTTTAATTTTTACAATATGGGCTGCTACTCTCTACGTCTTTCAGATTTCAAGCGTAGCTATAGATTTGTTCAGTCAGCCGATTCTATCAAGACCTCTTGGATGGCTCAATGGTTTCATTTAAAATGATGCCATAGACTAGTATTTGGACACAGGGCCGCTACTTTTAAGCTTTTCAATTGTCTTTCTACGCTTTGTCATTGTATCTCATAAATACTATTTTTACAATATGGGCTGCTACTGCTAAGCATTTACAATTCAATGGTTACGTTTATAGCTTCTAAAGCTATATTTCTTTAGCCAATCATTGTAGATGGCGCTGTAGTCTATATATATAGTATATATATAGTATATCTATTAGGGTGGGTGGGAGTGGAATTTATTTCTTCTACTGTAAGGTCATGCATAAACTAGCTCCTGATGTCTAAACCCATTTCCTTTAAAACAGGATGGGATAGCGATATTTATACATTATTGGCTTTGAAAACAAGACTTTTGTCCGACAAATTACAAAATACTGCAGGTTTTCATGAAATCAGAATAGATCATAGACTTTTATAGAAAAATGTAACGCTCTAGTGTCCTTCAATGTACATCTTGCTGAAAACACATTACGAGACATAGTGACTAGACGACCGTTGCTGGCAAACGTCGAGACACAATGAGAGTGTAGTCACGTTAGCCATATTATATATAGACAAGATTATCAACCAACCAACCAACTGTGAAAAAAAAAAAAAAAAAAAAAAAAAAAATTTTTTTTTTTTTTTTTTTTTTTTTTTTTTTTTTTTTTCATGTGACCTTGAAATTTGACTCGCTATATTTTCAAGGTCATCTTGCTTAGATTAACTTTATATAAGCAGCTTGAATAATTTCAATCCAGCATAATTTTTTTAGATTGCTACATGACGGCTCTTTAATTTTTGGTCTCCAGTTATATCGTATTTGCATGGCTGTTGTCCACTTTGCAAAGGCAAGTTTTAATTTTAGCTAAAGACTATCAGAGGTCTGATAAACATAAAATGAATGCCTGACTTTGTTGTGCAATGGCATAATCAAATTTGGTAGAAGCGTAAAACCAAACCCGGTAAGTTTCAAATGTCTCAAGAGAAAAGATATAGAATTGAAATTTTAAACTCAGATCTCTTAAATTTAGCTATCGAGTCTGTATATTTTACCAAGATACATATTTATCTTATAGAGAAGCCATATCCCTTAAAAATTAGAATAGGTACTCTATCTCTAGCTTTGCCATTAAAATTTTTAAATTTTACACAAAAAATGTAAATTTTAAGCGAAAAAATTAAAATTTTAAAATCAGATCTCTTAAATTTATCTATAGAGCCTGTATATTTTATGAAGATACAAAATTATCTTATAGCTAAGCCATATCCCTTCAAATTAGAATAGGTACAATATTGGTACTCTATCTCATGGTCGTTAGGACCGGTCCGAATGTTCTTTCAAAGATGCGGGTGGGAATCATTTTTATATCCAAGAGACGCTGCCGAGCGATTATAAGCTAGTATTGGCTACATTGGCTCTTTGACGAACCAAACTCTTAGATCAGAGATATTTAAGCTGGCTTATCAAGGTCCCAATGTAGTTTATTAGTGGCGCATCCAAATTAAACATTTAACAGAAATAACATTGAATTGGGTGCTGCCCGTGTCCAAAAATTTCAAGTCTTGTTAAGAGCCCAATGAGTACATCTGATCAACGGTAGAAAGATGTATTTTGAGCTAGGCAAACAAACAGAACTAGATTATAAGATATTTGGCATCGTGAAAAACGTGCAGGTTGTAGCAAGACTGTTGCGAGACAAGCTGAAACTCGAAATCAGCGAGATGAAACTCTTTACGAGACCTATAATTGAGTGTGAAATAAAATATTTTTTTTATCTGTATTTAAACATGCAGACATTTCCGCGAAGCGGAAATGTCTGCATGTATAAATACAGATAAAAAAATATTTTATTTCTAATATTTTATTTAGTTTATTTTATTATATTCTATAAAACCCATGATATCATTCTGATTTCATGAAAACGTACATCTTACATAAAATACATTACGAGGCATAGTGACTAGACGACCGTTGCTGGCAAATGTCGAGAGACAATGAGGGTGCAGTCACGTTAGCAGTACTATATATAGATGAGTATCAAGGTCATTGAAGGTCACACAAAAAAAAAAAAAAAAAAAAAAAAATTTACATTTTTTTTTTTTTTTTTTTTTTTTTTTTTTTTAATGTGTCCTTGAAATATTGAGTGGGTGTGGCTTGGTTCTATATATCTATATAAGCTCTTACATTGTCTCTTCTCAATTTCAATCCAACATCATGCCGTCATAATACTCGATCTCGTGCTGCCCGTATCAATAAACTATAAATCTTCCGACGAACCCACAGAATATTACCTGCATCTGATCAATGGTAAAAAGATGTATTTTACGCACGGTAGACAAAGCATGCGAGACTACAAACGGTTTTACGACGTTGTTGGAAATGAGTATTGGCAACCCTGCAAATGGCAGCAGATATGCATTCTATGTGTAAAGCCTGTCATGGCACGCTGCAACGAGCTGAAACTGGAAAACGAAAAACTGAGACGGCAGCTCAAAGCCAGTTACGAGGAAACGGCCGAGCTTCAAATACAAAATACTCATTCGCTGTTGGAAATCAATTTGCAAAAGTAAAACCTCAATCTATAGAGTAGCAGCCTATATTGGATCCATAAAAATTGAAACGTAATTATGAAAATAGTATTAATCAAATGGACAACACATTATAGGAAGAGATAAATAAATAATTATATATAACCAGACAAGGTCACACGAGTCAAGCTTCAAGGTCACATGAAAAAAAAAAAAAAAAAAAAAAAAAAAAAAAAAAATTTTTTTTTTTTTTTTTTTTTTTTTTTTTCAAGGTTGGTTGATTGGTTGATTGACTCTAGCCAACCTATATAAACAGCTTGAAAAATTTTAAATCCAGCATTATTTTTTTAGATTGCTGCTGTTTAATTTTTGGTCTCCAGCTATATTGTATCCGCATGGCAGAAAAAAATCTAAAACGTTATAGAGACACCCTCTATCGAGATGCCGTTCCATTCTATTGTCCGCACTGCAAGGGCAAAGTGTTAATCTTAGCTAAAGACTATCAGAAACATTGTACTGATAAGCATAATCTGAATGCTACTCTTTGTTGCGTTTGGTGCAAGGGCGAAGTCAAATTTGGTAGAAGAGAAAAAAGTCGTCATGCAGATCATCTCATGGATTGCTATAAGCAATTCAAGGTTCGCGTATCCCAACCCGTCCCCGAGACCCCGTTTTCAGACGGATCGTACATAGAATTCAGTTTCAAACCTATGTGCGATAAACATGATTTTTTCGAGCATGAACAAATATTTCCAGACGGTAGCCGGTCCTACGATCCTATCTGGCCGATCGAGTTAGAGAGACCGCCCGTTTATTTTGAAGACGAAACGCTGAATTTGGCAGCTGCATGCGTTTTGAAGTATCTCAGAGGCGAAGGAGTATGGTTTCATGGAATGGTTAGGGCTATAGCCTTTAACAGCTTTCTCGAATGCATAGACGCAGACGCTGGTAATACTACAACCTTACCTTTTTCATGTTGGTGTGACGGCAACCGAAAGAGATCCAAAGTTCAGGCAGCATAGGCACATGATCGTGGTGGCTCCTTCCAGAAAACATTTTCTGAATAAGGTGTGGCTTAAAATCAGACCCGAAGAGCGACCTTATGTAGGCTTCAAATGTCTCAAGAGAAAAGACATAGAATCCGTATGGCATTTGGTCAATGCCTTGGGATATGTCAGCAGGCGCCGGTCCAAATGCAGTTTTTCTTTCGACGATTACGGTGCGGGTGGGAAAATGAACCATTTTTATATCCAAGAGACGCTGCCGAGAGATTACAAGCTAGTATTGGCTACGCTCTTTGACGGAGGCATCACCAAACTCTTAGACCAGAGATATTTCAACTGGGATCCGAGCACGCTTATCAAGGTCCCGATGGAGTTTATTAACGGCAAATGGTGCATCAAAATCAAACATTTGCCAGAAAACATATTTAATTTGGTGCTGCCCGTGTCCAAAAATTTCAAGTCTTGTGAAGAGCCTACTGAGTATTTTTTGCATCTGATCAACGGTAGAAAGATGTATTTTCAGCCCGGTACACAAACTGACAGAGACTATAAGCTGTTTTTTGGCATCGTGCAAGAAGAATGGTGGGAGCCTTGTAAATCTCAGCAGGCCATTTTCATGTGCGCGAAACCTTACATGCGGCAATGTAGGGATCTGAAACTCGAAATCGAAGAGATGAAGGCAGACTACGAAATAGAAACGAATAGGTTGGCAGGCAATCTGAAATCCAGCGATATGGTAAAAGAAGCGTACAGACGCGAGCTGGAAACCAGCGAAAAGGAAAACGTACGATTGAGAGGCGTTGAAAATGAAAACGTACAATTGAAAGCTAGACTGGAAACCGTTGAAAATGAAAACGTGAAAGCTAGACTGGAAACCGTTGAAAATGAAAACGTACGATTGAAAGATAGACTGGAAACCGTTGAAACTGAAAACGTACGACTGAGAGTCAGGCTGGACACCCTCGAAGATGAAATTAAACGCTTGTGGGAAATAATATACAATTTACAAACTAAAGAAATTGACAGATTAGGTAAGGAAAATTACAACTTGAAAACTGAAAATGCTAATTTGAAAACTGAAAATGCTAATTTGAAAGCGGAGAATGCGGATTTGAAAAAGGAAAATGCGGATTTGAAAACCGATAAGCTTAAAAATCGAAAACGTAAGCTGAACAGTAAGCCAGGCTAAATTTATAGATTGATTCATTCAATGATAAAAGACACATTAAAATTGAGTCGTTCATTTTTGTGAGTCGATACAATAGCCTCATCTTTCAGAAGCGTGGTTTTAGACTAGTTATAAAAAATTAGGACAAAGTCTCGTGTGAGTCGTTCAATGAATCATTTTATAGGCCATTTCAGATATCAGCCAGAAGCTTGGTTTTAGTAAAATTTATAAAGGATCAGTACAAATATAAATGAGTTCTCTTAAAAGATTTCACCGTCGTCTTGAGCAACGCTATAGTATAAATATACTATCCTATACTATGTAACTCATATTCTTAATAATATTATAGTCTACCAGATATGGTTTAAAAGAATTTCATTTGGGCTCCGCTAATATTTGTTACCAATAACCAAACTCAGGTCAGCTAAGATTTCAAGCCAAAAAATACTACTTGGTTTAGGGATAGACAATTTGGGTTCTTCTATTTAGCACCGAAATCAATCTCTGTTATATCACTTTTTGATCCGATGATATTTACTAGTCACGTGACCACACCCACTCTTGAAATAAACCAACCAACCAACCATGGAAAAAAAAAAAAAAAAAAAAAAAATTTTTTTTTTTTTTTTTTTTTTTTTTCAAGATTGGTTGGTTGGTTAGTTAGTTTGTTGGTCATGTGACTTTGAAATTTAACACTTCATACATATATCCACTTTTGAATTTTATAATTTTAAATTTTTACAATATGGGCTGCTACTCTCTACGTCTTTCAGATTTCAAGCGTACCTATAGATTTGTTCAGTCAGCCGATTCTATCAAGGCCTCTTGGATGGCTCAATGGTTTCTTTTAAAATGATGCCATAGACTGGCATTTGGCACGGACTTTTCATTTGTCTTTCTACGCTATTCGTTTTGTCATTAGATCTCGTAAATATTATTTTTACAGTATGGGCTGCTACTGCTAAGCTGGCCCAGCATTTACAATTCAATGGTTACGTTTATAGCCCAGCTCGTTTAAATTTTGCCTGCTAAGCGATACCCCGTTTTCAATTGCCATGTCTTCGTTTTGACCTGTTTCAGATACAGGCAACGTGACTCAGTTTTATCATGGCATCTTGTATAGTCGATCCACGTTTAAACGATACTTTTGAACAGACTACTATAGCTTAGACAAATTTTAAAGTCAGATTTCAAACATCTAATTGCTACGTTTTGTCATAGATACACCCAGCCGGTTTTAATTTTCATGAAGGCCTCTTGGACGGCCAAGCGATCCACATTTAAGATAGACATGTTTCATTTAAAATGAGAAGACACACCTGTTTCAAGTTTATCGAGACTTTTGAAACTTAGCATTTGGGTAAAAACATGAAAAGGCCAGGATGAAATTGAAAAGCTAATATTAATAAATAAAAAGTGATGAACGAGGAAACAAATCTATATCAACCAACCAACCAACCTTGAAAAAAAAAAAAAAAAAAAAAAAAAAATTTTTTTTTTTTTTTTTTTTTTTTTTTTTTATACAGTTGGTTGGTTGGTTGGTTGGTTGGTTGATATGATGGTTGGTTTCTAAAGTTATATTTCTAAAGTTATATTTCTCATTTGGCTGCTACAGTTATATTTCTCAGTTGGCTTCTAAAGTTATATTTCTTTAGCCAATCAAATTCATTGTAGATGGCGCTGTAGTCTATATATATAGTATATATATAGTATATCTATTAGGGTGGGTGGGTGTGGAATTTATTTCTTCTACTGTAAGGTCATGCATAAACTAGCTCCTGATGTCTAAACCCATTTCCTTTAAAACAGGATGGAATAGTGTCATTTATACAATATTGGCTTTGAAAACAAGATTTTTATAGACTTTTGTCTGACAAATGACAAGATACTGCAGGTTTTCATGAAATCAGAATAGATCATAGGCTTTTATAGAAAAATCTAACTCTCTAGTGTCCATCAATGTACATCTTGCTCAAAACACATTACGAGGCATAGTGACTAGACGACTGTTGCTGGCAAATGTCGAGACACAATGAGGGTGTAGTCATGTTAGCCATAGTAAATATAGCCAGTCAAGTTTCAAGGTCACACGAAAAAAAAAAAAAAAAAAAAAAAAAAATTTTTTTTTTTTTTTTTTTTCAAAGATATTTTTTCGTGTGACTTTGAAACTTGATTGGCTATATATAATTTTTTATTTATACCTTCCTTAATCTGTAGTCCATATTGCTAAACGAATGGTTAATACTATTTTCATAATTACGTTTAAATTTTCCAGCGTACATTGCTACAGTCTTCTTGACAACTCTCAGCATTTTATCGAGACCTCTTGCTAAATTTTTACTGATTCTCTCTACGCAACAGTGTTAAGATTAGTCTGTTTCCACTTTATCGAGGTCTCCGGTTTTAATTTTGACCTGCCCCGTTTTCAATTGCCTTGTCAAAGCGATATGTCTTCGTTTTGACATGGCAGCTGTTTTAGATACAGGCAACGTGACTCAAATTTATCATGGCCTCTTGCATAACTGATCCACGTTTAAACGATTCTTTTGAACAGTCAAATTTGAAAGACTACTATAGCTTAGACAAATTTTAAAGGGTTATGGATTAAAATCTGCTGTAACAAATTGCCATTTAAGGTCAGAGCTACGTTTTGTCATGGTTTCAATTTTCATGAAGGCCTCTGCCAAGCGATCCCCATTTAAGATAGACATGATCAAAATTAACAGGTTTCATTTAAAATGAGAAGATTTGGATTGAATAATGTTTCACCATTCTATCGAGACCATAGCTGAAACGCAAGACTTTTGAAACTTAACATTTGGACAAAACGCGAAAAAGGCCAGGTGAAAAGCTAATCTTGATAAATTAGAAAATAATATATATATATTAACTAACCAACATACTTGAAAGAAACCAACCAACCAACCTTTAAAAAAAAAAAAAAAAAAAAAAAAATTTTTTTTTTTTTTTTTTTTTTTTTTTTAATGTGACCTTGAAACTTGATTGGCTATATATAATTATTTATTTGTCCCTTCCTTAATCTGTAGTCCATTTAGTTAATACTAATTTCCTAATTACGTTTCAATTTTCATTTGTCATGCTACTCAACGAATGGTTAATACTATTTTCATAATTACATTTAAATTTTCCAGCGTTCATTGCTACATTTGTCGTGACAACTCTCAGCATTTTATAGAGACCTCTTGCTAAATTTTACGGATTCTCTCTACGCAACAATGTTTATATTAGTTTGTTTCAATTTTATCGAGACCTCCAGTTTCAATTTTAAATTTTTACGCCTGCTAAGCGATATGTCTTCGTTTTCAAGGGTCCTGCTAAGCGATATGTCTTCGATAGGACATGACAATTAAAACCTGTTTCAGATACAGTTGACTCAATTTTATCATAATCTCTTGCATAGCTGAAGCCAGATTCATGTTTAAGCGATCCTGTCAAAATTGAAAGACGCCTATAGCCTAGACAAATTGAATTCAATACAAACGCTAAAAGGTTATGGACTTATTGAAATATTTTTATAAATTACCAAGTTCAGTATAAGGTCAGATTTCAAGTTTGTCCTGTTTCGGGACTCATGAAGGCTTTTTGGATGGACCATGTTTAAGATCGACACGACGACTGTGCCACGATAAAAATTAACAGGTTTCATTTAAAATGGGAAGATCTAGCATTTGGACACGATTGGATGGAATCCTGTTTCAGATACAGGTTCAAATTTATCATATTTGTCATTACGAGACATAATAACTAGACAACCGTTGCTGACAAATGTTGAGAGACAATGAGAGTGTGGAAACAAATAGATAATTATATATAGCCAGTCAAACCAACCAACCAACCAACCTTAAAAAAAAAAAAAAAAAAAAAAAAAAAAAAAAATTTTTTTTTTTTTTTTTTCTAAGGTTGGTTGGTTGGTTGATATATATATCTTTTCCTCGTTCATCAAGATTCGCTTTTCAATTGTCATGACCAAACGATTGGTTACTAAAGTTTTTTTGGATCTCTATCATTGGATCTCGTTAATACTATTTTCATAATTACGTTTAAATTTTTACAATATGAGCTGCTAATCTCTACGCGTTCAGTTTTTCTGGCTCAGCATCTCAATTTAAAAGCTACATTTGTCCCGTTTCAATTTTATCGAGGTTAAATTTTTATGGATAATGTTGGCTGTCCCGTTTGCAGGTCCAATCGATAGGATGGCATAGCTGAAGCCGCTTTAAGCGATTCTGTTGAACGGCTTAGACAATTTTCATTTGTCTACTCATAAAATTTATAAGTTATTTTTTTTACAAATCCAATATTGGTAGGAGATAGATTTAAAAAAAATGGGTCAAACGAGGCTTCCATCGTCAAGATAAGTCATAATGACAAATCTGACATGAGGAAGCCTCGTTTGACCCAAATTTTTTAAATTTTTAATATTTTTAGAGTGATATGTAATTTGGCTGTTTGGACTCATCTATTATATATTCTAGAGTGCCAGGTGTCAGGAGATCTTTCATCATAGAGTCTAGTAGTAGCTGATCTGGCATGGGAGAGCATACTATATTATTAAGATCTTCAGGCACCGCTGGGCTTTGAATAGGCCATTCACTATGAAATCCTGGATTTTCAACAAAAGGCATTGAATGTTCAATAGGTGCAGGCTCTGGATTTGCAATAGGTGCAGGCTCTGGTTCTCTAGTTTCAGGCTCTGTATTTGTTGCAGTGTCCTTGAAAGTGAGCTTAGCTTTCTTTAAACGCTTGGGATTCTTTTTGGCCTTACGTTTTACCGATGCAGTTCTCATATCCATTCCAGGTAGATCAGGCCCGAAGGTACGTACGAAGTTGTTTTTAAGGGGATCTGTCAAAACTTTCCAGATTTGAGAGTTATATTGTTCTGCATAATTTGTAGTGACCACGGTTATTGTTTTGTCCAACACAACAGGAGGGTTCGTCGGCAAATAGATTTCTGGCAAATCGGTTACTGGTTCTTGGGATGGTTCTGGCTCTTGGGATGATTCTGGCTCTTGGGATGGTTCTGGCTCTGAGATTGGAGCTGTTTGAATATATTCAGAGGGTGGCTCGTCATCATCATCCATATGAGGTATCATAGGTGTTGGCACAGATACCTCATACATCCCGTCTATTTTCGTGATTCTTTCTACCAACGGATTTTTTACCTTGAAACCCAGCTTCAAGCTCTCCTTCACAACATGTAGACTGAAGAAATTCTTTTGCGTCGTAAATAAAATATAGGTAGTGCCAGCAGGTATCTTGTAGCTTGAGCGAGCAATCAATATGAACCTCTCGTAGAAGTGAAGCTTGTCCCCTGAGAAATATCTGCTGTCAGCTCTCACTCGTGTCTCGTTGGGGGGTCTCATATAGAACAGCAATGGTGCGTCCAACGTCTGGATAATATGGGCGCATCCTTGCCCAACGGTTCTCTGTCCAAACGTGAAATGACCTTTCACCAGAAATTGGTTATGGGGGCACTTGAAACCAATTCTCATATCAGCGTTGGTTCTGTTGGCTTCGCTGGGGGGTCTTTTGAATCTGTTCATAACAGTGATCCATTTTATGTCTTGAGGTCTCAACGGATAGATTGTCTGGGCCTCTCTGCCTAGTGCTGGAATCGTATTCAGGATCTTGTCCGTCAGAGTACGTTTTTTAAACGAAATATTATGATCAGGTGTCAGATGTAGGCAGAACATATGGATTTTGCCTTCTCCGATCATTGTTTGGAAATGAGGATATTTCTTCAGCTTCTTGACAGAAGTCGAAAGAATATTCGGAAAAGGCTCAGTCATTCCGAAAAGGTTATGAAGAGCGTTAGCCGCTTTAAGTTTCTTCACAGAGCATTGATGCTTATACATGTTAGCAGTTCAAGCTCCGAAGAGAGAATGACTATTCGATCGAAAGGCAGAGCTTATATAGTGAAGGCAGGATGTTGCATAACTCATTTTCTACGAAAACAGGATAAGATAAGGCTATTTATAGAATTATTGTCGCTGAACGCGAAAACAGGATATTGCATAACTCATTTGCTACGAAACAGGATGCGGTAAAGATTTTTATAGACGCTGAAACAAATAAGCATTGCTGGACAATGATAGTGTAGATACTTTAGCATGATATATATATAGGTTTAGTTAGAGTCAATCAACCAATCAACCAACCTTGAAAAAAAAAAAAAAAAAAAAAAAAAAAAAAAATTTTTTTTTTTTTTTTTTTTTTTTTTTTTTTTTTTTTTTCAAGGTTGGTTGATTGGTTGATTGACATTAGCTAACCTATATATATATCATGCTAAAGTGTCTTTGGTTGATTTTATATTTCTATAATTTTTTTGAAGATAATATTTTTTTTGGGGACTTTGCCATTTTTCACCAATCTGGAAATTTTTTCAAAGTTTATCATTTCGATTTTATAGATTTTGATTTCAAAATAATATTTTTTTGCCAATCTTAAAATTTTTTTAAGTTGGTTGATAATAGTTTATATATAAATTTATATCTCCAAGATTTCAGTTATAAAAGTATCCATTCAAAATCTTAAGTATCCATTCAAAATCTTAAAGTACAAATCGGTACGCATCCAATATTGGCAATATAATTCTTACAAAAAAAAGGGTCGAACGAAGTGTCAAAGACAGGAATCTGCCATGAGACACTTCGTTCGGCCCGATTTTTTTATAAATCGTTTGGGTTTAAACCCAACTGTAGTATTTTCTAGCCTCTGTATTTATAAGGCTGTAGCATTTTCCATCTCTCAAATTGACGTTCGATTTGACAACGACTATGCCATGCCGTTTTCTAATTCTTGGATCTTCAAAGCCAGCAGTTTTTAATTTAGGTCGTACCACGAAATCTATTTTCGGTGGAGGCTTCCAGGCACGATAAGTTGTTACGTTGGACTCTGGAGATTTTGGTAGCGGGCTTAATAGCCTTGGTACTTTAAAATAAATCATCTCTGACATGGGTATTGAAATTTGAACTGGAACTGGTTTAGATTTAGAAGCTGGAACAGATTTAGAAGCTGGAACTGGAACTGGAACTGGAACAGATTTAGAAGTTGGAACTGGAACTGGAACAGATTTAGAAGCTGGAACTGGAACTGGAACAGATTTAGAAGCTGGAACTGGAACTGGAACAGATTTAGAAGCTGGAACTGGAACTGGAACAGATTTAGAAGCTGGAACTGGAACTGGAACTGGAACAGATTTAGAAGCTGGAACTGGAACTGGAACGCGTTTAGATTTGAAAACTGGAGATGGTCTGGAAACTGGTTTTGGAGTTGGCATGGACATGTCTCGATTATAATTGCATAATAACTCGAGAGAAAGACGAGACGTATTCAAGACATTCCATCCAGGCTTTACGGCATAGTCATAGTCAAATCGCTCGTCGGTCAGAGAGTCGAAAGAAAACATTTCCATTTTGAAAAACAGAGGCTCAGAATGAATAAACTGAGGCGAGAGGCTCGTATTTATACTCTGGCAAGCGGATGCGTGAGATCTGATAAGCGGTTCTGAGAAACGACATCAGTAATACTATATAAGGCTCGACAGGATGACTTTTTATAGATTAGAGAGGCTTGACGCATCTATAAAAAACTTATCACGTCCTGTTTTTGAGGAAACGGTTTACATAATATCCTGCCAACAGATTTGTTCTAGAAGAATTTTATCGGATCATCTTGAAGGCTTCAAGCGACAAACTAATTTTCTAAAAATTTTAACAGATGAGAGATATGACCGTTGCTGGCAAAGATCGAGATAGAATGAGGAGGTGGCAAGTCAGCGATCCTATATATAGAGGAGATAATCAACCAACTGTGGAAAAAAAAAAAAAAAAAAATATCTTTGAAAAAAAAAAAAAAAAAAAATTTTTTTTTTTTTTTTTTTTTTTTTTTTTTTTCATAGTTGGTTGGTTGATTATATCCTCTATATATAGGATCGCTGACTTGCTACCTCCTCATTGTGTCTCGACATTTGCCAGCAACGGTCGTCTAGTCACTATGCCTAGTTGAAAAATTGAAAATTTTAACAGATGAGAGATATGACCGTTGCTGGCAAAGATCTAGATAGAATGAGAAGGTGGCACGTCAGCGATCCTATATATAGAGAAGATTATCAACCAACCAACCAACTGTGAAAAAAAAAAAAAAAAAAAAAAAAATTTTTTTTTTTTTTTTTTTTTTTTTAACAGTTGGTTGGTAGGTTGAATTCATTCTATATAAATAGCCGACTCTTCTCCAATCAGTCTTCTTCTGTCCCAGTAAATCTATCCATTGTTAGATCCTGCCGGCTTTAGAACGATATGCTATCTCTAGCTTAGCCATGGAACGTTTCTAATTTATGTCTGGCAGATTAACAATACGCTATCTTAGCCTGTTTCTAATCTATTCAAACTTTTTACGATGATTAAGTATCGCGAGTCAAATTTATTTTGGCGTACCTTTAATCGCTACCGAAAAAATGGATGGCTCTAATATAGGTATAGGCTACGTGAGCGATTCGTTCAGGATACAATCGAGGAACGTACTGCTAGAGGATAAGATACGCATTTTTGGCTTGAAACAAATCATGGTACCGCTGTCGGAAAAAGTACGGTTTATTAAAGACATTTTACATAAGAGACATCATTGAGTTTGAAATAAAATATTTTTTTATCTGTATTTAAACATGCAGACATTTCCGCGAAGCGGAAATGTCTGCTTGTTTAAATACAGATAAAAAAATATTTTATGTTATTATATTTTATAAAAACCCATGATCTATTCTGATTTCATGAAAACCTGCAACATCTTGTCATTTGTCAGACAAAAGTCTATAAAAATCTTGTTTTCAAAGCCAATATTGTATAAATAACGTTATCTCATCCTATTTTAAAGAAAACGGGTTTGGGCATCACGGAGCTGGTTTATGCATGACCTTACAGTAGAAAAAATAAATTCCACTCCCACCCACCCTAATAGATATACTATATATATACTATATATATAGATTGCAGCGCCATCTACAATGAATTTGATTGGATAAAAAAATATAACTTTAGAAACCAACTGTGAAATATTTACATATCTAGCTTAGCCCTTAAAAAATTTAAATTTTACACAAAAAATTAAAATTTTAAACGAAAAAATTAAATTTATAAACTCAGATCTCTTAAATTTATCTATAGAGTCTGTATATTTTACCAAGATTCATATTTATCTTATAGAGAAGCCATATCCCTTCAAATCGTTACGATATTGGTACTCTATCTCTAGCTTAGCCATTAAAATTTTTAAATTTTACACAAAAAGTTAAAATTTTAAACGAAAATTTTAGACTCAGATCTCTTAAATTTATCTACAGATATTTTATCAAGATACATAATTATCTTATAGAGAAGCCATATCTCTTGAAAATTACAAATTCAAAATATTTTACAGGTAACTGTTGTTGGCAGACGTCGAGACAAAATGAGATGTGGGTACGCTAGCCATCCTATATATAGGACACACGAAAAAAACTAATGTTCAATAAATGAGGTTAGTTCCGTTAAGTTATAGATTCTGCTCCGTCCTTGAAGATGTGTTCAAGGTCACACGAAAAAAAAAAAAAAAAAAAAAAAATTTTTTTTTTTTTTTTTTTTTTTTTTTTTTTTTTTTCAAGGTCGTTGGATTTCTTGTGGGCGTGGCTTCATCCCATCTATATATATAGAGAGATAAACTCGCTTACGTATCCAAACCGTCATTGTCCAGTCATGTCTCTGTTGGCTTAGTTATTTTTATCTATACATTTAAATTGATACCATTTTATCTCGTTTTCCAGAGTCTTAAATTTAATTTCTACAATATTGGCTTAATATAGTTTATACGTTTAAATAGTCTTCATGCTATCCTGATAATCTCTTCGATACTAGCTTAAATAGATTTTTTTATAAATTTAATATCAAAGTCTCAAATTAAACCCGTCCAATATTGGCACTATATCTATCGCAAAAAAATGGGCCGAACGAGGTGTCAAAGACAGAAATTCTGCCATGAGACACCTCGTTCGACCCATTTTTTTACTCTCATTTTAAAGATTAACACAAGCTCTCTATGGATTGCTCATTAGATAGCCTACTGATGGTCATCTTCAACGGTCCGGTCATTTGAGATTTGTATAATTCATAATCCTCATATTCAAGCTCAAAAAATTTCCTCACCTGTAGTTGGTATGCGGCAAGGAAGTCTTCGAACTTGGTATGGGACCTTTCTACAAATCGAACACCTATGGCTTTCACGAAGCTGAGCTTCATGTTAGCCTGGTATTTCACCATGGCCGAGCCGTCGAACATTTCATCAAATTCCTGTTCGCCCATGAACCCTTTCAAATGCTGTTTGGCTTCGCTAATGGAGAAGATTCTCGTCTTAGCGAGCCATTTAGGTAAATCGATTTTAGGGTCCATCACATCTCGGACGGTGAGGCCTGCATATTTTTCGGCAAATTTTAGATCTAGAGGGTGCCTCGAATAAATAGCCAGGTCCTCAGCCCGGACAAACAGGGTGCCATCAGTAGCCATTAGGCATTTAAAGGCAACGCCATAAGCATAATTTTTTACATGGAAAAACATGACTGACAGAGAGCTAATGTATCTAAGCAGCTAGTAGAGAGATCGACTAGCAATTGAAGAGCTCTCGCTGGACACTCGTATATATACCCGGACAGGATCTGATAGTAAATTTCTACGAACCGCTTATCAAGAGGAAAGGCTTGCATAATATCCTGTCAATACTTCTGGAAAAATCTTTTTATAGAGATCTGATTATAACCGGGCATCCTGAGGAAAGGCTTACATAATATCCTGTCAACACTTCTCGAAAAATCTTTTTATAGAGATCTGATTGTAATTTTAATCGGAGCCGCTTATCAAGCATCCTGTCAATAGTTTCTCGAAAATCTTTTTATAGAGATCAGATCATAATAACTGGCTTGGCTACACTTAGCCTTTAAAATTTTTAATTTTTACATAAAAAATGTAAATTTTAAACGAAAAGATTAAATTTTTAAACTCAGATCCCTTAAATTTAGCTATCGATATTTTACCAAGATTCATATTTATCTTATAGCTAAGCCATATCCCTTGAAAATTACAATCGGTACGCATTCAATGTTGGCTTGGCTACACTTAGTCTTTAAAAATTTTAAATTTTACATAAAAAATGTAAATTTTAAATGAAAAAAATTAAATTTTAAAATTCAGATTCCTTAAATTTAGCTATCGAGTCTGTATATTTTACCAAGTTTCATATTTATCTTATAGCTAAGCCATATCCCTTGAAAATTTAGATATCAGATTATAATGACTGCCACACTTAGTCTTTAAAAATTTTAAATTTTACACGAAAAAAATGTAAATTTTAAACGAAAAAATTAAAATTTTAAACTCAGATCCCTTAAATTTAGCTATCGAGTCTGTATATTTTACCAAGTTTCATATTTATCTTATAGCTAAGCCATATCCCTTGAAAATTTAGAAATTAGATTATAATGACCGCCACACTTAGTCTTTAAAAATTTTAAATTTTACACAGTAAATTTTAAATGAAGCAATTAAATTTTTAAATTTAGATACCTTAAATTTGTCTATAGATATTTTATCAAGATACAAAATTATCTTATAGCTAAGCCATATCCCTTGAAAATTACAAGTTCAAATCGGTACGCATCCAATGTTGGCACTCTATCTATCGCAAAAAAATGGGCCGAGCGAAGCCTCAATGACTTATGTCATGAGAGGCTTCGCTCGACCCATTTTTTTGCACCTCGTCCTGATCTTAAGACGAGGATTTATAAAAGTAGGGTTTGTTTCCCACCAAAACTTTAATTTTTTTGGGGAAATACCCCAATTCTAGGTCTCCGTACCTCTCTCCGAAGACATAGCTATCCATCGGTACAGATTGCAGGTAAGAGTCCATGGATATTTTCAAATCAGCTATAAAACTCTCCATGGTAGCATTGGAAGAGCTAATGCATGCTATCTTGATACGTATGGGCCTTCTGATGTTGAACGTACACTCTATCGGCGACAAAATCTCAATAGGCCCCTGAAATAAGGATTGAAATTCGCCTGGATGCATATCCAACAGCGTGTTGGCATCTTCCAATCCAAAAATACGTGTCTTGGCTAGAGACGGAGGCAGGCTCAAGCCCTCGGGAGCGATGTCAGTCACTGTAAGATGGCATAAGTTTAAAACGCCAGAAGGATTTTGATAGCCCATGGTACGAGCTACGTCTGAACCTTTGATAAAAATTTCACCGTCAAAAGTCAAAAAAGAAGTAAATTTCACGTTTAACTCTTCAGCTAAAATTTGAAATATCATTTTGGAGCTTTTAGAATATCAAGCAGTCAGAATGAAATGTCTCGTCCAGCAGCCTGTATTTATACTAGCAGCAATCTCTATTTCTATCTAAATTTCTTATCGACATCCTCTGACGCACATCCTCTTACGCACGTCCTGTAGATTATGCAAGATCCCGCTCAAACGACAAATTAATTCTAAAAATAAGTTTATCGAGGATTACATAATATCCTGTCAACAGCTAGAAGAATTTTATCAGAAGGTCACGTTTTCTAAGAAAGCTTGCTAAAATTAGGTCGCGAATCGGGTATATATACGAGCTGCCTCTAAGAGCCTGCATCATTTTGACTTCTGTTGCATTAAGTCATGCTATTCACAATTGAACATCCACAGCTGGATGCTAAAATCCTATTCGTAGTCTCTGCGGATGGACTTTTGTTCGTCAGGGCCTCTGATGTGGCCAAGCTGATGGGTAAGGGTAGTGCATACGTAAAAAAAACTACCAAGCTAAAGGTGAGGGACCTCGTTTACAAAAGGTTCAGGATACCAATCTCTTTAGCTAATACCTGGGTGTATCCAATAGAAGAGATTCATTTCGGAGATGCGCTGTCGACTATGGGTTTTGAGGCCATGATGAAATCTGCTAAGATTGACATCTTAGATCCTATAGTGCCAACTGCATGCATCCATAAAGCAGTCAGAATTCGGATCGTGAGGAATTCTGATGTATTCATAGATGAATTCTTAAAGGATTTCATAGAAAGAACCAAGCTGTTCTATGATGGAGACCACGATGATGACCCTCGCCTACACGAAGATAGATTTGAGACTATTTCTTGGACAGACACCCCTCCGTCCAAAATCAAAGTCTTCGTGGGGAATCGATCTCGCTGGTATAAACTGATGCCTTAGAGATTTAAATTGGAGGGGGCAAAAAAATGGGCCGAACGAAGCGTCTCATGGCAGATTTCTGTCATTGACGCTTCGTTCGGCCCATTTTTTTGCGACGGTAGTAAGCCAATATTGGATGGGTAAAAATTGAGACTTTGAATGGGGTCTCTGAGATAGATAATATTAATATTTCAATATTGAAACGATACTAATGCCTTTGAAACTGAGATAGCTAATGTCTTTGACTCTGAGATAGAAATTTACAATATTGAATAAGGACATTTTTTAAATGAATGCTGTACCAATATTGAATATATTTTTTTAACGATTCGATAAACAAATAATATATTTAGATAATAAATATTTAAAGAGTAAAATATTTATATAGTCAATCTGAAGGATTGCATAACTCATTTTCTACGAAAACAGGATGAGATAAGGCTTTTTATAGAATAATTTATCGCTGGATATTGCATAACTCATTTGCATTGAAAACAGGATACTGAACACGGAAACAGGATGCAGTAAAGATATTTATAGACGCTGAAACAAATAAGTATTGCTGGACAATGATAGTGTATATACTTTAGCATGATATATGTGTTAGCAAGAGTTAATCAACTAATCAACCAACCTTGGAAAAAAAAAAAAAAAAAATTTTTTTTTTTTTTTTTTTTTTTTTTTTTTTTTTTTTTTTCAAGGTTGGTTGATTGGTTGATTGACTCGGATTCATTCTTTATAAATAGCTGTACTCAAACCTTCATTCCTTCATTCTGTCTGAATCTCTTCTAGCATCAACCTTCTACTAAAACGCTCCTAACATTAAGATACTTTAGCATGATTGGTTGATTGGTTAATGTCTTTAAATCTGAGATAGAAATTTACAATATTGAATAAGGGCATTTTTTAAATGAATGCTGTACCAATATTGAATATATTTTTTTAACGATTCGATAAACAAATAATATATTTTTAACTATTCGATAAACAAATAATATATATTTTTTAACGATTCGATAAACAAATAAAATATTTAAATAATAAATATTTTATTATTAAAATAAAATATTTAAATAATAAATATTTTATTACTAAAATAAAATATTTAAATAATATATTTAAATTCTAAATATTTATTATTCGAACCGAACGCGGACAATTCTGACGGGGTGGAGTTGCTCGAAGAATACTTCTGGCGACTGTAATTGCGTGACTAGTGTGGATTCCTTAGATGAATTAGATTATTTTCGTACTGAAGCGCAAAAAATCTTAGCTTCAGCTAAATTCGACCTTCACGGCTGGTGTTATAATTATCGCGCGGACGGAGAAATGATTGATTTGGAAATTGATAAAAAGACGCCGGTGCTCGGGTTAATGTGGGATATGGAGAAAGATACTTTAGCGTGTGATTATAGGAATTTTAAATTAGAAGAGGGTTCCATAACGAAGAGAAATATTCTGTCTCTAACGCATAAGATATTCGATCCGATAGGTTTTACGTGTCCAGTGACCTTGATTCCAAAATTACTATTGCAAAAATGTTGGAAAATTAGGGCTTCTTGGGACTCCAAATTGCCCGATGAGATAGTTAAGGAATTTGAAAAATGGAAAAATCAAATTTTGGAGTTAAAAAATATCTCCATACCCAGAAGAATTTCCGAGTTAAATCTATTTACAGGAAGATTGTCTTTACACGTTTTTTGTGATGCCAGTAAAGTTTCTTATGCTGCTTGTGTTTTTTTAAGAAACGAGATTCACGATCAAGTTAGCCCTAATTTTCCAACATTTTTGCAATAGTAATTTTGGAATCAAGGTCACAAATGTTGGAAAATTAGGGCTTCTTGGGACTCCAAATTGCCCGATGAGATAGTTAAGGAATTTGAAAAATGGAAAAATCAAATTTTGGAGTTAAAAAATATCTCCATACCCAGAAGAATTTCCGAGTTAAATCTATTTACAGGAAGATTGTCTTTACACGTTTTTTGTGATGCCAGTAAAGTTTCTTATGCTGCTTGTGTTTTTTTAAGAAACGAGATTCACGATCAAGTTAGTTGTCAACTATTACAGGCACGATCCAGAGTTGCGCCGCTGAAAGAAATATCCACCCCCCGTCTCGAATTACTAGCTTGCTGTATAGGTGCCAGATTAGCGGATACGGTTATCCAAGATCTAAAATTAAACGTTGACATAGTTTATTGGTCTGACTCGATGGATGTATTATACTGGATAAAAGGAGAAGGCCCTTGGGGAACATTTGTAGAAAACAGAGTAAAAGAAATACGTAAACTTTCTTCTCCTGATTCCTGGAATTTTGTCCCTGGTCATTTGAATCCGGCCGATTTGCCCTCTCGTGGGTGTTCAGTGAAAACACTAGCTAAATCTGAGTGGTGGCTGGGTCCATCCTGGTTATTAACTGCAGAAGAAAAGTGGCCTAAGAATAATATAGTTCCGAATATAGATATAATCAATAAAGAGAGGAGAAAAACTATCGTTACTGCTACGAATTTAGAAAATAATGAAGATAAATTTTACCTCCGGTACTCTTCTTACACAAAAATTGTACGTATAATAGGGTGGATTTTTCGCTTCAGTAACAATTCAAAAATTGTTAGAACCGATCGAACAAGCGGTCTGCTAAACAGTGAAGAATTAAGAAAAGCAGAAATTGTGCTTATAAAATTAGTACAACAAGAACATTTTACGAATTCTTCAGATTATAAATTACGACATCTACGCACTATCACAGACTCGAACGGTCTACTACGGATAAAAACTAAGATCTTTATGAGAGACGACACTCATAATTTTCGCTTACCAGTGGTCTTACCGTCAAACCATCATGCAGTAGAACAACTGATAATTTCGAAACATCGTGAATTGGGTCATTGTGGTGTACAACTTTTAATGTCAGAACTCCGAGAGAACTACTGGATTTTGAAATGTCGGAAAACTGTAAAAAGGGTCATAAACAAATGTGTAGTATGCAGAAAATTTACTTCAAAACCGCCAGAAGTTGCGGAAAGTGTATTACCTGTTGATAGGGTAAGAGATGCGTCGATTTTTGAGATCGTCGGCATAGATCTAGCCGGCCCTCTCTATCTTAAAAATGAAACGAAAACATGGATCCTAATTGTTACTTGTGCAGTTTTTAGAGCTGTACACCTTGAATTACTAACTTCTCCTTCAACGGACAATTTTATACTCGGTTTTACACGATTCGTATCGAGAAGAGGTCGTCCCTCAGTAGTGTATTGTGATCAAGGAACTAATTTTATTGGGGCGAGGAATCTCTTGAATAGTATAGATATTGAAAAATTGAAATCAGTATGTAAATTCGCTCCCATTGAATGGAAAATAAACCCGCCTGCTTCGCCGTGGTGGGGTGGGTTCTGGGAGCGTTTGATAGGAATCCTGAAAAGGATCCTACGAAGAGTACTAGGCAAATCTTTGCTTAACTATGATGAGCTGATTACTGTAATCTGTGACTGCGAAAGCATTATAAATGCTAGACCATTAACTTATGTGTCTGAAAATAGTGACGACCTCGAACCCTTAACGCCTGCAATGTTTTTGCAGGATATACCCGAAATAGGACTACCAGAACTATCTGTCCTTGACAGTAAAACTATGAATAAACGGTATTTATACAGGGTGAAACTTCGAGAAAATTTGCGCAGGAGATTTAGAATTGAATACTTAGGATCGTTACGCCAATCTTTGTTAAAAACCAAACAGTGCCGCTCCCTGAAAACAAGAGACGTTGTGATCATTTCAACAGACAATGTTAAAAGAATGAATTGGCCACTAGGACGAATCGAGGAGATACTAATCAGTAAAGACAATGTGGCACGCATTGCAAAAGTGAGAACATCATCCGGCATTTTGCTACGTCCTATCAGAAAACTGTGTCCCCTAGAACTAGAATCTGACATTTTACGTGACGCTATCACCACCAGACGAGGAAGAATCGTCAAACAGCCAGACCGACTCGGGGTGGTGTAGTGCCTTGAGTTGAGTTCTGGTTCCCTCTGAACTCAAGGTGGGAGTGTCGTGAACAGATGCTCCTCTCTGATATAAACCAGACATCTGATTCATAGAGACTTGTGTGAACTCTTGTTTTAGATGACTAATAACTTTCTTTTTATTTTTTGTAGATACTTCTGTTGCTAAGTACTGTGAGAACGAAACTTGATTTGAGACGGTGTGGACGGCTGTTATAGCGTCCGCTCCGAAATATAATTTTGAATTGTGATTTAAGTTTTTAATTAAAATTAGAAAAGATTTAGTAATCTAGAAAAGCCGTAACTACCGTTTTGTTAAGTAAATATTTGTCGAGTCACGATCTTAGTCTTATGCTATTTGTAGAAAAATATGTTGAATATAAAAATTAGCAATCAAATTAAAATAATATGTATGAAAAATATTGATATGTGCTTTCTTTCTCCATTTTTACCATAGTTTATAAATTCTGTCTTTCTTTTAATTACTCCAAACATTCTTTTGGTCCTATTCAGAGTAAAATTAGAAAATTTGTCTTTATTATACGGAGTACGTTTAAATTTTATATATTGAAATTTCATGAAATTTATTCCCCCTTCTCCTCAGACCAAAAAATAATTGATTGTAGCAGGGAATTTTAAACTGGTTAAGAGCAATACGAAATATTAAAACAGGGATGTTTAAAACTTTATGCCGCGAAAAGATTTAAGTTGCACATGATCCGTCAAATTTTGACGGATATTAACTAGTTTTATTTCAATATACATGTATTCAAATTTTCATAAATCTGAAAGAATATTTTTAAAAATTGATTACTAACGTTCATCATACCCTTAAAGAGACATGACCAAATGAGTAACATCAATTTGTAGAAAACGAAATTGTCCTTATAGGGTACGTGCTCCAGTGATTGACACTTTTAGAGCAATTTCTGATGTTTTTAATGTTCTAGTCACCCGAAAATATTTTTAGAAATCTTAAGTTAGTACATATGCTATGAAAGACATTCAGAACCACACATATGTTAAAATATATACATTTGATAACAATTATTTTTTTTAATGAATTTTTATTGGACACCCACTCAATGTTCCAGTCATTGTCACTGCCAGTTTTTCATTTGATCAGTCATTGGCCCCCTATGCTCCAGTGCTTGACACTGCTAGTGATTCATTTTACCAGTTTTATTAGCATCCTATACTCCAGTGTTTGACATAAAATGTTAAAACTCTTATATTTAAAATATATGCTTTTATTATTTTTCTTATTTATTAATTATTTCGGGATAGATGTCAATCACTGGTGCACCTGCCCTACAAGTAAAAAGCAGAAATGAAAAGTTTCTAATGTTTAAAATATCCGTGTTTTTAACATTTTTCAACAGTGTTTATGACTTCCATTTGTCTAAAACCCGAAAATATTCAGGAAATTTCTTGAAACTGTTGTGTTATTACTTTCTTCTATATGTACAGTCGGTAACAAAAGTGTCCGAACACTAGCAAAAATTCCTATGTAAAAAAAGTACACTTCCTACGGTTTTGTTAAATAAATCCTTATCGGATCATATTCTTACACTGACTAAAAACAGGATTCGACAAGGAAACAAAACCATATGGAGTGCACTTTTTTTACATAGGAATTTTTGCTAGTGTTCGGTCACTTTTGTTACCGACTGTATATATAGAGAAAGTATTGGATTCGTGAAAATTTTCAAACTCCATTTTTCGATGGATTTATACGTTTTGGGATGTCCTGAACACGATTTGACTGTTTTTAGAAAATGTCTGTCTGTATGTGTGTATCACAAATTTTGGGGACGCTGTATCTCACAAACCAATGAACGAAATTTAACCAAACTTGGTATTTAGTTGGACCTTGACATAAACGAGTGCTGATTAGATTTGTGGAACAATTGCTCAACAGGTGGCGCTGTGATCGCATTTTTTTTCTAAATTTTTAACATGACAGTATAGGACAAAATTTCGTATAAATGTACATAATGAAAGTTATTTTAATGGTGTGATTGTAAAATTAATATGAAATATTGATAATACTAGTAGGTAACTAGGATAAAAAATTTGTGCATGTGGGAGCATCGCTTCCTCCTCTGGGGGGGGGGGGGTAAATTTTCAATGTGGGTATCTTTCGAAAGATCTCGCCAATACCTTTAAAACGAATGGTTGAACTATAGATCTATGATAATTTAAAACAAAGTTATCGATTTTTTTTATCTTTTAATGAAAAAAAAAAAAAAAAAAAAGGAAAAAATCTCATTTCTTCTGATTTGCAAAAAATTGACATCTTTCGGCATTTAGTGATAATATAATACTGTCAGATAAAAGTCGTCTGCATTTATAATGTAAAATAATTTGATAATTTAATAAATAATTCGTATTGAATAAATTTTGTGCAAAATTATATAGAAGAAAGTCATGTGGTGGCCACATCATACTAGTTTAAGTTCACTATGGAAAGTCCCCTATTGAAAATGAAATAAATATCACCAATTGGTTTGTCTACAGGGACACTCGAAAGCATTGTGCTCCACGAGAGGTATTTCTATAAACTATATCTTAATAACTTTATTTGCACGAATCATATTGAAATAAATTATTCATTACCAAATAAATAAATAAATAAAATAAAAATAAATATGTGTTTGTAGAATATAGAGTACGATTCGCATTAAGATTTATAGGATCACACAAAAAATATCCATGATACATTAAGGACTGTAATCGGAACTTGCTGCAATTAGATCTATGTTTTTATTGGACATTTTTTACATTTTCTGACAATGTTTAAATATGATTATAATTTGAGTTAGTCTGTCTGTCTGTCTTTTTGTTTGTCTCTCCGCTCTTGCTTTCTTCTTTCTTGAATATTTTCATATTTCTTAGAAATAATGTATGTTATACAACATTACTATATGTCCTCTATTTAAAATGGTATGAATAGCACAACTGGTTTGTGTACAGTGTCATCCAAATGAATGCCAGTTTACTTCGATGTATTAGAGACATTCTTATAAAACATATTTAAATAATTTTGTACAACAAATCATTTTGAAACTGACATTTATTATTCATATACTAAAAGAAATATTTTCTGTAGCATTTGGTACAATTAATGTTAAGATTTACAAGGCTACACAAAAATATTCAGTTATATTAAGAGCTATAATTAGAAATACTATATATATGTGTGAGCAGCGTTTATATAATTCAACAGAAAATTTATTTAACTAACTTCCTGACTAGCTAGACATTTGAAACTTTCACAATAGTTCAGAACACTGCGAAAATGCATTTTTAAAATATTTTTAACCAACTGTTTCGGGTTCCTGCTGCCTTCGGCAGCGTTACCTGTACAAAGCTTGCAATCGATTTTTCACGAAATTGCCGACTAGCTATATATTTGAAACCTTCAGGATAGCTCAGAACACGGTGACAATACATTTTTTTAATACTTTTAGTCAACTGTTTCAGGTCCCTATTGTATTCGGGAGCGTTTATATGATTCAACAGAAAATTTATTTAACTAACTTCCCGAGTAGCTAGACATTTGAAACTTTCAGAACAGTTCAGAATACGGTGAAAATGCATTTCAAAAATATTTTTAACCAATTGCTTCGGGACCCTTCTGCCTTCGGCTGCGTTACCAGTACAAAGCTTGCAATCAACTTTTAACTAACTTCCCGGCTAGATAGCCATTTGAAACTTTTATAATAGCTTAAAACACGATAGCAAGGAATTTTTTTAATACTTTTATCCAATTTCTCTGAGTTCTCGCTGCCTTCAGTAAGTGTTTATGTGATTCAACAGAAAATTTAAAAACATGGTGTATAAAAGTTCTTTTTATCTTGTAATTATTATTTTTATTTATTTTTATTTTTGCAGTACTTTATAATTTTTTTCATATTTTTAACACGCTGCTGGAGTTAACCTAGTTATCGCCGTTACAGATCTAAAATCGTTGGCGAAAAATGCCCTAACGACTTCGGTGCCAATTTCCACGAGTTGTCAAGGGTATCCTACTCTAAAATATCATTTTGGTATTACACATTTGAAAATTACTTGTTAACACTTTCCAACAAGGTTGGAAAGTGTTTATGACTTCGGTTTGTCTGTCTGTCTGTCCGCGCTCTAACTCCCGTAAATATTTATGGAATTTCTTGAAACTGATATATGTTATTCAAGTTCACTATCGGACGTTTCCTATTGAAAATGGAGTTTATACCTCTACTGGTTTGTGTACAGGGACACCCGAAAGTATTTCAAAGCATTATGTTCTACGAGAGCTATTTCTATAAACCATATTTTCATATCTTTATACTGTAGACATATCTTAATGAAATTGAAATATGTTATTCAAGTTCACTATCTGACGTTCCCTATTGAAAATGGAGTTTATACCTCTACTGGTTTGTGTACAGGGACACCCGAAAGTATTTCAAAGCATTGTGTTCTATGAGAGATATTTCTATAAATCAAATTTTAAAAACTTTACTTTCCACGAAGTTTTAGGAAATTGAAATATGTTATTTATATGCACAAAAAAATACTTTGCATAGAATATAGCATGATTACCTTTAGAGTTACAGGGTGACACAAAAATATCCATTTATATTAAGAGCTATTAATAAAAAATTGCTAGAATTGTACTTTCTTTGACATTAAGCGTTTTTAACACTTTCTTACATTTTTAAGTGTTATTTCAGTTTGTGAATCTGTCCATCTGTCTGTCTGTCTGTTTGCCCACGCTCTAACTCCCGTAAATATTTATGGAATTTCTCGAAACTGATATATTTTATTGAAGTTCACTATCGGATGTTCCCTATTGAAAATTGAGTGAATAACTCTTCTGGTTTGTGTACAGAGACTCCCAAAAGCATTCGAAAGCATTGTGTTCTATGAGTGCTGTTTTTATAAATATTTTCCGTATAGAATGTACCCCATTTAAAATGACATTAATAGGTCCTGTGTAACTAGTTTGTTTACAGGGTCAACAACAACAACAACAACAACAAAATAATAATAATAAATGCCAATGCACTACGTTTTAGGACAGTATTTTTTGAAAGTTATATTTAAAAATCTTTCTACTGTAAAAATCATAAAAATATTGAAATGTATTGTTAATATTCTAAAATAATGCTTTGTATAGAATATGATATGATTAACTTTCTGATTTACAAGGCTACACTAAAATATTCAGAGAGATCAAAAGTTGTAATTATAATCTAATGGCTGCATTTTCTTTTGGGTTAAGCCTTTTTAACACTTTCCAAAATGCCTAAGAGTAATTTTAAAATCAATTAGTCTATCTGTATATTTTTCAGCCCTTCTGTCTGTTGTGTGATAACGTAGTCAATTAATATTAAAAGTTATTCGATACAACAATCACGTACAGTTGGAAATTGTTACTAGTCAATGCGTACTGCATGATTTTTCTTTCTTGTTTTGAATAAGGAATAAATTATAGACAACAACACCAAAAATAAGTAATGGCTATTTTCATTGTTGTTGATATTTTTCGTTTTCTTCTTCTAACAATGATTTAGTTTTTGTTTCCAACAATGGTCTATGATATGAAATTTATTCTTGCATGAAAAAATTCATTGAATCTTTCACCGATTTCACTTATTGTATGTGAGATATTTTTTGCTTCAAATATTTGATTATCTATTCGTTGCTAGAAATATATCAAAGCGAATTATTTTGTGTTTCTAAGATGTTTCCCGAAGAGGTAATTCACATAGAGTTTACTAATGTCAATTTTAAGCTAATATTTCTATCGGTTCATAACTTTGATGTCTATAGAGGTTCAATTCTGTTTGATATTGTCATAATCACTTTCATAGATTTATTAGTATAGTCTCAATTAATTCATATAAAGATTAAACTAGTGGGTACAGAAAAAATATAGGTCCCCTAGACAACTTTTGAATTTTTGTTACCATTTTGGTGTCGAATTAAAATGCCTGTCGCAATTGTATAATTGAAGAAATTGGCGAGAAGCGTCTAATCTACTTCGGTGTCAAATTTCAAATTTCGCCAAGGGGGACCTATAATAAAGCTTTTCGCTATATACATATTTTATATTGGTTATGTTTTAACTTCTTAATAAATTTTATCCTGATCCGTGCCTTGGCTTATTCGCATTGTCATAATAAAATTATATGTATATATATATATACGAGGGCTGTCCGTAAAGAAATGTTATGGTGAATTTCGAATTTCTACAAAAACAATATTTTTTTAAATTTTAATATTTTAAATTTTACCTGAACTGTTTCATTTTTATTCAAAACTTGTATACTTTTACAAAACTATATTTTTTAAACCCTTAGTACAGGAAACTAAAATTTTTTTTAATTTATCAATTTTACAAAAACTATACCTTTTTATAATTTTTTAAATGTCAGAAAACTAATTTTTTTTAATTTTATCAATTCTACAAAACTATATGTTTCTATAATTTTTTTAAACGTTACACGAACGGTCTAATTTTATTTAAAAAACTTATATATATATATTCTTAGTTTTTTTTTATTATTCAAAAAACTGTGTGTAATTGCACTTAAGAATTTTCTTAGCTTATTTACGAAAACAAGATAGTCGGTTGGAATGGAATGACGTTTATATTTTTTTTTATTACTTCGAGGGAAAAAGAGAGAATCTCTTTCTTAGACAGATGTTGTTGAAAACAGGTTCGCAGGGATGCAGTTGTCGTGAAAAGGAAAAACAGACGATAGGAATGTGTTCGTGTGAGGCCAGTTCCTTTTTTCGCATGAATTTTGTGTTATTGGGAACTCAAATTGTGACCTTGCTCATAAAAACGATGGAAGTGGTACGTAACTTGAGAATTTAAGGGGATCTTTGGATTACATAAATTCGCGAGTAGTGTCAGTCGAGTTCAGAGTTTAATACTGGAATTTTGTGAGTTGACGGAGAAATCCCAGATGTTTTTCTCACAATCAGGGCATCTGGCGGGAAATTTTTTTTATTTTTTGTACTTCATGGCATAGGGGTGAGAAATGCTCTGCCTTGAGCCGAGTTAGCCTATCACCGCGTGGGGGAATCACGGCGGAGGTGTGTTTTTTTTGAAGGAATGGATTTTCATTGGGTAATGAATAATTTAGAGATCCCGGCTGGCAACACTAGCCCGAATGCTCTTCGCTTTTTTTGGAAAAAAAATTAATTATTCGATGTTAAGACAGCGATGCACGAGGACATGTAGAAAAGCCGCTCGTAAAAAGGAAGGGGAGCCCGTGAGCTCCCCAGAAATGACAGATTTTTTTGAGCAGGCGACCTGCACAGTCGCTCCTTCATACTTCTCTCGGAGGCCCGATGTTAGGCCTAGAAATCCACGTAGACGCGGCCCGCTTCCTGTGCTCTGCCGCTAAAGACACTAATCCGGTTCGCCTACCCGCTGCTAGAAGTTGATTCGTGATGTGTCAAAAGCAGTTTCAACTCCCCTGTCTGAGAGTCTGAGCGGTAATAGGCACCTATCCAGAATACATTTCGCTCAGAGAAAATGGATTTTCGAAAGAATATCCGCCAGTTTATAGACAATCAAAGTTTCGGGTGGATTCAAAATCTAAGGCCCACTTTCAAATGTATTTAGCACCTTAATAGTTAACATGGAACTCCTGATGTTCCCCTTTGTGTGGCTGGAAGGAAATGCTGGTTAAGAATTACCGAAATGCCAAGTGAGGGTTCCAGACATCCAGTGATTATAAAATCCTCCTAGTATCCCAGTATCGGCTTTAATGTTTGACGACTTCAACCCCCGCATTGAGCGAGAGCCTCTGCCTAGGACCAGCGGCGTGAAAAGCTTCCCCCCCCCCCTTCTTCGGACAACAACTCCACGACTGGAAGACTCTTTCTTAACTTGTAAGTTTTGTTCTATTTTTCTAGTATTCTCTACCTTGTTGAGTGTTAACTTATAATATAAAATGATTAAATACTAATCCCAGAACTGTTGAAGTTATTAAAAGGGGTTTAAATATATATATATAGAGAAAGAAAAAAAAAAAAATGTGAAAATTATGTACTAAAAATTCTTGTGTATTAACCAATAACTGTGTGGTTTTATTTTGTCATTAAATAAGAGTCTATTTCTTAGAAAATATGTAATAGAATTTTATGGATATAATTATTTTTATTTATTTATTTTATGGAAAGAGTTTCTCTAATTTATTAATGACAGAATTCTTGGGTAATGTTCTAAACAAAAAAAAAAAAGGGGGTAGAAACCTCGTAGTAGATAAAGAATTTATGAAGTTAGTAACTTTGCACAAGAAAAAGTTTTATTTAATACTCAGAGATGGCGGTGTCCTCTTGTTAATTTTGTATATGATTAATGAATAATTAAGCACATAATTAAACACAAAATAGTCTAATAGCTCAGAGAAGCTATGAAAATTGAATAGTAAAACTTTAATATAGCTTATATGTAGCTGATAATGATTATCACACATATAAATCAAAAAATGTTAGCAAGTAAAAATACAGGTGTTTTGAACACAAATATGATCAGGAATCTGGGTAGTGAGTTAGTTCAGTCTTCTGATCTGGAATTGTGTTTTGACTGCTAATGGTAATATAGATAAAAGGAGAAAAGAGTTAAGTGAATTATTTAGACTAAGATAATAGGTGGTGATAACAAATGAAAAGTAAATTTTTGTTGCTTGCAATTCCAGAGGAGGATTGAGCTAACAGTTTCCTTTTCAGGTCCAGATTTATGAAGAAATAAAGTTATTATACATTATTTTTCTTTTTACTTTTATTTGATTTAAGTACTACCGATTCCTGTTGATAATTTAACTACTTAAATAGATTAAAGAATTGAATTTTGTCATACTTGTTTAGTTTCCTTCAAGATAGGTAACAATTGGACATTGCTATCACTGGTGTTTTTACCTGGGTCTAAGATTGCAATTACACAACGCGGTTTTATTTTAGTTATTATTAAAGAAAATTATTCATTGATTTTTGAATATTTAATCTGAGGGATAAAGAGTTTGAATTTTCTTTATTACACTATACGTACAAAAGTCTAATAAATTCTGATGCTTTCTTTAGTGAATCTTTGGGATATGAACCTGCTTGGAGGCAAATCTGTATTATTAAAATTGTTCTGGTAATTTAGTAGAAAAACCAGGGCAAACCCTGTACTGTAACCTTTTGGCCTTACATCAGAAAACATAGATATATTAAATTACTTGAAAATATAATAAGTTAGAATTAAATTTATACACGAGTTTTTTTTTTTTTTTTTTTTTTGTTTATTTCTTTATTTAATTTTGTAATCTTTTATATACAAAAAAAAGTTGTAATCTGTTGAATCTTAATTTTTAGTAATATGATAAATTTTATTTGAAATTAAAATTATTATTTGTAAGTAGAAAAAAAAAATATCCAGGCAGAGTTCAATTTACTAGTGTAAACAAAATTTGATAGTTTATCTAATTCAGAATGAGTAAATAGTTTTTGTTTAAAGAAAGCATCAACTTTCAGAAAAGTAAAGAGAAAAACCATTAAAACGATTAAAGTAACTTAGTAGTATGAGGAAAATTTATATATGTAAAAGATATAAAGATTAAATTTAAAAATAATGGTGAGAAAAACAATATAAAACTTTTTCATCCCATAATAGTATCCGGATTTAATTTATAACTAAAAAAATGTAATGGATATACATACTTCAGTTTAATCCCCTTCAAAGTATCGTCCTTGAGAAGCAACACACTTAGCCCACCGTTGTTGCCACTCTTGGAGGCAGGATTGGAAGTCGTTCTTTGGAGTGGCCAACAGCTGTTCGATCGCTTTTTGTTTGATGGTCGTCACATCCTCAAACCGTCGTACTTTAAGCGTTTTCTTTAGCTTTGAAAATGCGAAAATTCAAATTGCCAAAGTTTGGCACCAAACATGGCACCGTTCAAATCGCTTAAAGGCCGACAGTTTGAGGATGTGACGACCATCAAACAAAAAGCGATCGAACAGCTGTTGGCCCTTCCAAAGAACGACTTCCAATCCTGCTTCCAAGAGTGGCAACAACGTTGGGCTAAGCGTGTTGCTTCTCAAGGACGATACTTTGAAGGTGATTAAACTGAAGTATGTATATATATTATATTTTTTTAGTTATAAATTAAATCAGGATACTTTACGGACAGCCCTCGTAAAAGAACTAAAAACTATGTGTAACAAAGTCAAAAAATCAAACTAAAAACTAGCATATCGAATGAAAGTCAATCAAATGTAATTTTATGATTAATAAATAACTGATAACTATAAAAATAGTAATAATAATAATAATACCTACACACAGCACAGTTGTATGACTATAAATTTTTGTGGTACCTAAAGACTGTTTAGAAAAATAGACTTAAATAATAATAATAATAATAATAATAATAATACACTGTGAATAAACGCATCTGCAGCTGAATTTATAGCATACAATACATTAAAGTATTGAGGCATTAGTAATAGCTGATTAAATGATTGCATAAACGAGTGATCAAATATTCATGATACCAGTACATATAGGATGTAATAATGAATAACAATTCAATATAAAAAATAATTTTTTAAGATTAGAAGCTTTTTATTGTGAATCCCTAAAAAGCATAAAATAAAAAAAATATTGAGATAAAGACATGCTTTAACACAAATGAAATTTTAAAGAAAAATATAGATATTTCCTTTTTGCAAGAGAAGAAAATTTTTAAATAGCATTCGAGATCATTATTCTCAGTTATTAGTTTTTTGTATAATTATTCGTTAAGCCATAAATTTCAAAGGCCTCGAAAGCTTTTTAAAATATTTTGAATATTTAAAAATTTTCATCTCTTGCAAAAGGAAGATATCTATATTTTTCTCTAAAATTTAATTAGTGTTAATACTTTCATTTCTTTATAGCATGTCTTTATATCAATAATTTTTTATTTTATGCTTTTTAGGGATTCACAATAAAAAGCTGCTAATCTTAAAAAAAATATTTTTTACTTTTATTATTTTGTGCTTTTTAGTTATTTATAACGCTTCTTAAAAATCTAATCAAAATTTCTTAGGATACTGTGTAGACAACAAAAGATTTTCTTTTAGATACTGACTTTTTTATTTTTAATTATCTAAATAAATAAATAAATAAATAAATAAATAAATAAATAATAATAGCACGTTGGCCTTCGAGGATCGAACTCACGACCAACGGGTTATCAGCATGACATTCTAATCCAAAGTCAAAGAAGTCATAGAACATGCTAGAAAAATCTAAGTAATGCAAAAAAATATTGTTCTTGAATGCTTTTTGAAACACTTTGAATATTTAAGAATTTTCAACTCGTGTAAAAGTGAAATATCTACATTCTTCTTTAAAATCTTTTTATTGTTGGAACTTTTATATTTTATAGCATGTCTCTGCAAGAATAAAATTTTATTTTTTGCTTTTTAAGGCTTCACAACAAAAAGTTTCCAGCTTTTTTTTTTTTTTTTTCCTCTTTTAGTTACTGAAAAAAAAAAAAAAAAAAAAAAAAAAAAAATGCTTCTTAAAAAAACTAATCAAAATTTCTTAGGATACTGTGTAGGCCATGAAAGGTTTTGTTTTTAACAAATGACATCTTTTTTATTAATCATCTACAAAAAAGTAACACGTCGGCCTTTGAAGACTGAGTTCTGAGCTACAGTCGGTAACAAAAGAGTCCGAACACTAGCAAAAATTTCTATGTAAAAAAAGTCCACTTCATACGGTTTTGTTAAATAAATTCTTACCGAATCATGGTCTTAGACTGACTAAGAACAGGATTCGACAAGGATTTATTTAACAAAAACGTATGCTAGTGTTCGGACACTTTTGTTACCGACTGTACTGTGAAAGTTTCAAATGTCTAGCTAGTAGGTAAGTTAGTTAGTTAAAAATATATTTTAGTCAGTCCAGGAACATGACTCGTTAAGGATTTATTTAACAAAACAGTACTGAGTGTACTTTTTTCATATAGGAATTATTGCTAACGCTCGAATAACTTTGCTGCTATTTGTACGTACCCCCCGTCAGGAACGAAGTTCCTCACGACTTTTCTCCAATTCCGAATTTAATTTGATATAGAGATCTAGATTGTTCATTCTCTTTCTCTCTCTCTATCAATATTTTATTGTTTATTTTCTAATTTTTTTTCCCCCTCAATGCAAATAATGTAAAGTAAGGAACCAAATTAAAAAGTTACATTTAATATTTTGGCGAAAATATTTGTTTATTAAAAATTAAATACAAAATAATAAATTTTAAATTATATATATACAGTAACTGCCGCCTAATAAAACCACTGGTTAATAAAATCAGCCGCTTAATCTGATCAAAATGCCAGGAACGGAATCAAATCAATACAAACTATTGTTGAAATCGCCGCTTAATAAAATCACCATCGCCAGTTAATAAACCAAAATTATCATTTATGACCACACACACAAAATTCATTTACATTTCTTTTTTTTTTTAATAAAAAAAGAAATTAAAGTACACGCTATCGCTTTTTGTCGAAAATTTTACACTTGCAGCATAGTTACAAATTAAACATGCCCCATAACTTATCTCCCTAACAATATCATGGAACGTGTTCTTCAAAACGCAGTAATAAGTTAAAAATTTTATTTGATTTGCAAATGATACACACACACACACACACACACACACACATATATATATATATATATATATATATATGTGTATATTTTAACTATTAAAAGACAATTTCTAGTCCTTATTTTGAAACAGATATAAATTAAAGGTCCAAACGGAAAAATTTTAAATTTATAAGAAAAGCGTGAAGTTTGGGTCAAATAAAATAATGATGGACTCTTTGAAGGAAAGAGCATAGAAATTTGGAATGCGTTTAATTTACTGATATCGGAGGAGTAATTAATTATCTATTAATTATTAATTAATATTGTTTACTAATTCCATTATTCGTTACTTTTGAAATTTCTTTCCAAATTCAGGGAAGTAATACCTTTTCCTTGAGTGCATATAAACGTTCGCTGGATATAAGAATCAGCCGCTTAATAAAATCACTTTGCCTCAGAACGAATGTGATTTTAATAAGCGGCGAGAACTGTATATAAAAAAAACTAAAATAAAATTAGTATGTTGTGGTCATCACGAGACTTTTTTCTATATTTTCTTATACAAAGTGCAAATAATTTACTAAAACTATTATTTATTAAAATCATCTAACATGGTGAATGCGAATGATTTTCATCTTAGAGAAAACTAACACTAATTATCCAAAGAAAGATAGTTTTATTATCTGCAAATAACATCTTAATAATATCCGTTTTTATAATGATTATCTCACATATCAAATTTCGTACAGTTTTATTCCATACAAGTTAAGATACAGCTTTCCCGTTATCGAGGAAATTTCCAATTCAGCAGCTCCCTCTATTGGCCTAAAAGCATCTAACTTGAATCAGCATAATATCTCACAGTGGCCTTCTCACATATCAATTTTGGTTGATTACACGCCATAAAACCCGAGATATAGCCTTTTCCTAAATTGCAGAAATCACTGTGTGGCAGCGCCACCTGTTGAACGGTTGACACCAAAAGTTGACAGAAACTAATTTATGCGAAGGTACATCCATCTACATATAAATATTTATGCAATTCTGTGCAGTAGTCCCTGAGATATAGCCTTCTCTTAAATTGCGGAAATAGCTTACATAGCAGCTCCACCTGTTGGCCGATAAACATTCAAATTGAATCAGCATAGTGTCCATAATGACCTTCTGACATATCAAGTTTTGTTTGATTATACGCAATAGAACCTGAGATATAGCGTCCCCTTAAATTTCGAAAATCGCTGTATAGCAGCGCCACCTGTTGAGCGGTTGGCACCAAATATTGACAGGTACTAATTAAGGTCAAGGTGCAGCTATAAATAAATTTATATACAATTCTGAGCCGCAGTTCTGGAGATACAGTTGCCACAAATAAGCGTAACGGTTTTTCGTTACGTGACAAGGAACTTTGTTCTAAAAACTTTTGGAATCTTAGATAAGTTTCTCATTGACGTTACAGCTGTAAATTTTATAAAAATAATGAAGTTGATTAGCATCAGATCATCATTTCCAGATTCTTAACATCGTATCAAAGACGCATTATCCATACACGTGTTAGGAACGCAAATATCGAATGAATATCGCCCGCAAAATGAAACAGCCCACACATGAGGCTACCCATTTTTTGCTTCGATACATTTACCTAATCCTAAATTTTTGTTTAATTTTATTAGGGTCAAGCTTCATATTTCAGTTTCTATGCAAATCCACAGTATTTCCAATGCAAGACTTCACATATTGCAAGGTTATGTGAAGTACTGTCCTATTCTCCCACGTTAAGAAGAGAGTAAATTTCGAATAACATGCAAAGGCTTCAAATTAGGCTGTTCCTAGTCAGCAATGTTCATGCCAGTATCATAAAAGATTTTTTTTAAATTGGTCGAATGTATTCAGGCTAAAAATATTTGCCTTATTCTTTCATGTTAAGGTAATCGTAGATTTCGAATAACCTACGAAATTTTCAAACTAGAACATACATAGTCATTGATATTCATGATAGTATCCTAAACGAAAAACTTATCCAACATCTTTACTATGAAAATAATCCTCATTAAGCACGTTAATGCGAAATTTTCCTGTATTTTTCCATGTTAAGAAAACTGTAAATTTCCAATAACTTTTAAAATTTCCAAATTGGAATTCTTGAAAACTGACTAATCTTACACTACATCAACTTTGTAACTTTCAGATTCCTCAAACCTGAAAACGTGTAAAAAAAAAAAAAAAAAAAAAAAAAAGAAAAAGAGAGAGAGAGAGATCAAAAATTTTCTCGTATGGTTTCTCGTTTTTATACCTATAGTATGACGGAGAACAAAATATAAAGGTATAAAGTTAATATCAGCTTACAAGTTATTCTAGACAAAAACTTGATTAATAATTTGATAATGAACGTTACATCCAAATTTTTCTTTCCTATACTCATTTATTTAAGAGTTATGCGCAAAAGAAGAAAACAACTTGTTGTTTAACTTTTGGAAACTAGCATAATTTAGAGTTGAGAACGCACTGTTCTGCCTCAGTGTTTCTTCAATGAGCGAAGTTAAGACATGTTTAAGTATATTATATTAAAAACACTTTAAACACACATAAAATTAAATTTTATTTAAAAGTTGTTAAAAAAAAAATATATCCGAAGCTTTTCGCTTTAATAGTAAAGCATCATCAGGGATTTTTATTATTCGTTTCCAATGAGCAGTTTTTAAACATTTTTTTCTTTTCACAGTCAACAGTTAAGTCTTTTAATAACGTGAATATCAGCAAAGTCAATTTGAAGTCCGGTAAAGGTTGGATCAAGGAGCTAAGAAAAATAAGAGAAGCTGGAACTGTTGAAGTATCACACGAGGCTATTGTAGGAGAAAAATCATCATCGACTTCAAATTGACTTTGCTGATATTCGCGTTATTAAAGGACTTAACTGTTGACTGTGAAAAGAAAAAAATATTTAGAAACTGCTCATTGGAAACGAATAATAAAAATCCCTGATGATGCTTTACTATTAAAGTGAAAAGCTTCGGATAAATTTTTTTAACATCTTTTAAATAAAATTTAATTTTACGTGTGTTTAAAGTGTTTTTAATATAATTAACAAATGACACGTGTTCAATTTAACTCTTTTTTTTTAGAGATTACTTATAACATGTTTAAGTGTTCATCTTACATTTCTTCCACTTTGTATCCGTTTCAGAAATTAGAAATTGCGCATAGAAGTTTTTAATCCTGATCAGAAATTATAGCAATTTATAATTTTTTCTTTATTTTATATGTACATATAACGAGTGTTATTTTAAATATGCTACAATTTATTTCAAACAAGTGTCTTTAACATTATGACACATGACATACAAAAGTAAAAATTACTGAAGTGAAAAAGATTTACTATTATTTGTTATCTATTTTCAGGAAATGGTTTTCGACGAAGTACATCACGTCGACAGTGGTTATAAGTAAGCATGATTTTAACTCTGCAACTTCCAATTAAATAGTCCAATTTCAATGCTATTCATTTTACTTTATTTTTATTATTTATTGATTTATTTTAGAGGGCTGATTTAACAAACTTATTAATTTGTTTCAATGGTGAAAAAGGAAATTTTATTTAATTTCAAAGTATATAGGGAGACTCTAGTTCCCTAGCCTCCACCACTTAATTGACTATACAGTCGGTAACAAAAGTGTCCGAACACTAGCAAAAATTCCTATGTAAAATAAGTACACTTCATACGGTTTTGTTAAATAAATCCTTGTCGAATCCTGCTCTTAGTCACTGTAAGAACATGATTCGACAAGGATTTATTTAATAAAACAGTTTATATAGGAATTTTTGCTAGTGTTAGGACACTTTTGTTACCGACTGTACTCTTATGTAATATGCCATTACTAAGGAAATAAATTCTGGATCGAGTTTTATTAAACACTTTGTATGACATATAGTAAAACATCGTTTACACGTCTTTTGCATTTATACGTCTTTTTAGTGAAGTTCCGATTCATTCCTATTCATTAAAAACAAAATGTGCATTTAAAAACATTTAAAATTTAGACGTTTCGAAACCCGTCCAGGTTTCCTCATCAGTATCACTACAACATAAATTGCAAGCATTACATGAATACACAAGGAATTTATAGAATCAATGAAGCATGCTCACTGGCTCCTCAATATTCTGTACTTCTATAAATTCCTTGTGTATTCATGTAATGCTTGCAAATTATGTTGTAGTGATACTGATGAGGAAACCTGGACGGGTTTCGAAACGTCTAAATTTTAAATGTTTTTAAATGTATATTTTTGTTTTTAAATGTATTTTAACTAAAGTTTTGCCTCGTAAATAAAATAGTTTTTGTTTTTAATATATAATTGAGACGGATTCATGTTCGTGTACGTTAAAGTTTATATATCTTTCTTTGAAGGCGCAATGGAAAGATTCGAACTTATTTTGCTTGTGAAAACGCAAGTAAAAAAACATTAAATAAACTCAATTCAATCCACATTGCAGTTCTTAGTACTCACACACAAGTATTAAAGATTTTTCAATGTAATTAAATAACTACCTATGTAGACATAAATCGCACGATACTTATTAACAGTATGCAATATTTATAATTCATTTTCAAAATGTGTTTATATAGTATTCAAGATATGTAATACAATGCTCAAGATATGAAATATATAATTAGTACTCAAATAATGCATTAATGGTTGATATTTTCCTCACATTTATAAAAAATATATATATGTAATTTAATTATTATCTTCACACCCAAACTCTATTATAAAGTACTGATTATATCTTAAAATAAATTTGTAAATTAGTTTTCCATATGAATTTTTTTTCTATACCGTTAAATTTGTAATAATCAAAGTTTTGTTTTTTAAATTTCGACTGTACGTCTTTTTACGCCAGTCCCTAGAATGACGTATAAACGGTGCTTCATTGTATTAAGAAGGACTAAAATTGAAATGACATTAGTGTTTTTAATGGAAAATAAATACTTTTGTTTATAATATGTTTAATGTATCTTTTAGCTATTTACGAATGAAAGAAGAAAAGCAAGTGTTTATAATTGACGATGACGAGTTTATTTTGATACTGCCTGAAGAAAAGCAGATTTTAATTATTGACGAAGACGAATTCATTTTGCTATTGCCTGATAAAAAGCCCAAATTTACAGCTATCAAAAAATTCTTCTCTAGACTGCTCTGCTGTTGCCGAAAAGCTGCTTAGTGAATCATACCAAATCCACAATAGACATTGAATAACATTCAAGTAATCAAAAAATTCTAAAAAAAAAAAAAAAAAAGATATAAGTATGTTTTTTAAACCATCCCGAATTTAAATACTTTAAATATTAAGCTGATGAAATCAATTATTATCCACAGTACTTTGGCAGACCTATCACTTTCAGATCTTATACAAATAAAGAAGAAAATACTGTTTAAAAATATATTTATTAAAAAATAATGAGGAAGGATTTCCCTCAGTGATATCAATTTGTATGTGAATGGCGAGGAGGGATTTCCCTCGCTGGTAATATATCCATCAGAAATCGACGAGGAAGGATTTCCCTCGCTTATATGGATCCATCAAACATCGACGAGGAAGGATTTCCCTCGCTTGTAATATGTATATCCACCAAACATCGACGAGGAAGGATTTCCCTCGCTGATAATATGTATATCCACCAAACATCGACGAGGAAGTATTTCCACCGGTGGTAATATATCCATCAGAAATCGACGAGGAAGGATTTCCCTCGCTTATATGGATCCATCAAACATCGACGAGGAAGGATTTCCCTCGCTTGTAATATGTATATCCACCAAACATCGACGAGGAAGGATTTCCCTCGCTGATAATATGTATATCCACCAAACATCGACGAGGAAGTATTTCCACCGGTGGTAATATATCCATCAGAAATCGACGAGGAAGGATTTCCCTCGCTTATATGGATCCATCAAACATCGACGAGGAAGGATTTCCCTCGCTGGTAATATGTATATCCACCAAACATCGACGAGGAAGGATTTCCCTCGCTGATAATATGTATATCCACCAAACATCGACGAGGAAGTATTTCCACCGGTGGTAAT
Organism: Salticus scenicus; assembly: GCA_963930645.1. Taxonomy (NCBI): domain Eukaryota; kingdom Metazoa; phylum Arthropoda; class Arachnida; order Araneae; family Salticidae; genus Salticus; species Salticus scenicus. The sequence goes on from OZ005658.1 coordinate 21,591,868, forward strand.
ATATCAATCAAATATCGACGAGGAAGGATTTCCCTCGTTTTTTCCTTGTATAAAAAAAATTACAAAATAAAAGGAACTGATGATGAAAAATTGAATAAAAGTGGCGACATGCCATTTGATGATAAAGTAAATTTCTTAAATAGAATAAACAATTGTAATTAAAATAAAATAAACAGTTGTAAATCATGTGTCCATTTTTGCGTCTCATATTTTTAAGATGGTGTTTTCTTCTTTTTATAATGTATTACGAAACTTCCCTATATCTAACCTCGATGTAACGTAAATCTATTTATATCAATTTTTTATGAATCCCCGCACCCTCATTAAATTTTAATTTAATTTAATTTTTTTTTTTTTTTTTTTAACACATGCTAAAAAAAAAAAAAAAAAAAAAAAAAAATCTAAATATCGAATATTTTTCGAATTTCAGGACAAATAGGCAGTTTTACCTTCCCAGATATTGATAAGTGGTGGAACGATATTGAATTGTATTGCACTTTCATTAGAAACTCAGTTTTTTTTTTTTTTTTTTTTTAGTATTCAGTGTGATAACGTTAATTTTTTTCACTTTTTTGTCAAATAAGATGTCCTCTCCCTTTTTCCTCCATTTTACGTATTTTTACATGTTAATTTAAGTAAACTTGTGATGCAAGACAATGTTCAAAGCATAAAACTGCACGTATTTTGTCCAGAATATACAGATAATACAATGGAGGCTTAAAAATAAATCTAACGAGATGGATCGAAAAAGACTGAAGAAAATAGTCTCTATAAGATTTGACAGTTTGCATTAAGGGTTTTTTTTTTTTTTCTTTCTTTTTTAAATCTTTACTTTTTGAGCCCTATACTGACTTATGTGAATAATGTCGACGTATACGTACACAAAATGGCTTTGTACGTATATCATAACAAAGAAAATTAACTGTAAAGAAAGTAATATATATATATATACACACACACACATACACACACACACACATACACACACACACATATATATATATATATATATATATATATATATGAGAATTTATGAATACCTTTTGAATTTTTTATAAATACTTAGTTGTTTGGGTTGAACGTCGCACTAAAGCTGCTCGCCTAATTCCATAACCGCAGAAGAAAGCCACCAGTGCCTATCAGTAGCCAAGAAATTCTGCTCTCGAAGCTAAGAAACGGGACTCGTCGTACTCGAGCAAGTCGGACACGTCGGCTTAACAGTTCTATATTTTCCATGATTTTATCTGCAACTCACGTGACTACGGGTTTGAACCTCTCAGAAAGCTCTCCATGCGATCACTCCATGCAGGCTTAAAGCTCCCATTCAATCGGCCTTATCAAGTCTATCATGATCACCGGAAAGTTGTGGTTGTTGTGTGAGATAAGACCTATTGACTATGCAACGGTCATAGGCCTGTAGGTAGTATGCAGAACGTGGGGTCTTTCTAAGGTATCCTAGCCTATATTTACGCGAGTTTCGAAGAAAACCGTACGATCACCGGATGGAGAAGGGGACATAATTTTGAATTGCCTCGGGCGCTCTAAACCTACGCCACGCCGCTGATGTGTAGATCTCGGTCTTACGAACCAATACGTTAAGGAGGGGAAAAAAATGTTATTTATACAAAAATACGAGCAAAAATCTAATCAACTATAATTTAAATCACGGATTAACTAAATTAATGGTTTCGTAATCGTATTTTTAAATTTTCATTAAAAACCTATCTGAACACTGTAGTGTGATGTTCAAATATTGCCTGAATACTGGGGAAGAAACAATCCTCAGAATTTTATATATACCCATGGATTTCAATATTATTTATTACTGTGGAATAAAAAAATAACTGTAAAGTAAAAAAAAATTATTTTGTTATTGATCCATTAATAATTACTTTCTTCTGTATTCAATAAAAGAAAATATTGATTTCATATAAATTTTCGACTTCGGATTTTCGATGGATTTACACATTTTGAGAAGTCTAGAACACGTTGTAAGCATTTATGGAAAATATCTGTCGGTATTCTGTATGCGTCTGACAAAAATTTTGCGGTAACTGTATCACAGGAACTACAGCACAGAATTTCGTACAAATTGATATGTAGTTGCACCTTGGCATAAATTAGAACTAATAAATTTTTGGTAAAAATCGTCCAATTGGGGCGTTGCCATGCCTCTCTTTTCTAAATTTTTAACATGGTGGTATAGAACAAAATTTCCTATCAATACGCACAGTAAGAATCATATTGAAACGACGAAGAATTATTTATAATGGTAATATTCAACTAGTAAAAACATTTTGACACGTAGAAGTATGCTTCTCCTCGTAAGGAGGTGGGGGGGGGAGATATACAGGGTGTCCAAGAATTATCTTTACAACTTTGAAATTTAATAACTTTTGAAATAAAAAAGATATTCACATTCTGTGTTCTGCAGTTATTAGTGCAACTCATAAAGTATTTTTTCTGTTTAGGTTAGCCAGTTGTAACTGAGCATGTGGACCCCACAGGAGAAAGCACAATGTGTGGCATGGTTCATTGAGAGCAAATCGGACACACAAGTTCAACGCAATTGCAGGACCAAATTTGGCAAGGCGCCACCATCCAGACCCACCATCCGTGCATGGCACACCAGCTTCATGACCACAGGCTCAGTGTTACATAAGAAAGGAGCAGGACGACTCAGCACAAGTGATGAAACTGTTGAGCGGGTTCGCGAAGCATTCCAGTGCAGTCCAAAAAAATCAGTTCTTATGTAACACTGAGCCTGCGGTCATGAAGCTGGTGTGCCATGCACGGATGGTGGGTCTGGATGTTGGCGCCTTGCCAAATTTGGTCCTGCAATTGCGTTGAACTTGTGTGTCCGATTTGCTCTCAATGAACCATGCCACACTTTGTGCTTTCTCCTGTGGGGTCCACATGCTCAGTTACAACTAGCTAACCTAAACAGAACAAAACTTTATGAGTTGCACTAATAACTGCAGAACACAGAATGTGAATATCCTTTTTATTTCAAAAGTTATTAAATTTCAAAGTTGTAAAGATAATTCTTGGACACCCTGAATTTTCAGTATGGGTATCTGTTAAAAGCACTCGTACCTTCCAAACGATGGTTGAAACATTAAGCTGTGATAATATAAAAGAAAGTTATCAATTTCTTTTCCTTTTTATAAAAAAAGAAAAAAAGTATATATTGAGAATTCGTAGTAGAACATAAAACTCTCTTTGGCCATTTAGTGCTATAGAAGAAAGTTTTGTGAGGGCTATAACGTATGTTATTGGAACAATTTAAACTAAGAGAGAAATTTTGATTAAATTAATTGTTGTTTAAATTTTATGATACAAGTGCTGCACGGAAATTAGAAATGTATTTAAGAATAGCAGAATTTGTTTTAGCATTTAAGGGAGTCTGGGACACCAAATTTTTGTTTTTATTATTTATTGATGAATTGCTGTAATAATTTTTTCTGAAATTGGAGCTTTTTTGACGATGAAGTTGAGCAAGAAAGAATCTTAAAATTTTAGAATTTTTTAATCACACGTACATTTTAACATTACGTAATCACGTTACGTCTGTCCGCTGCGTGATTACGTAGACAAAGAGTTGTGAAAGTTATACAATACATCCATTACGTACATTCGGAAAGTGTTAATAATGAATTCGTACCGCATGATTTTGCGTTCTTGTTAAATTAATAAATTCAGGGTGCCTAGTATTAGAAAATTTCCAAATTTCCTGACTATTTATGGTCCTTGCTTATGCTTTTAATTTTTTGCGAATTTTTCATAAATTAGCGAACAATTAGTGATTTAATATAGTTAACTCTCAAATATGGCTTATTTCCATAAAATGTATGTCCAATTTCTCAGACTTTTTCCTTGACTTTCCCTGACTAGTGTCCACCCAAAAAATAAGAATTTATAATGTTTTATATTAAATAATTTTATTCCATATTTATAAAATGGGCATCCTTTGATTTACTCTAGAAATATTAATTACACTTTTTAATCAATGATATTAGTGTTCCACGGTGCTTTAATCCATTTAGTGGTATGTGAAATTTTAAAGTGTTTATTTGACCCGTTAGAGCCCAGCGTCCTCATTTGAGGACAGCTAATAAAATGGCACGTATATCTTTTGTGGTTTCTTGGAATGATTTCTGCTTTTTAGTGACAGTTTATAGCGTAACTCTAAATGGTCCCTGAAAGTTTTATGTGCCTACTATTAATTATTATTTCATAATTTGGATAGTCATTTTATGATTTTTCATTCGTCGCACCTATATTTGCTTTTTGCGCAGGTATACTAACTTAAATCAAGTTGAATAATAATATATATTATAATACTTTGCTTTCAAGATTTTTGTGAACATACAATAAGAAATTAATCTGTTATCTCAAAGTTTTCTCGCTAGGACACTAAACGTCAATAAATGAGGATAGGCTTTAAATTTAAAACTATCAGAAGAATTGTTTAAGTTAATATATTTTACTGTCAGTTGTCTGTATTAATTTAGAAGTGAAATAATCAGCTAATAATATTTTGCAAAATTAATTCGGGCGTTAAAGGGTTAATGGTCCGTAGAGTCGAAAAGTTCGGCGATCGCTGACCCAAATTATATTTATTTATTACTTTCTTCTATAAACACTAAAAGAAAGTATTGTATTTGTGAAAATCGTTGACTATCAGTTTTTGATGAATTTTTCGTGTTTTGAGTGTCCCTGGGAACGACTTTTAGAAATTGTAAGTATGTTAGCAAAAATTTGTAAACGATGTATCCCATGAATCAACGTAAGGAATTAAACCAAGCATTATTATTTGTTAAACCTTAGTTTAAATTCGTAGTGACTAGTTTTTAGAACATATCACCCAACAAGTGGCGCTGCTGCTCTGTGATTTCCCCCATTTAAAGGAAAATTTTTTTAGCTTCTATTATATATAAAAGCATCAAGCTTTGTGTATAAGATAGATATTATGGAAAACTACCACAAAAACGGGTCCCAGAGAAGCCCAAGAGAACATCCCTCAAAGCATAATACCCTCACCACTGGCCTGTGTATGACCTGCTGTACATTGAGGGAGCAACTGTTCGCCTGGAAGACGGCGTATTCTGACACGGCCATCGGCGTGATGAATGACAAACCATGATTCATATGATCAGGCAACTCTCTTCCACTGATCCATGGTCCAGTCACGATGTTCCCGTGCCCAGTGTAGGCGTAGTTGGCGATGGCGCTTGGTCAGCAGAGGCACATGAGTGGGACGTCTGCTGCGTAGCCCCATATCCAACAGTGTCCGCTGCACAGTGTGCTCCGATACAATTCTACTTAGCGCTGCATTGCATTGGGCTGTCAGCTGAGCCACTGTCTGGCTCCGGTTTTGCTTCACCAAGCGGGACAATCTCCGACGGCGTTTTCTTTGATAACGTGTGGACGTCCAACACCATGTCGTCTACTGCTGGTTTCGCCGTCATTCCTTTGCATAAGTACTAACAACTGTAGATCGCGAACAACCCACGAGTCGTGCAGTTTCGGAAATGCTTGTTCCGAGCCTTCGAGCCATTTCACTGTGCCCTCTATCAAAATCTCTTGAATCCGCAGCCTTTCCCATCGCACATAAAAGTAAGCGAAAGAGGGATACTTCAGACTCTCCAGCAACAGTTAAATACAACTCCCACCTGATCACGTACCTTCCACGTCATCCAGGCGAGTTCATTGCAAAATGTAGGGGTGGTCATAATGTTTAGGCTCTTGAGTGTATATAACAATATCCAAAAATCATTTTGAGTGTACATCAAAAGTCCAACAGGATTATATCCAGCTGCTAGACTAAAGCAGTTATCACACGGATGATCCTACCCTCTGAACTACACGCTAATACCTCTCCGAATAATCGAGTATCAGGCAGTAGGGTTATTTTGAAGACTGAAATGAATTCAAAAAGGCGTTAACAATTGGCGACTAATCGCTCGCTATTTCATGTTTTAAACGCACTCTGATTGGTTGAATACGAGCTAACATCTAGCGTAGAAGATTTAGTCAGTCATAAGTTTGTCTTTGACAAAGGTAGGAGAGGGAAACTATCATACGATGCGTTTTCGAGCGTTTGCCTCTCGAAAAACCTGTTTCAGGTGGTTTCAGGAGAAAGTATCTGATACTGCTGATCGTATGAGAGTACGTGTGATAGCTGCTTAGTGTCTAAATACCTTATTCGATTGAGCTGAAAATTTATACACATATTATAGGTAATCGTCGTACAAACTGTACATGTTTTGTTGAATTTAGCACTTTTAGTTTTCTTTACAGGCGCACAGTGAAAAATACTTTATCATTATGGCCTAAGGGTAGGCGTAGGCTGACCAGATCAAAGTACCTTCATAAGAGAGAAGCATTAAATATTGCTAGAATTATCCAATTATGGATGCATTTTTTCATTCCTGATAAACAAGGACTAAAAATAAAGTGTTACTGATTAATAATTTAGTTTCTACAATTTTTTAAAACTTAGAAAAATGCCTTAGAAAACAAAGGCGTCCCCATTTTGTCCCCATTTGTCCCCAGAAAATGGGGACGTTTGGTCAGTATACCTAAGGGCTGAAATTATTTAAAATGCGATAGCATCAGAATCGCTTATGCGATTGACCTTTACATTTATATACATGTTATAGGTTACCGTCGCATGAACTGTGTGGTTTCTGGTAAATCTGACACACATATGTTTTTATAGGGACTCAACTAAAAATTCATTATCTTTATTGAGGTATGGACTCAAAACATTTGTAGTACAATAGCGTTGAATTAAACAACGTACTTTTTTTTGGGGGGGGGGGGATTCTCAAGTACCACATTATAACTTTCTCTTATGTTTATTTAAAGTCTGCTCTCACTTTAATTTATTTTATCAGCTGTTAATTACTTAATGCTCGGAAAGACGAGGGGAGGCAATCCAGATTTTTACTTTATCTTACTGAAAGCTTTACAAATTAAGCTCGTTCACATAATGTTAAAAAATGTCGCAAAGTAAACTCGAGGTTAGCGCTTCTCCTCGTGCAGTGGCTGCGGTACCCAAATAAAAGTTGTGAAAAACCCGCCCCTATTGTGCTTTATTTAAAAATGTTATCTCTTATGCTTTTAATATAAACAAGAATTAATTCTAGCCCTAAATGAACATTGTAGATGTAATTATTAGCGTACATTTGACTTTAAAAAGAAAATATGTTAGCTGATAAACAATCACATTATTATTAGTTAACATCTAACATATTTTGTATTTAAGTTCAAATGTACGCTAATAACTTCAAGTAAATAATCACATCTATAGAGCCCGAATTAATTAATGTAAAATATAATTTTTTAAATCGATCTTCTAATGCTTTAAATTGTATTGTAACTACGAAAAAATTCATGCATTAGTAATTTAAGAAGAAAATGTTAATGTGTGAATATTTTCAAAATTAAAATTTTGGTAAAAAGATTTAAATTTTGGAAAAGGAATCGCTTATAAAAGATGACTTTATCATTATTTCTTTTATTAAAAAAAGCATTACGTCACATGTTTCATAAAATCAATCAAACGCAGACGAAACCATTCGCAAAATTTTTATCATCTAAACAAAATATATTTGTAATCGTTTTATAACCAAATCTATAACTAAAATAACATTTAGGAATGAACAAATATAATAAACACTAACTTGTTCTAACTAGAGATGGGCGTTATTTCACGCCACATAATAAGTAATATTATTATTGCATTGTAGCCTATTAGCACTGTAATATATTACTAAAAATGTCCTATTAAAAAAATAGTATTTTCAACTTTATCTCTGCGAAATAGACAAGAAATTTCTGGCGATAAACTGATATAATACATCATTATACAAGTAAAAAGCTTGAATTATTTATTTTATATAATAACTTTTTTATTTAATTTAATTTAATTTACAAAATACAAAAACAATATTATGAACGTCGGCTACTACCGAAATATCATACGAAAACTGATAGTCCAAATCGCGTCATACGGTAGAGAAAAAGTACCGAGAAATGAATAAAACACCCATCTTTTCCAATCTAACTATACCCGTACCCCTCATGTTAGATACAGCATCATACATAAACAGATAACGAAGTAATGACAATGAGTAAAAGACTCGCATCAGACTTTCCGCGTACATGTTCGAATCGATTCGTCACTTCATGTCTGAAAAAATACATAGGAATACATACGATTTCATGCAACTCTTGTTACTCAGTAATATTCTCAATGAGTGATATCTTTTCATTTCCATGTTCATAAAATTATCGTTAAAAAAATAATACAGCTGCAGCTGTATTATTTTTTAAACGATAATTTTGTAATGATAATATTTTCTAGAATGTATTACTGAATAGTCCTTTTGAAATATATTAATCAAAATAATTTTAATAATGGGATAATAAAATCGTTTGAATAAAATACTTTGATATCGCGGTTTAACGAAATAGCGTTAATTAATGCAGCTAGCATGAGATAGGTAAGAGGCGATTATTAGATGTTGATTACTATTTCGTCATGAAGGTGAGGAATGGGATAGTCCAGGCAACGAAGGCCAAAATTTCACGAATAGAAAAAAAAATCGTGTAGTTTTGAAATTTTGCATACTCATAGCCGAAAGGGTCCTGAACAACATACTAAAAGTCTCCGCCCGTGGTGGGTGAGCGGGGGGCAGGGGGGCATTTAAGGGGCCCTTTTCAGTTTTTATTAAATATCTTAAAAACTATCACATTTAGAGAAAAAAATGTCAATTACAAAATTAATCTATGTAAAATTTCCTACAAAAATGTATCTTACATTTTATTTGTATGATCAACAGTTTAGAAGATATAGGAGGATGAAATAACACATTTTCTTGAAAAATTCTTTTTTGCAATAGTAAAATCAAATGAAGTGTGCAATTAAAAGGGTTCTTGTCAAATATTTTCTAATGTACAAAACAAATATATACATATTAACTATGCAAGGATAATACAGCATGTTTTGTAAGTTTTAAGTAATTTTAAGGCTAGTAGGCGCAAGTGGCGGTTTGAGTAAAAATCCAGATAACGAAGACTCAAAACCGATCAACATAAAAAAAAAAAAATCGTGTAGTTTTGAAATTTTGCATACTCATTGCCAAGAGGGTCCTAAACAACAACTAAAAGTTCTCGCCCGTGGTGGGTGAGCAGGGGGCAGGGGGGGCATTTAAGGGGGCACTTTTCAGTTTTTATTAAATATCTTAAAAACTATCGCATTTGGAGAAAAAATCTCAATTACAAAATTAATCTACGTAAAATTTCCTACAAAAATGTGGATTAGATTTTGTATGTATGATCAATAGTTTAGAAGATATAGGGAAACGAAATAACACATTTTCTTGAAAAATTCTTTTTTGCAATAGTAAAATCAACTAAAGTGTGTAATTAAATGGGTTCTGGTCAAATATTTTCTAATGCACAAAACAAATATATGCATAGGGAATATGTAAGGATAATACAGCATGTTTTGTACATTTTAAATAATTTTAAGGTCAGTAGGTGCAAGTGGTGGTTTAGGTAAAAAACCAGATAACGAAAACCCAAAACCGATCAACATAAAAAAAAAAAAAAAAAAAAAAAAAAAATCGTGTAGCTTTAAAATTGAGCACAGTTTTATTTAAGTTAAGTGTCCTGAACAACATACTAAAAGTTCCCAACCATGGGGGGGGGGGGGGTTAGCGGGGGCAGGGCCGCATTTAAAGGAGGCACATTTCAGCTTTTATTACGTATCTTGAAAACTATCGCATTTAGAGAAAAAAAATGTCAATTACAAAATTAATCTACGTGAAATTTCCTACAAAAATGCGCATTACATTTTGTTTATATGATCAGTAGTTTAGAAGATACAGGGAAACGAAATAACACATTTTCTTGAAAAATTCTTTTTTGCAGTAGTAAAATCAACTAAAATGTGTAATTAAAAGGGTTCTGGTTAAATATTTTCTAATGCACAAAACAAATATATGCATAGGGTATATGTAAGGATAATACAGCATGTTTTGTACATTTTAAATAATTTTAAGGTTAGTAGGCACAAGTTGTGGTTTAGGCAAAATCGCTTTTTAATCCCTGACATAAAAGAGGGGTGTTATAAATTTGAAGCCTTTGTTTGTTTTTATACTTGTAGTCATTTTATTTTAACTTATTTATTTATTTATTTTTTCTAGGGAGTCATTTCAGGCAGTGCAAGAGAAATGCTTTTGATTCATAAAAAAAAGCTTTTTTATTATTAAAAATAATTATTTTTCAGAAATTTAAAACACTGCAAAGGAAATATTCTGAAACTATGTCAATATAAAAAAATGAAAAATTGTCATATAAAATCAGTCTTTGAAATCACAACTACTCGTTCTATAGGTAAATCTATTCTGTGTTTTTTTTAAATGTTATTTACAGTAGTAACATAAACTATAGTTCGTAATTAAAAGGATTCGGGTTAAATATTTTCTACTCATGCAAATAAATATGTCTATATGTGCATGTGCGCGCGCAATGCGCCAAGCTTAAAGAGTGCTAGTCAAAATATACAAATCGAAAAACTCCACTTTTCTCTAAGATATCTGTAAGATACAAAGCAACCTTTATATTTTCTTAATTATTGATCATAGTAACAAATGTAATAGGCAATTTCATGGGAAATTTTACGTAGTTTAATTTTGTAATTGACATTTTGATCTAAATGCGATAGTTTTCAAGATATTAATAAAAACTGAAAAGTGCTTCCTTTAAATGCCCTCTGCGCCTATACTAGCCTTAAAATTACTTAAAACTTGAAGAAATTCTAGTGTTAAATAAAGTGAAGATTACTATTCGAAAGCATTGGCACTTAAAAACATGAACCGCATCCACTATGTAGGATACGTGTATATATTTTATATCATCCAGAAAGGATTAGAAAAATATTAGCCATATGTAAACTAAAAAGTAATAGGTTATAAAAATAATATGTTGCGAAAACCTACACTGTAAAAAAATAACTATTACCAGCTGCAAGAAATTCTCTGTGATTGGATAAAACAATTATTTTCTCCAATCACAGAGAGTTTCTTGCAGCTGGTAATAGTTATTTTTTTACAGTGTATTACCAAAGGAAGTATGGAACGAAGTGACCTATTACTGAAAAGTAACTATTTATCCCATCTCTAGTTCTAAATTCATAACAAATCAAACAACCGAATTCAAAATTCCATAGATTATCTCTTGATCCGTAATGAATGAAAATTCAAGAGATTAAGATTTCGATAATTATACAAATTTTAAGAAGCATTCAAAAAATAATTTTTAAGAATTGATTTAAAATATATTACTTATCTTAAAATACGGGAAAATATGCGAAATAAGAATATTCTAAAAATACATGAATTTTTCCGTTTGAATGTGAATTCGTTCAAACACAGTTCTATTTTAATTTTAAATATGGAGTATCGCGCGATTCAACAAATTCTATTCGAGCATGTACAGTTTCAGCCTGAGTAGTTCAGGTACCTCAAACACGAGATGGCTTTGTCATCGATCAGTGACGTAACTATGACGTAACCATGACGCAACCATGACATACTACGCTACCTAGAGCCCCTATAGGTGCCTTATACGCTACCCATTGCTCCATTGTAGTGAATACGCTTAATTTGTAAAGCTTTGCTCTTACCCCTATGTACAGTCGGTAACAAAAGTGTCCGAACACTAGCAAAAATTCCTATGCAAAAAAGATACACTTCATGCGGTTCTGTTAAATAAATCCTTATCGAATCATTTTCTTACACTGATTAAGAAGAGGATTTGACAAGGATTTATTTAACAAAGCCGTAGGAAGTGTATTTTTTTTTTTTACATAGGAATATTTGCTAGTGTTCGGACATTTTTGTTACCGACTGTATGATAAAAATGGCATTGTTTCTTCATCAACTCTCAGAAATTGAGTTTTTGTTTCATTTACACGTTTATTTGAGGTCCCTTGAGTCCCAAACACATGTTTTTTATCGATTGATGTATGTATATACTGACCAAACGTCCCCATTTTCTAGGAACAAATGGCGACAAATGGGGACTTCCTTTTTTAAGGGCATTTTTCTAAGTATTAAAAAATTGTAGAAAGTAAATTATTAATCAATAATACTTTATTTTTAGTCCTCATTTATAAGAAATGAAAAAATACATCCATAATTGGATAATTGTAGCAATTTTTAACGCTTCACTATTATAAAGGTACTTTGATCTGGTCAGACTATGTATGTACGGTGTGTATCTGTCTATGTGTCTGTCGGTTATCAACATATCTCAAGAACAAATAGTTATTAGCATATCTCAAGAACAAATAGTTGTCAACATATCTCAAGAACAAATAGTAGCTAGAAATCCAAACTCGATATTCTAAATCTATATCATATAGAGATGCTACACTAAATGTTTATTTGAGATCAAGCAAATGGCTCGTGTACAGGGACATCCAAGCGAATTCAAATATATTACGTGTATGGGAAAAATTTCTGGTACGTACAATGTAACATCTACAAGATGCCAACAAAATAAAATCTACTTTTTTTTTTTTTTTTTAATACTTACATAAAAGTATGTTTTGTGCAGATTATGGTACGGAGATCATTATTCATTCGTTTACAGGGTTATCCAAAGTATTTGGATATATTGGGGCTATACTTTGAAAATGCTGGAAGGCATTTCATTTTGTGTTATGTGTCTTTCATGTAAGACTTTCATTTAAAGACGAGATGTAATGTGAATTTAGGTTTTAGGCAATATACAGGACTGCCCCAAATTAAGCTAAACGTTCTTTTCTATAGAATGTAATTGATAAAAGTGTTTTGCTGCATTTCACTACGTCGACGAACACTGCTCAGAAAAAAGAACTCATTTTACGTACCCATACTTTAAATGAAGTGTTCTTAGAAGTTCTATTTTAAACTTTGTTTTTTATAATATCACGGTTCTGTGGATATGAAAGTCCAATTTTTAGTGGTTGATCTGTACGTATATCTGTTGAGAGCATAAATAAAAAACAACTAACTGCAAAAAATTCCAATTTGGTACGTCGAAGTTAGTATTACAGTCGGCTGCAAAATTATTCGAGCACTAGCAATAATCCTTGCCAAAAAAAAGTACACTTAATACAGCTTTGTTAAATAAATCCTTGTCGAGTCATGTTCTTAATCAGTCTAAGAACATGATTCGACAAGGATTTACTTAGCAAAACAGTCTTAAGTGTACTTTTTAAATATAGGAATTATTGGCTAGTGCTCGAATAATTTTGCAGCCAACTGTAGATTGCCACTTGAAAAAATTGATCAAAATTAACAGGTTTTAAGGCAAATTAATTACAGTCTTCTATTAAACATATTTCAAATAAATGTCGATATTCTAATTTAACAGGGGTTTCAGGGAAGGGGGCAGAATTACCTGTCAAATAAAACTGTTTCTACTAAACCTGTTTTGGATTATTTTTCAAAGTAAATTGAACTTTATTATCTTACTTTATTGATCTTATAATTTAATGTGCAATCTATCTTTATAGCATTGAAATGCAGGGTAAGTGAAAGTCGTCTGAGAGACACACCAGAAATTTTTTATCTTTATTATTTATTTATTTATATTGCAAGTAAAAGAGAACCAAGAAAACTATACTTTTAATAGATAATTTTCTTGCTAAAATAAAAAAACTTAAAAAAAAAATGAATGCAAAATATGGTTGGTTGATTGATGGGTTTTATGTCGCATTAGGGCTGAGCAATGGGTAACTGGCGAAGATCTGGAACTCACATGCCATCACAATTTTGATCCTACACGGAAAGGATGGCTTTCTCGCTGCGGTGACCCGCAGAGATATAATTTTTGATGGGAACATGGAGAACATTGCGGCCAAGACAGATTTTACATGCACTACCCACCATGAATGTACACCAAGTCTCATATATGATACGAGCTGGTGTAGTGTCCGCCATTATTCATCCTACTTGGGAATATGTTGGCGGCAGAATAAGCTAGGCTACCTGATTAACGTGGTTATCGCCTTCAAACTTCTACACAGATCATGTGAGCTAGAATTTCTTATCACGAAACAAACAAGTTGGCAATTTTAAGAAAATCTCCAACATTCTCAAAACTGCAACCCTTCATGTTAAAAAAAATATAATTTTAAAGTTAATTTTAAAAGAATTTAGAAACAATAACTTAAAAAAAAGCAGTACATTCCTATTAAATTTGTCGAACAACTCTGAAAATAAAATGAAATAAGTTGAAAGTAAGCGAAAACTTACGCTACAAAGTTGTGCTCGTGGTCCAGGTATCTACGAGTCAAATCTGCAATTTATAATCCACTCTGTCTTTTTTTCTGGATTAGAAGAAATTGGGCTGCGCTGCGGTAGCCCAGTCGGTAGAGCGCCGGGCTCATTGGAAGGTTGTGGGTTCGGTACTCGAGCCGGCCAAAGACCGTCGTGTACACTAATGATGGTTGGTGCGCGTAAAATCTGTAGTGGATGCGATGTCCTCCATGTTCCCATCAAAATTATACCTATTGGGGTTATCGAAGCGGGGGAGCCATCCTCTTCGTGTAAGATTAAAATTGTGATGGCATGTCTTCGGACCACCTCTAGGGGTGAGTCCCAGACCGTCGCCAATTGCCCATTGTGCAGCACTAGTGCGACGTAAAACCCAAAGAACCCAACCACCTAGAAGAAACTGTAAACAGGCTGTGAACTTTTCTGGAGAAATTCGTGCAATTTATTGCCTTAAAACCATCCATAATAAATCATCGGCCAGTCTTGGTGGATGAAAAATAGCGGATGCGTCAGCCTATCAGTGCAGGAGTTCGAGCGTACAGGACGGTCTTTAGCCGGCTGGAAAACCGAACCTGCAATCTTCCAATTACGAGCCCGACGCTCTACCGATTAGGTCACAGCAGCCCTTCAAAACGTGGACTGCCCTCGTATTTCAAGGATACATAGTAACCAACCTAACACAAAAAATTTATTCATCTGGTTGTTTAAGTGGGTTTTACGTTGCACTAGTGCTACGCTATGGGTAATTGGCGACGGTCTGGGATTGACATCTAAATCTGGTTAGGAGACATGCCATTGCATTTTTGATTCTCCACGGTGGGAATTTTCCTACCTCGTAAATAAATGGGCAGCGGTAGCACAGTCGGTAGACCGCCGGCCTGGTAACTGGAAGATTGCGTGTACAGTAATGGTGGCTGGTGCACGTAAAATCTGTCGTGGCCGCAATGTCCTCCATGTCCCCATCAAAAATTATACCTCTGGGGGTCACCGAAGCGGGAGAGCCATACCTTCCGTGGAAGACCAGAATTGCGATGGCATGTCTCCGGACCATCTCTAGGGGTGAGTCCCAGACCGTCGCCAAGTGCCCATCTGCGCAGCACTAGTGCGACGTAAAACCCAACCAATCAATCAATCAATCCACCTACCTGGTAAATTTTGTATTTGAGCATGCGCATTCGAGAGCTCTGTGACTGCCGATACATTTCAATTTTGACTACACATTATCATATTAAATTGCTAAGGTGAGTGTTGCTATTATTATTTTGCTTTCGTTTAATAAATATTTCAAGCTATATTCCATGTTTTATTATCATTATTTGATAGCTTTTGCTTAAATTGTTTAAAATATATTTGTTTTTTTATTTCATCGTACATTTTTTTATAATATTATTAAGAGGTAAATAACTTTTATTTATCTAAATTGTTCATAATGTTTAAGTTTTTATTGTAATTAAATAATTTGAATGTAAAGACAGATCAAAGTATTCTAAACGATCTTTTAAGTGATTATTATTAAAGAAGATGTAAACACATTTTTTAGTTTGGAAACTGATATTTAACTTTTGAAAATTAAATGTTGTTTGTATTTATATAGTTTTACAAAATTGTCTTTAGATTTTATTTATTTATTTATTTTTTTTAATTGGAGATACCTGATTTCATTGTGAATTTCATTTAGTGATTATTTCATTGAAATATTTATGCATCCAACAATTTATGGTATTTTGTAAACATGATTGAAAAATTTCACACGGGGGGGGGGGGGAGACTTATTGTGATCATGTTTGTATAGGCCTTTTTATTATTCAGTGATGACAACATTCGATCAAACAAAGAATAAGATAAGTCCCCCCCAACGCCACCACCACCAAAAATCTGATTTTTACACCAAATTCGATAAGAAAATAGTTTTTGAAAACTACTAATCCCATAGTATTAAGATATAATTATATTAATCGCGACGACCTGAATTAATCTTTATGCACATAGACGTTTTATTAAAGTTCCTTTCATAATTCAAAGAAATAAATGCTATAAAATACACACGCAGCTTATAAACATTATAATAAAATCATGAAACAGATATTAACGATCCCGTTTTCAAATGTTTTTACGTAACTCCTTTCATTCTTTCATTCCTAGAAAGTTTATTTTCATTCATTGATTGTTCAAATTACAAACCTGTTTCTAATTAAACATAAATAAGGAAGTGTTCGATTTACTAATACTCAGAGCCAGATTAAGAAATAAGCACGGGCCCAGGGCACCCAAGTTCAGGGGGCGCCTGATCTATAAATGAAGTTTTAAAATTTGTCATTACTTTCGTGTGCTATAGAAAAATGTAAATATAACTATGCAGTTTTTAAAATAAGAGAAGTAGTAAAGGAAAAATAGCTTTTCTTCGCACATGTTTATATTTTTATGTAGATTTCATTAGGATATCTAATTCTGGGAACTTATTCTTTGCCTTAGAATAAGAAGTAAGCACAAACACCCCCCCCCCCTCCTTTCAGGATACTGGGTCCAAAGAATGAACTAAACATGTGTTTTTCAAAGAATTTGCGTTTTCAGAATTGTTATTTAATGTTGGAAATGTGCCATGTTGCTTGTCATGTTTTAGAAAATTCCCAAAATGTAGTGCTTAAAACCCATTTATTCTGATTTCAGTGTTATTATGGATATAAATGCATCCTAATCCCATCTCTGCATATTTAAATTATTATAGATAAAACCGACATTTTGTTTAAGTATTCCTCAATCTTGATTTTCTCATAGATTACGTTAAAACAGTAATTTTAATTGATGCATAATAATTTAATTATACTTATGTCATTCAAGATGTCTCTTATTTATATCTCTATTTATATCATTCGAAATATCTATTGATTTTAAAAGTCGTACAAAATATAATACACGAAAAAAAAAAAAAAACTGTATATCCATGGGGGGGGGGGGGGGGGGTTCACCATTTAAAAGATGTGCCCAGGCCCTCTAAAAGTCATAGTCGGGCCCTGCTAATATTGATAGGTCTTAAATCCAGATATATTCGCTCGACCGTCAGTAAAAGTCCGTTCAATTAATTTTCAAATTATTCAAATAGGAATTAAATGACGAAATGTTTAAATTGTTATTAACTTTTCAGAAGTATTTTCACATTCAGATACTTTGAAACGCTTGTTTCTTTTGATAAACATGTGATCTGTTTTGTGCGCAAGTAAGTTATGTATGTCAGAAAAATCGGAGCATTTTGAAATATTCGTAATTTGTTTTAAATAAGAGAATGATGTATATTCATTTTTGAAAATCTGTATCCATTTTTGAACTTTTCTTTGTCTGTTTGTTAGAATTTATGAAAAATTTTCTATGTCAATTTAAGAAATGAAAATTACATTACTTTAAGAGTCCCTGAAACTTCCTTGTTTTTATGAATGTATCTTTAGAAAATTTATCGCTATCTATTTTAATATTGCTTCTGCATCATAAAAAAAAATCTGGATTGACTCCACTCGACTTTCTGAACATTGCGTACTTAACCGGTTTATAAGTAAATTAAAGCAAGAGAAGCCATTCAGTAAACAAGAGATAAAATTATAATAGGGAATTTCAGTTTTTTCTATATATAGTATGTTATTTAAATTAACGCTACTGTCGTTAAAATAATTTGAGTTATATATGTAAATTTTCAGCTCAATCAGATGAAGCGTTTAGACGCTATCGAACTTTAATGAATTTAAGTTCATAAAATACAATGATAAAGAATACTTTTTCTGTGTACCTGAAACTGTAAGTGCTAGATTTTCATAAATTCATACAGTTGGTGTGATGGTGATGGATAACACGTACATAAATATTTAGTTCAATCTGATATTGAGTGATGCTATCGCACTTTAAAGAATTTCAGCCCATAGGGCATAATGATAGAGAATTTTTCGTTGTGTCCCTATAAGGAAACTACACGTGCTACATTCATCAAACTATAGGCTCTTCGTTCAAAGGGGAACTATAACTTTTGTATAAATTTTCAGCTCAATCGAATGAGGTGTTTAGACACTATCGTATTTTAAAGAATGTGGGCCCTATAAGCCATAATGATAAGGTATTTCTGTTTGCGTTCCTGTAAACAAACTACAAACTACCTGTAAACAAACACCAAAAATCTATACAGTTCGTGCAACTATGACCTATAATATGTGCATAAAATTTTTGCTTAATTGAATAAAGCGTTTAGACGCTGTCGCACTTAAAAAAAATTTTGTCCCATAGGCCATAATGTTAAAGAATTTTTCCGTGTGTCCCTATAAAAAACTAAGTATTAGATTCATCAAATTCAATAATGTTCGTGTTGTGGTGACCTATAACATACGTATCAACTTCTAGCTCATTCGAACAAAACGTTTAGATGCTGTCGTGTTCACACACACATACATCATCGTAAAAATAGGAAAAATGAACTCAGGGGACCTCAAAACGTATAGAAACATAAAAATCTCAAAATTAGATTTTTGACATGATTACAATACTTTTCTTTCCGATAGTAATAACAATTCTCATTAATTTAATACTTGTCAGATTTCGACTAACTGTCACAACATGCCTACTATAAATACATTACGTTTTTAGGTATTTTTATATTCCTTTTCTTGGGTCATTTCAAATGTTCAGGTACATTTAATGTCTATATTCGTTCTGGTAGAAAATAAAAAAAAATCATAAGAGTGCAAAAAATACAATGAAGTAAACATGTTAATAAATGAAGACACGGTTATTCACGAACAAAGGTTATTCACAAAACAAAAGTTATTGACGAAACAAAGGTTATTCACAGAAAATGCTCAAGAATCATAGCATATTAGCCCTTCCCCCCTCCTTCCTGAAAGAATCATTTTGTCATGTGCGATAAAAATACACATGTACAGGATTTTCTCTCTTTCATTTCTTGTTTTCTTTTTTCTTTTTTTAAAGCTTACACATTTAGGCTGTAACCACTTCACATACGGAATTCAATCGTCCCCTTCCTTCCAATAACTGATATTCTAAAACAGAGATTGCTTTCATTTTAAAATTTATATGTTATTCAGAAATATAGATCATTTTCCACTCTTGAAAATTTTTTTTTTTTTTTTAAACAGATATTGGCACATCGATTAGGGGGCGTCCAATAATTACGCGAGGTGTTCAGGGGGGCAGGGGGGGATTCAAGCCGAATCTCACCTAATCTCACGTGGGGGAGAGGGGGGATCTCGGCAAATATCACGTAATTTTTTTTCCCGCAAAAAACAGTGTAAAATTGCAAGAAAATTGAGTTAAACTCTAAGTATTTCATTGTTCAATTTTATTACTGTGATTTTAGGATACGATCTATGCAATCTTAAACACTAGTCTTAACTAGACTTCAATAAAAATAATAAAGCAAATTGTGTTTTTTTTTTTTTTTTTTTTTTTTTTTTTAATAAATCCAACGCATTTGCAGTAAAAGTACGAATTTTGAAAAATCTCACGTGAGATTAGGGGGCAGGGGGGGGGGGGGGGCAAGCCAAATCTCATGAAATCTCACCAGGGGGGAGGGTCAAAAAATCGCCGAAACCGCCTCACGTAATTAATGGATGGCCCCTTACAGACATTACGTTTCGCTTTGATGTGTGAAATTAATTAAATCAGTTCGATAAAATGACTGTACATTTTTATTTTGTTTGATTTAAAGTATAATCCTAATTTTGTTATCAAAACCCAGGTTCAAAAATCAAAATCCTTTCAAACAAAAATACATCAATTTATTTTTCTTTTTTTAAATGCTGTTTTTCATTTACCTTGATCCTTTCTATATATATATATATGAATTATATCAATGGATAATGTAAATAAAGAATTTCTTAAAATAATGGTTTCATACATGAGACGTGTAAGGATTACTTATTATGTTATATGGTTCAATATGTTCATTCAGGAAGATTACTTGCATATTATTTATATTAGTTCTTAAATAACATTTTGTGACTTTTTATTTTCTTCTACATGTATTATATATATAAAGTATAGGATTCGGAAAATTTTTCGAACTCCACTTTTCGATGGATTTACATGTCTGGGATGTCCTGAACACAATTTGACTCTTGTCTGTCAGTCTGTCTATCTGTGTGTATCACAAACGTTGTGGACGCTGTATCTCACGAACCAATGAACAAAAATTAACCAAACTTGGTATTTAGTTCGACCCTGACGTAAACGGGTGCTGATTAGGTTTGGGGATCAATCGCTCAACAGATGGCGCTGTCATTGCATTTTTTTTCTTAATTTTTAACATGGCAGTATAAGACAAAATTTCGTATAAATATACATAATGATGGTTATTTTTAACGCGTGATTGTAAAATTAATATTAATAATTGATAATAGAAGTACTAAACTAGTAAAAAATAACTGTACATGTGGAAGCGTCCCCCCCCTTCTCCCACTGGGGGAGAAGATTTTCAATATGATTATTTTTCGAAATATCTCGTCAATACCTTTAAAACGAATGGTTGAACTATAGATTTGTGATAATTTAAAACAAAGTTATCGATTTTTTAATTTTTTAACGAAAAAAAGCTGAAAAAAAAAAAAAAAAAAAAACTCCTTTTGATAATTGCTATATATTGACTTTCTTTCGGCATTTAGTGATATATAATTCTATCAGATAAAAATCGTCTGCATTTATATTTTAAAATAATTTAATCTATAATGCCAGAATGAACATCAGTAACTATAAATATGCTACTTTGAAAATTTCGCAAGTTATTGGATATTTACGAATTTCTTAACATGGCAGAATAGGACAAAATTTCACATAAACCTCAATTTCAAGAGATATTTTCATCGTAAAGATGTCAGACCACTTTTGAAATATTATTTAGGATACTGACATGAATACCATACAGTATGACTTTTCCAATTTAAAAAATTCGTAAGTTTGGAATTTACGATTTACTTAAAATGGCAGAATAAGGCAAAATTGAGCATAAACTTCCATTTTGAGGATCATAAATACATTACACAACTTCAAAAATACATTTATGATACTTGTAGGAACATGATTGACTACAAATATTCTAATAGGAAAATTTCGTAAATTATTCGTAATTTACCATTTTATCAACATAGCGAAATTGTAAATTTTTTATATAAATAGGAATTTTGAGGATTATTGCATTGGAAACAGTAGCATGGAAACTAAACAACGGAACTGACCCTGATAAAATAAATTAATAGATTAGAATAAGATAAATATATCGAAGTGAACGGTGGATAGCCTATTAGGCGGGGATTTCATTCTGTTACTTTATAAAGCTTTGGTAAAATTCATTTCTTTTAACATGATTATGTTTCGCACTAGAAATTTATGAGAACATAAATATGATGGGGAACTGAGCAGAGTCCACCTATGCAAACTAGTTTAACTTTTCTTTGTCTGTCTGTCTGAATTTATGAAAAATTTTCTATGTCATTTTAAGAATTGAAAATTACATTACTTTAAGAGTCCCTGAAACTTCCTTGTTTTTATGAATGTATCTTTAGAAAATTTATCGCTATCTATTTTAATATTGCTTCTGCATCATAAAAAAAAAAAAAAAAAAAAAAAAATCTGGATTGACTCCACTCGACTTTCTGAACATTGCGTACTTAACGGTTTTATAAGTAAATTAAAGCAAGAGAAACCATTCAGTAAACAAGAGAGAAAATTATAATAGGGAATTTTAGTTTTTTCTAATAGTATGTTGTTTAAATTAACGCTACTGTCGTTAAAATAATTTGAGTTGTATACGTAAATTTTCAGCTCAATCGAATGAAGCGTTTAGACGCTATCGAACTTTAATGAATTTAAGTTCATAAAATACAATGATGAATATTTTTCTGTGTACCTGAAACTGTAAGTGCTAGATTTTCCAAAATTCATACAGTTGGTGTGATGGTGATGGATAACATGTACATAAATTTTCAGTTCAATCTGATATTGAGTGATGCTATAGCACTTTATAGAATTTCAGCCCATAGGGCATAATGATAGAGAATTTTTCGTTGTGTCCCTATAAGGAAACTATACGTGCTAGATTCATCAAAATATACGCTGTTCGTACAAAGGGGAACTAATAACTTTCGTGTAAATTTTCAGCTCAATCGAATGAGGTGTTTAGACACTGTTTTTTAAAGAATGTGGGCCCTATAAGTCATAATGATAAGGTATTTCTGTTTGCGTTCCTGTAAACAAGCTACAAGTGATAGATTCACCAAAAATCTATACAGTTCGTGCAACTATGGCCTATAATATGTGCATAAAATTTTTTGCTTAATTGAATAAAGCGTTTGGACACTGTCTCACTTAAACAAATTCTGTCCCATAGGCCATAATGTTAAAGAATTTGTCTTTGTGTCCCTATAAAAAACTAAGTATTAGATTCATCAAATTCAATAAGGTTCGTGTTGTGGTAACCTATAACATACGTATCAACTTCTAGCTCATTCGGACAAAACGTTTAGATGCTGTCGTGTTCACACACACATACATCATCGTAAAAATAGCAAAAATGAACTCAGGGTACCTCTAAACGTATAGAAACATTAAAATCTCAAAATTGGATTTTTGACATGATTACAATACTTTTCTTTCGGATAGTAATGACAATTGTCCTTAATTTAATACGTGTGAGATTTCGATTAAATGTTACAGCATGACTATTATAAATTCGTTACGTTTTTAGGTATTTTTATATTCCTTTTCTTGGGTCATTTCAAATGTTCAGGTACATTTAATGTTTATATTCGTTCTGGTAGAAAATAAAGAAAATCAAAAGGGTTCAAAAAATACACCGGCCTGATTGTTACACGGGCACCCAGGGCTCGTGCCATGCGCACGAATTTTCTGAGGAGCACAAAATTTTTCTGTTTGTTCAAAATTTTCCATTTTCCCCCCTGTATTTCAGCAGTCTCTCATTTGTATAAAAATTTTTTGATAAATATATCGTTAGGAGTAATTTTATTTAATTTTTGAGGCCAAAAAAATAGAAAATAATTTATCTTTAACTAAATATTTTTTTTCTGCTAAAATTTCTGTCAGAATAGAAGCCGACTGAAAAAATGAATATAGGGTAAGTACAGTCGGTAACAAAAGTGACCGAACACTAGCAAAAATTCCTATGTAAAAAAAGTACACTTCATACTGTTTTGTTAAATAAATCCTTGTCGAATCCTGTTCTTAGTCAGTGTAAGAACATGATTCGATAAGGATTTCTTTAACAAAACCGTATAAAGTGTACTTTTTTTACATAAGAATTTTTGCCAGTGTTCGGAGACTTTTGTTACCGACTGTACACCAGTGACTATCACTTTTAGAGCATTCTCTGATGTTTTTAATGTTCTAGTCATCAGAAAATATTTTTAGAAATCTTAAGTTTGTACATATGGCATGAAAGACATTCAGAACCACATATATGTTAAAATATATACATTTGATAACAATTATTTTTTTTTAATGACTTTTTATTTGACACCCACTCAATGTTCCAGTCATTGACATTGCCAGTTTTTCATTTTATCGGTCATTGGCCCCCTCTGTTCCAGTGTTTGACACTGCTAGTGATTCCTTTTACCAGTTATTAGCACCATATGCTCCAGTGTTTGACATAAAATGTTAAAATTCTTATATGTAAAATATAGGATTTTCTTATTTATTAATTATTTCGGGATAGATGTCAATTACTGGAGCATACCAATCACTGGTGAATCTACCCTATATACTTTTTTTTTCTGTAGGCCAAATAATATTTTCTTTAACTTCGCGCTGAAGGGGATGAAGGCAGCCTGCCCTCTTGACATTCTATTCACTATGTCTCTGATGCTTTTTACAAATTCACCTGCTGTGGGGGCACAAAAATGTTAAAGTGCTCTTGGCACAAAAACTTGTTAAGAGTCCCCAGTAGTGAGATACCTTCCTTTCTCCTTCCCATGTAATCCAATGGGATTTTTCTTGCTTTGTAGTATTTTCCAGATATCTCGCTCAAAAATAATGTTTTTCGAATTCTGTTTTTTGAATTGCATTCTTTGAGCATGCCACTTTTTTTCTTAGTAAGCAATTTTTTTAAAAAATAAATTTAAATATTTTATTTCATTAAACAAACTTAAGGATATAATTTTCAATCTCAAAAAGAAATATTTAAATTGTATTTTTAAAAAAATTGCTTAGTAACAAAAAAAGTGGCATGTTTAAAGAGTGGGATTCAAATAACAGAATTTGAAAAACTTTATTTTCGAAAGAGATATCAGAAAAATACAAAGCAACAAAAATCCCATTGGATTATATGGGGAACGAGAAAAGAAGGTATCTGACTACTGGGGACTCTTAATAGTCGGGCCCTGACATCGGCGTTAACATATTAATAAATGAAGACATTAAAAACAAAGGTTATTCACGGTCAAGAATCATAGCGTATTAACTCCTCCCCCTCCTTCTTGAAAGAATTATTTTGTCAGACGTGATAAAAATTACACACGTACAGGATTTTCTCTTTCATTTCTTTCTTTCTTTTCTTTTTTTTTTTTTTTTTTTTTTTTTTTACAGGTTACACATTTATGGTTTGATCACTTCACATGCGGAACTCAATCATTTCCTTCCTTCAATAATTAATTGATATTCTAAAACAGAGATCACTTTCATTTTAGAATTTAAATGTTATTCAGAAACGCTCCACTATTTTTTCTTTCTTTTTTTTTTTTTTTTTTTTTTTTTTTTACAGAGCATCGATTACAAACATTACGTTTCGTTTTGATGTGTTAAATTAAACAAATCAGTTCGATAAAATGACTGTACATTTTTATTTTGTTTGATTTAAAATATAAACGTAATTTTGTTATCAAAACCTAGGTTCAAAAATCAAATTCTTTTCAAACAAAAATAATCTTTTTACTTTCTCTTACCCATAAGGAAGAGAAAGTATTGTTTCTGGGTCAAATTTTCGAACGCGAGATTTTGTTATATTTACACGTTTGAGGTCCCCTGAATACGAAAATCATTTTTAGCAAATGGTCTGTGTGTGTGTCTGAAGCACATCTCAGCATATCTCAAAAACAAATTATGGCAGAAAGTTCAAACTTGGTATTCTAAATGTGTATCATATAGGGATGCTACAGTAAGCTTTTCGTTAAGATCAAGCAAATGGTTCGAGTACAGGGACAATCAAGAGAATTCTAATACATTACGTTTATGGGGGAAATTACAGGTAAGTCGAGTTTAACGTCTATAGACTGCACTAAACCAAATGACACGAATGTATATTTTTTTGTAATAGAGATAGTCAACTGGGAAAAAAATTGTTGTGTATGTAGGAGCCTCGCCTGTCCCCCTGGGGGGAGTTCCCCCTCGAGGGGAGTAAATTTTCATGATGGGTATCTTTCAAAAGAGCTCGCCAATACCTTTAAAACGAATGGTTCAACCATCGATCTGCGATAATGTAAAACAAAGTTATCGATTTTTTTTTTTTTTTTTTTTTTACTTTTAACGAAAAAAAACTTAGAAAAAAAAAATCGTACTTTTTCTTTTCTTTTTTTTTTTTTTTTTTAATATTGAGAATAAAATGGACTTTTTTTTGGATATTTAGTGTTATACTACTTCTCTAATATGAAAATCGTCTGCATTATCATAAAAGATAATTTTTTTAAATAATAATTTTAATAAATTATTTTTTAAAAACAGAATTATTTTTTAATAACCGAATTAAATTGTATATAAATGTAGGTGCATTAATGAAACGGGGGGTTGAGGGGGGCGGTAGCCCCCCCTCACACACAACTAATTATCATATAAAACTCTCCCGAAGCCTAATTTGAATTGTTTAACAGAGGTTTACATAACACCGTTATCTTACCCCTTAATCTCCAACCTGTATTTATTGTATTACATTTCAGTGTAACAGAAAGTCGTGTGAGTGACACACCAGTTTTTTTTTTTTTTTTTTTTTTTTTTGTGCTGTTTTTTCTTTACCTTGATCCTTTATATATATATATGAGTTATATCAATGGATAATGTAAATAAAGAATTTCTTAAATGAATGTTTTCATACATGAGACAATTAAGGATTATTTATTATGTTATGTGGTTCAATATGTTCATTCAGGAAGATTACAATGCATATTACACTATACTCGACATGAAAATTGCCTCTGACGCCATTTCAGCATATTCTTATGTAAAATGACCCCCTGAATCCGAATAGGACGCCCATTTTGCCCTATCGCCAACTGTTTTTTAGGATCAGTCCCATATATTTATCATTTTTCGGTGATTTTATGGCTATAAATTTGATTTTTAACGGGGGGGGGGATTATTTTAACCATTAAATATATTCTGCGGGGCTGCAGAGTTGGAAAAATCTAAAACATGGACATTTGCGACAAGGGAAAAATTTTCGGGGATTTGCCGCTGAAATTATATATTACATATCTTATATTTTTTTAATCTGTTATTAACGTTATTTGTAAAACTTTTTTTTGTTTGTTTGTTTGTTTTTAGGTGTTTAATTCTTTTTCATTCTTCAAATCAAATTCATAATCATAATATTATCGAACAGGAAAAAAAATTGAGGGAGGCGCTGGTGTTTCTAGAAAACGGTGGATGACTGGGCAAAATGGGAGTTATATTCGGATTCAGGTGGTCATTTTACACAAGAATCAGCAAAAATAGTATAACTCGATTTTTTTTTTTTTTCTCAAGAACAGTGTTATTTATATTAGTTCCTAAATAATATTTTCTAACTTTTTTTTTTTTTTTTTTTTTTTTTTTACTTTCTCTTACCCATAAGGAAGAGAAAGTATTGTTTTTGGGTCAAATTTTCGAAAGCGAGTTTTTTTTTTATATTTACACGTTTTGAGGTCTCCTGAATCCGAAAATCGTGTTTTTAGCGGTTGGTCTGTGTATGTGTCTGCGTGTCTGTCAGTGTGTCAGTCTGTTATCAGCATATCTCAAGAACAAATGGTAGCAGAAAGTCTAAACTTGGTATTCTAAATGTGTAAGATATAGGGATGCTACACGAAGCTTTTCTTTGAGATGACGCTAATGGTTCACGTACAGGGATACTCAAGAGTATTCAAATACATTACGTCTATGGGGGAAATTTTAGTATTTCGAGTTTAACAACTATAGACTACACTAAAACAAATGAAATGCATATATATTTTTTTCTATGCAGAAAAACATGTCTCATGTAGAATATGGTTGGGAAATCATTCACCGTTAATTTACAGGGCTACACAAAAGCACTAGATTATAGTTCGACAATAGCTGAAAATTGATGGAAGTGTATTTCAGGTTATGCCGTGTGTTACTACCACAGGATTATATTTAGGTGCACCGATTTAGTCTGTACATAATCTTCAAAATATATACAGGAGTGCAAATATTTAAGCGATAACATTCTTTTTTATTGTTAACGGAAGTGTTAAGGGTCGTAGGAAGATGTTCTGAGGCTCCCCTCGAAAATTCATCTTAGCCCCCCCCCCTCCTGTTACTTTAGGGGGGAAATGTATTGAAATTTTCATTTTAGATTTTACTTTTATAATAATACAATTATCCTAATAATGTATGTGTGTAATCAGTATAAGTAGTATTATCTGTTTCATACATACTTTAGTAATTACGTATAACAGTATAAATACTAGAATATTTTTAAAGAATATAAAGGCAATATGCATGAAATGATATAAAAATAATTAACTCTAATTTAAGAAAAATCTTTTCAAATTTATTAATTACTATTCAAAATTATAGATCGCTAATAATTTGTAAATTTTCCCTGTGAACGTTATTTCTCTGCGAGACAAATATAACGCAAAGAATTTAAAAAGTGAAAAAAAATCTAAGATTAATTTTGCAAACATAAGCACAAACTTACTTTAATTGTGCTTACAAATTGCATGAAATTAAATCGTGGTCGTCGTTCTATGAGCCCTGGAAAGACTAGAAAACAAGTAGAATAAAGGATTTATACAAAGATATAGAAAAATATATAGAAAAATATATAAATATGTTTAGAAAAATACTTTTTTGAACTTTCGGACTGGGCTGGACCGGGACAACACTTTTTTGCACTTCTGGGCTGGCCTCCCCCATCTGACAAACTTTTGTCTCGGGCTGGGCTTTGCCGGTCCGAGAAAATACTTGTTTGCACTTCTGGGCTGGGCTGCCTAAATTTTTATACTATAGTTTAAAACAAATATTTAATATTCAAAGAGATATAGACAGTCGTAGTAAATAATTTAATACTGCGCATGCGTGGACTGTAGCCCCCCCCCCCAAAAAAAAAAAAAAAAAAAAAAAAAAACTTCGACATATGTTTAATACTCAGTTGCACAGAGCAGCTTATAAAGAAAAAAAAATATGCAGTTAAATATCACAAAAATTCACAGAGATGTCTGTGATTAAAGGAGCTGTTTTTCAGCTGTTTCCCCAAAAGGTCTTTACGATAAGGGGTTATTCACAAATAAAAATTTGTATTAAAAAAAATATTTTTTTTTAAACAATTTTTTTTTAATATAGATATGGAGTACACATCTCTCTCTCTCTCTCTCTCTCTCTCTCTCTATATATATATATATATATATATATATATATATATATAATGAATTGCAAATATTGTATTAAGTTTCATGGTGTAAGTTTTTTTCTGTTACAAATTTTCATTTGTGAATGACCCCTTATCGTAAAGACCTTTTTAGAAAGCAGCTGAAAAACAGCTCATTTAATCACCGATACCTTTATGAATTTTTGTGATATTCAATTGAATTTATTTATTTATTTATTTTATTTTTTTTTTTTAATATACGGTGCTCTATACAGATGAGTATTAAACTATGTCAAAGTTTTTATTTTTTTCTACAGTCCACGCATGCGCAGTAATAAATTATTTACTACAACTGTTCATATCGCCTTGAATATCAAATATATATTTTTCTTAAACTATAGTATAATGATTTAGGCATACGTTGCCATGTTTTCAGAAAGTTTCATGAAATTTGAAGAAAAATCTTTGGAGTTATAAAGTAAAAACTTGCGAAATTTTTTTTTCATTTTTAAATAAATTATTAATAACTCCTTAAATATTCGAGATATCCTCACAAAACTCTACACATGTACAAAATATAACGTTTATAATCATATCTAAAATTTAGCCGATCAACCCACGCTTTTCCATATACAGGGCACACACAAATACTTTTTATTTTATTGGACTTGTTCTTTGTCCCCTAAGGGACTTCGTGACAATGTCTTTGCTGGAAAAATATGAGGAAAAAGATGTTTTCCTTATTCCAAAATTTAAGAGCAACACAACAAGTATTTTTCACGATTTTAGACAAAACGCGTGGTCTCATTATTTTGTCCAACATCTGTATTTATAATACCAGGTTTGAACTTCCAGCTTATCCTTGTCCTTGAGTTATGATGAAAACAGATACACGGAAAACACACGGACTACTGCTAAAAGCCGGATTTATGGATCCAGAGGGCTTCTAAATGTGTAAATGTATGAAAATCTCATTTTCAAAAATTCGACCCAAAAACAATACTATCTCTACCATACGTAGGTAAGAGAATGTGAAAAGATTCGTTGCTTTTTAAAAACCAGGCAAAAATTTTTAAAGTAAATTTAAATGAACATACAGTCGGTAACAAAAGTATCCGAACACAAAAATTCCTATATAAAAAAAAGTAGAGTTAATACTGTTTTGTTAAATAAATCCTTGTCGAATCATGTTCTTAGACTGACTAAGAACATGATTCGACAGGGATTTATTTCACAAAACAGTATTAACTCTACTTTTTAGTTTCCCATCATGTTATAGGTATGGGGAACTTAGGTAATCGAGAAAAATTTCGACCTCGGTTTTTTGACTTTTTTATACGTTTTCCGGTGTGAGGAATCCGAAAATGACAAAATTTGTATTATGGTGTCTGTCTGTAGGGTGTCTGTTAGTGTGTTAGTTTGTTAGTCTGTTTACACGATATCTCACGAACAAATGATCTCAGAGAGGTCAAATCAGTTTTAAAATACTACTTTTAACACTGGAAAGAACCCTATTCATTTGCAACATTCGAATTAAAAAACTTCGTAAGTTATTGGAAATTTACGATTTTCTTAACATGGCAGTATAGGACAAAATTTCCCATAAACGTCAATTTTGAGAGATATTTTCATGGTAAAGATGTCGGACTACTTTTGAAATATTATTTAGGATACTGGCATGAATATTAATGACTATAAATTTTCCAATATAAAAATTTCGTAAGTTATTGGAAATTTACGAATTTCTTAACATGGCAGAATAGAGGAAAATTCCTCATAAACGTCAATCTTGAGGGATATTTTCATCGTAAAGATGTCAAAAAAGTTTCGAAATATTTAGGATTTTGGCATGAATATCATAACTATAATTTTTCCAATATAAAAAATTTGTAAGTTTTTGGAATATACGATTTACTTAACATGTCAGAATAAGGCAAAATTCAGCATAAACTTCCATTTTGAGGGCTTCCGTGGAGGATCAAAATTGTGGTGGCATGTCTCCGGACCACCTCTAGGGGTGTGTCCCAGACCGTCGCCAATTGTCCATCTGCGCAGCACTAGTGCGACGTAAAACTCAACCATCCAATCATTTTGAGGTTCATAAATACATTAGACAACTTCAAAATTACATTTATGATATTTGTTTGAACATGATTGAATACAAATATTCTAAGAGGAAAATTTCGTAAATTATTCGTAATTTACGATTTTATCAATATAGCGAAATTGTAAATTTTCCATATAAATATGAATTTTGAGGATTATAGCATTGGAAATAGTAGCATGAAAACTAAACTACGAATTTTACCCTAATAAAATAAATTAATAGATTAGAATAAGACAAATATATCGAAGTGAATGGTGGATAGCCTATTAGGCGGAGATTTCATTGTCACTGTGTCAAGCGTTTTCTCAAATTCATTTCTCTTAACATGATAACTATGTTAAGAGAATGTCCTGTTCTGGAAATTTATGAATATATATATATGATGGGAAACTGAGCAGAGTCCACCTATGCCTACTAGTTTTATATAGGAATTTTTGCTAGTGTTCGGACACTTTTGTTAAAGACTGTACGTTGTTTTTTCGTTTTCTTTTTTTCCCTTCCGAAATATAATAAATTTTACTATTTGCATTAATCGGTGATAACCGAATTGTGAGGCCCCTTACTTTCGGTAGACCCTTCCCCACAAGCAGGGGGTATGGGGGGCGGTCGCTACAACCCCGGAAGTGCTTTACTATAATATGTCCTGGAAAGTTGCTCAGGAACTGAAATGAATTCATCATACACATATGCTAAATAATATATGTTTTAAAGCTAAATATTCATCACTTGTATTTTGTATATTTACACGTTTTGAGGCTTCCTGATTACCGAAGTCAAAATTTTAACATTTGATCTTTGTCTGTGTCTTTTAGAGTAACTTAAAAACGAATAATTTTAGAAAGTTGTCTGAATAATTTTAAGTGAACTTTTAATTTTAATAACAGGTTTAAATTGTATATAAATGTATGTGCAGTAATGAAACAGGGGGTTGAGGGAGGCGGTTAGCCCCTCTCACAGAAAACTAGTTATCATATAAAACTCTTCCGAAGTCTAATTTGAATTGTTTTAACGTATAGGTTTACATATCAGTTCACGTTATCTTACCTCTTAATCTCCAACTTATATTCATAGTATTAAATTTCAGGGTAAGAGAAAGTCGTGTGAGTGACACACCAGATTGTTTTTTTTTTTAAATCTATAATATTTAATCTCTAACAACATTTTTCGCGTTTTTGAAATTTTTTTCAACATCGCTTTAGCAAATAAGGATGATTAAATAATCAAAAATCTTTCCATTTGTGAAAAGGTTACAACCTGATTTTTACTTATTTTAATTCAGAGAATTTTGCAGAAATTTAACACTATTAATAAAGTAGACCTTTTTTTTTTTTTTTTTTTTTTAAAGAGAGGGGGGGGGGAAGAGGGGATGAATCGGTAAATCAAGAGAGTTTATAATACAAACGACACGTTTAAAGCACCATCTTAATTTTATTAAATATAAAGAATGTTTTGTTATGATCCTCTGTTTTGAGGTAGTGATACATTTTAATTTAACAGTAATTGTAGATTATTCTAAAGATTATCTATTTCCTTGCAGATGGATGACCTTCGTGCTATAAACTTTTTAGATTTGGAACCGGAAGATGAATACCGGGATTGGGGTAAGTTCTTCTGTTACGAATTTTATTTTATAATCATAGAAGAAAGTAGTAGTTTAGCAAAAATAATAGTTTCCGTGTTTTAATGGAGTCGCAGAGATATCTTGAAAAGAATTTGACTATCTTTCGAAACAATTTTTTGTATGTATGTGACAAAAAAAAATTTCGGTAGTTCTAGTCAAGAACTGATGTACAGATTTTTACACAAATTTATAATTGTTGTCATCTTTGACAACAATTGTTGTTTATCCACTTTTGGTGCAATTGACAAACAGGTTTCGGTTGCACACGCGATTTTTCCCATAAAAAAAAAAAAATATATTAACAGAACAATTTTTTTAGTATTTTTTTTTTTTTTTTTTTTTTTTTTTTAGGTGATATAAGATGTTATTTTTAATATTTTTCAACAAAGCTGAAAAGTTTTTGATTTCGGTTTGTCTATCTGGCTGCCCGTGTGTCTGTCCGCAATCTAATTTTCAAAAATATTCATAGAATTTCTCCAAACTGATACATATTCAAATTAATTAGGCAATATTTCCTACGTAAGTGATATAAATGCCTTCAATACTTTGTGTACAGTGTAGAGGTGTGCACGGGCTGAAATTTAAAGGCCAGAGCCAGGCCTTCATGGCATTCTTAAAAGTTCGGCCTGGGCCTGGATCAGCACATTTACTTTTTTACTTTCTTCTATATGTATATATAGAGAAAGTATTGGATTCGTGAAAATTTTTGAACTCCAATTTTCGATGGATTTACATGTTTTGGAATGTCCTGAACACGATTCGACTGTTTATAGAAAATGTCTGTCTGTCTGCGTGTATGTATTACAAATTTGGTGGACGCTGTATTTCACTAACTAATGAACGAAATTTAACCAAACTTGGTCAGTTGGACCTTAACATAAACTGGTGCTGATTAGAGTTGTGGATGAATTGCTCAACAGGTGGCG
Source organism: Salticus scenicus (assembly GCA_963930645.1). Lineage (NCBI taxonomy): Eukaryota > Metazoa > Arthropoda > Arachnida > Araneae > Salticidae > Salticus > Salticus scenicus. Next base: position 21,625,445 of record OZ005658.1, read on the forward strand.
CTGTGATCCGATTTTTTCTAAATTTTTAACATGGCAGTACATGAAAAAATTTCGTTTATATGTACATAATGAGAATTATTTTTAAAAAGTGTTTGTAAAATTAATATGAATTATTGATAATAGTAGTAGTAAACTAGGAAAAAAAAATGTTTGTGCATGTGAAAGCATCGCTTCCCCCCCCCCCCCTGTGGTTGGAAGTACCACCCCTGAAGGGGAAATTTTCGATGTGGGTAAATTTGGAAAGATCTCGTCAATATATTTAAAACGAATGGTTGAACTGTGATAATTTAAAACAAAGTTATCGATTTTTTTTCATTTCTTAAAAAAAAAAAAAAAAAAAAAAAACTTAGAAACTCGTTTCTTTTCATATTGGCAAAAAAATGACTTTCGGCATTTCGTGATATAATTCTGTCAGATAAAAATCGTCTGCATTTATAATGAAAAATAATTTAATAATTTGTATTGCGTGAATTTTGTGTAAAATTATATAGAAGAAAGCCTTGTGGTGGTGGCCACATACTAGTTTTTAAATGTATGATCTGGTCCGGCCAGGGCAAAACCCCATAAAATCAAGCCCGGCCCGATCAAATAAATAAATATAAAAATAAAATAAATCAAGCATTTCTGTGGGATTTTTTTTTAGTTTCTATTTTTCAGTGGTTTTATGCAGCCAAGCAATGCATTTTCCGTTAACAATACCCAACTGATGTTTTAGAAGAGAATTATATGTAAACAGAAAATCATTACCAGTAACAGACAGAAGTCAAACCGAAAATATAAGTATTCAATTTAACCTTTTTAATCCGCGTGATGCCAATTGGAATAACATTTTAAATTTTCTTTCTTATCATCTAACCCTTCCGCTGATTCAAAATAAGCAATATTAAAATCTATATACATTTTCCCACCGAAAAAAAAAATATATTTTAGATGATTTCACTATCCTCGTTGATAAATGAAAGTATATTTTAATCTGTTCTGATAATAATATCGGAATCAGTTTCCTGTTTTGGGCACATTAAGTAAATTAACTGTTTGAAATATATATATATATTTTAATGTTTATAATTTGTATTTTAATTCATTGCAATATGTATTTCTTCAGAAATTTTGATATTTTTATTTATTGAAAAGTTTATGATTTTAAATGGCATCAGTGTTTATATTAAACATAAATAAACACCTCTCAGTTACTTTGTTAGCTATATTAATTCGTACTCTGCTATTATTCCTATTTTTTATTTTTTTTTATTTTAAATATTTATATATATTTTCTTTGAAATGAATTTATGACTAAATATAAGATTTATTGTTTTATGGAGGGAAAAAATTGGGAATGAAATGGTTAAAAATCTACAAAAAATTGTTAATACTACTAAAAATCTAGTTTTACCCACTTTCATTTATAATCCGTAATCTTCACGAATCCTTTTGTGTGATCCTATAAACAAAACTTTAATGCTAATTTTCTTTTGTTCGCACTTGGGCGACCGACATATATATCATTTTGAACAGGAAATTTCCTATTCTGTCCTTAAATAACAAACACCAGTCTTGAAACATGGTAAAAATATTTGCGGAAATCAGAATGCAAATAGATACAATCAATCAGGTTGAAGTTACGAACACTTTCTAAGAAAATAAAATTTCCGGTAAAAAAAGTAGCCTATAAAATTATGGAAAATAAAAATGACTAAGAAAAAGTTAATTATCATTTATCTGTTTTTGTTAACTAACGATAAAAGTGAAAAAAAAAAAAAAATTCCGTACTGACACGGCCCGGGAAGAGTTTAATCCAGGCCTGGTCTAAGTTACACAAAAGAAGTTAGGCCTGAGGATTCAAAAAGATATCCAGCCCGGCCCGATTCGTCGAAAATTTCCGGTAAAAGAAGTAGCCTATAAAATTATGGAAAATAAAAATGACTAAGAAAAAGTTAATTATCATTTATCTGTTTTTGTTAACTAACGATAAAAGTGAAAAAAAAAAAAAAAAAATTCCGTACAGACACGGCCCGGGAAGAGTTTAATCCAGGCCTGGTCTAAGTTACACAAAAGAAGTTAGGCCTGAGGATTCAAAAAGATATCCAGCCCGGCCCGATTCGTCGAAAATTTCCGGTAAAAGAAGTAGCCTATAAAATTATGGAAAATAAAAATGACTAAGAAAAAGTTAATTATCATTTATCTGTTTTTGTTAACTAACGATAAAAGTGAAAAAAAAAAAAAAAAATCCGTACTGACACGGCCCGGGAAGAGTTTAATCCAGGCCTGGTCCAAGTTACACAAAAGAAGTTAGGCCTGAGGAATCAAAAAGATATCCAGCCCGGCCCGATTCGTGACCAAATTGAAAAATTTGGCCCATGCATGACCTATAGTACAGGAACACTCGAACTAATTTCATATCTCTGCGTTTTTTGAAAGACCTATATTTTTATAAACCATATTTTAATAACTTTTTATTTCAGAATGTATATGAAATTGACATATCTCATTCATATGCACAAAACATTTTCTACGAACTACGGTGTGATTAGCATTAAGGTTTACTGGGCTACAAAAAAAATATTCAGATGTAGCTTGGAATTGCAATTTTAGATGGGTTAAGCCTATTTAACACTTTCCAACAATGTTTAAGAGAAATTACCACTTCCGTCAGTCTGTCTGTCTGTACTCACTCCGATTTCTGTAAATATTCATAGACTTTCTTGAAACTGATATGAGTTATTCAAAATAATCAGTCGATATAGCATGATGATATTCTGTAGTTCATATGTCGTGGGGTATATCAGCTTCATATGTTGATGTGTTCATCGTGGCATGTTTTTCATTGAAAATTGTGTAAATATCACTAATTGTTTGTGTACAGGAAAACCCAAATCAATTCCAAATAATTGAGTTTTTTTTCGGAGAAATTTTCCTAAACCATATTTTTAATATCTCTGTATTGTATAACGTCTTATGAAATCGACATTTATTATTCTATTGTACCAATAACATGTTTTCTACAGATAATGGTATGATTAACAGTAAGATTTACAGGACTACAATAAAAAAACATTCAGGTACATCATGGGCTATAACAGAAAATTGCTATAATTGTGTTTTAGTTGTGTTAAACGTTTTTAACCCTTTTTAACAGCGTTTGAGTAATTATTTCTTTGATTAGTCTGTTTGTCCTTCTGTTTATCTCTATCTAACTTTGTCTGTTGGCGCTCTAACTTTTCACAGATTTTTCATTTTTTTTTTTTTTTTTTTTTTTTTTTGTATCGGATATGTGATATGTAAATTCTGTATGACACATGCTTTATCGTGTAAATATCTCCAGTAGTTTGAGTGAAGGGATACCCAAAAGAATTGCAAAGCGTTGCATTTTATGAGAGCTTACTGTATAATGCATATTTTAATATTGTATCGCATAATGCATAATAAAATTGACATTTATTATTCATATGCATAATAACAGATGCTTTCCACATAATATTTGCGATTAGTACCAAAGTCTACAGGAACCCGCAAAAATTTTTTTGATATATTCAGAACTATGATTTGGTGTTGCTAGAATTTCATAAGTTCTGTTGAAGGTTTTAACGCATTTCATGAATTTTAAGAATGATTATAGACTTTGGTTAATCTCTCCTTCTATCTGCGTACTAATTTTCATTAAAATTTATAGACTGCCTTGAAACTATGTATATTATTAAAGTTAGCTATCGTATATTCAATACTAGTAGGCTTTGCCTGCTTCGTTGGCCCCTAAATAGAATAGCATATTTTTAATATTTTTTACTTAAAAAAAAAAACATAATTACTCTTTTTTTTTTTTTGCTTTATAAATAAAAAAAAAAAAGGAAATCAACTAAAATTTTCGAAAAACCCATCTCGAGTCGCCGCTTCCTATGACAGCATCTTTCTCGGCCTAAAATATCGGGTACGTATCCCTATTGCTTGTGACAATGCTCTACCCACGGGCATTTCCACAGGCAATGATCTATTTGAATCTCAGTTATATATGAACAACACTATGCGTACTACACAAATTATTTACTTTCGCGTTATTTCCTATATTTTATTTGATTTATCCACTCGACAATAAAATTACAACATTTTCACGCCAAATATAATATTACAATATGTTATGAGCTCTGCTTCTAATGAGGCAACTAAATTTTATTTTATTACTTGCAGGCTTTGCCCGCTTCGCTGGACACAATACTCAAATGAGTTGTCAAAATATTACATCATTATTAATTAACCTGAGTTACAGTTCCCGGAGTTCGGTAGAGATTTCTCTCGCTCGCAACGAGAGGAGTCCGTGTTCTCATTGCCTTCGGCAGCAACTTACCCGATTTTTACTTCCCCTTTTCCAGTAACTAAGTTCGAAGTTTTGCGAAACCTCAACAAAGTCCATACTGCGTACACCTATTCAACATCCACACAACCCCTTTCCCAGTATATAATTCACTGCACTGACTTTCTTATTCGTTTCCTCGTTTGTTTGTGGATTTCTCATTTTGATGTTGAAATGATATCCATCTTCTCCTCGCCAAAACAGAATCGGATACTGCAATCCGTCATATGAGCGATGAGTTTCAGAGACTCGCTGAACGCCACCTCTTCTGCGATGAAGAATTATGTCGCGCGATTCGAATTCTTCTCCAACTATCACGATCGCCACTTCATCGATTGTTGATGCATTGAACTGTCTTTCGTGTTGGCCAACGGGTTTTTTGTCTGCTCGAATTACAACTTCGCAGTCATCGTCAGGCATTCGTTGAATGGCGGTTTTAAACAATTGAACTAATTCATTGTGTTGATCGAAAAGGGCTTGTAACGCAGCCACGATTTCTCGTCTAGTGCCCGCATTGTAATGACATCGTTGTTCAATTTGTTCATCACTGTTTGCCATGAAATAAATTTGAAGAAACTTATGATCTGCGTCCAGCAATGGTAAAAGCGATCCGGCACGATGATAAATTTGTCCTTGGACTCTGAATGTTGGCATGTAATTTCCTCGCACGATGTTCGTTGCACCGAATGATGTCATTTGAAAACATGAATTGTATTTACGAATGTTTTCCAAGAAATGCTTCGAATCTCGTGTAACACCTGATAGCAACGTTGATAGTGGTTCGGGTGGTGGATTTAATTCTGGCAGTTTAACTTTTCCACTTTCGCAACACATTCCTGGCATTTCGTTCTTAAATTTGAGGGTGCTACAATACATACAAATTTTATCCATTTTTCCAATGACGACACTTGGATGAAGACTGTAATCATTATTACTGTTATAATGGAATGCCCCAAGATTTAAATCAGCGTGCAGTGTTCGTCTTGATCGAGTGGTGCTTATTCGAACATTTTGCAGCCTTCTTTCCCGTTGTTCAGTTGTCTCAGACGAACGTGCCTGAGTAGTACGTATTCGATCATTTTCTAACCTCACTTCTCGTTGTTCAGATGATTCAGACGAACGGGTCTCAGCGTCATGCACTCTAAGATTTTCCAGCCTTAATGCTCGTTGCTCGTCTAATTCTGAGGCTCGTAATGCTCTTTTCTTCCGTGCTTGAGGTGTAGATCGACCAATTGCTTGTCGCTTTAGAGGCATAATTGTACGTAAACTTCGCGAAAAAGGCGTTTGAATAAAGATTGGTCTTACCAACTCAGAAACCTTCGTAGACTCATGCACAACACTTTGCTGAAGATCATCATATGAGATAAGATAGAATAAGATTCCGATTTTCAAATTATCTTGGCGAGAAACGTCCGATGTACTTCGGTGCCAAATTTCAAATTTTTCCAAACTAAAGCTGTTCCATACAAAAAAAAAAAAAAAAAAAAAAAAAAAAAACTTTTATGATCTATGCAAAATAAAAAAATAAAAAATTCTAATAAATTCGAAATTATTACTATTTACATAAAAGAACCTTTATAAGTTACATATAAAGTATCAATTAAAACGAAGAATTTTGTTTTACTGTAGAAAAGAAAAGTAAGTACTACTCAATTAAATAAAAATTTTAAGCTAATCTGCGATTGTAATGAAATGCTCGCCCTCTGGTGGGCTAAGGTGAAATTATCATACCACTGATAGCTTTCACGTTGAAACAATGATAGAACAACCAGAAAGAACAATACACGTGGCTATTATATTTACTAACAACTGCAGTTGAGAAAGAGCCATCTATCGATCATTACAAACGCAGATACCAAGTATCTCTATGAAAATATTTATTTACACGCGAATATTTTCATAGTATATTAATTTTTTTTCTAATTTTTATTATATAACACGCGAAAATAAAAATATTTTATTTCCGGAAAAAAAAAAAAAAAAAAAAAAAAAAAAAACGTGAATTTTGTTTATTTTGGCATCAAATATATTTTTCTTTTTAATCATTTTAAAGTTAAAATGGAGTTTTTATTTAATATCTTCTTTCAAATTTTCAAATTTTTTATTTTTTTCAATTTTTTTTTTTTCCTCCTAAACCATCCCTGACCTATAAGGAAAAAAACAAAAAAAGAATGATCGAAATCGGTCAAGCCGTTTACGATTTTATAAAGGACATAGAGAAGAACATTCATCTGTATATATATATAAATTACGTGTCACGATGTTTGTCCGGGGTAAACTCCTAAACTAAGGAACCGATTTTAATGAAATTTTGCACACTGTGTGCAGTTTGGTCCAACTTGAGAGATAGGATAGTTTTTATCTCAATTTATTGTCACAATATTGTTTTATTGCAATTATTTGATAATTATAGACCTTTATTAAAGTTGCTCCAAAATATCTGTAAGTTCCATTAATTTAATTGTTGCCAAAAAAAAAAAAAAAATACGAGTTTATTTTCTTTCGACATAAAAATAAATACATTTAATCAAACGTGAACGTTAAAAAATTATAAAAAGTTAAATTATGCATCTCACGAAAATTGACGTCATAATCAATTTAAAGATTTTATACACATTGATAAAGTGCAAATGTAGTTCTATCATAGATATAGTAATATATATAGATCTCTCATCCCCATGTTATCCGCGTTTGTAATGATCGATAGACGGCGCTTTGTGAACACTGCAGTTGTTAGTAAACATTAGCCACGTGTGTTCCAATAGTGTTCTTGTTATTCTACTTAATATTCGTACTATAATTTCTCCGCCATTACATTATGGAAAATTGATTGTTTTTGGAAAAAATACTTCAGTTTATTCAAAGTTCGATCGGAAGTAGATTTTTAACTGAAGTTGAACAAATATTAATTTCAAATCATCTGATTAATTCTTTACTTCCATTAGCCGAAGCAACTGAAATTTTAAATTCGTCATTTGGAAATAAATGGAAGCTCAATTCTGGATTTCTTGATGCTTTGGATTTACACTGTGGCACACAAAAGTATGTGTTATCTTTTTTACCGTATTTATTCATTTTTATTCAATAAATATATGTGAAACTAAACATCGGCTAGCAATGGCGGCTATATGGAATTCGAATTAAACCATGTTTATTGTAATTTCACCGTAGCCCACCAGAGGGCGAGCATTTCATTACAATCGCGGATCGTACAAAGATTTTTGATGCCGAAAAAAAAAAAAAATAAATAAAAGCTTTGGAAACAGCCATTAAGTGGTATTGAAAAAAAAAAAAAAAGAAAGAAAGAAAGAAAGAAAGAAATATGAATTTGAAACTGTATCTGGAGTCTTCCATTCCCCTTTAGCAAATAAATTATTCATAAATTTTATTTGATAAAATATTAGTATATATTCCCATGTGTATTCACTCGGGGAAAGACGGCCATATTTTGGTAAAAACGTCGTCTTTTCCCAAATGAAAAGGAATAACTTTTTTCTCCCCAATGATCACTCTATTCTATATATGCTATACTATATCTATGAGTTCTATGCGCAAGTGAAGTGTGACTCACTGACCGTCTGTGCAGCCAAGAAAAAGATTTCCTATGTTAATTATTTTGCTGTCAAATTGACAAAATTTTAATTTTAAATTTCAAAACTCTGTCGCCCTTGGCTTTTTTTATTATTATTATTATTATTTGGCGATCAAAAGCGTAACACGAAAATATACATGCCAGATGTATGCATTGTACGAAATGTAATATGTATTATTCATTGTACGTATGTATGACATGTAATACGTATTGTACGAAATATTGTTTCATATTATTCATTACTCTTTTAATATAAGTTGTTAAAATAACCATGATTTTTGAAAGGAATTAAATATTTTCGCCAGATAATTTGGCGATATTCTTTTTTTTTTTCGCCAGAGATGACAGAAATGAAATCTATTCCGCTGCAAAATATTAGTATCTTACATCAGATATTTTATTTAGACATTTGAAAACAAATTTGACTTCAAACTATGATAGAATATTTATCATTTTCCTTTTAATTAGTATATTATTAGTATATTAAAATTTAAAAGCATGGTATATAAAAAGTTTTTTTTTTTTTTTTTTTTTTTTTTTGTCTTATAATTATTCTTATCTTAATCCTCAATGTTTCCCATCTTTATTAACTTGAATTTACTATTAAAATTTTAACATACTCAAAAACTTCTCATCACTTCGTTAAAATACACTAAACTTTTCCAAAATCTTTTTCTATTTAAAATGATACATGTATTTACTTTAAATGTCCAATATTTCATAAGATTTCCAATTTTAAAGTTTTAAAATATTTATCAAATTTACTTATTTTTCTGGTTTAGCCTTATTGTTTTCCTTTTTATAACTACAGCTGTTGCCCTCTTTAAAATATTTAAAATGATGAGGTCATTTTATAGTAAAATTATCCATTATAGCATATATTATATTTCACTCCTCCATAAAAATTGATTTTAAAATCGTCTGTTTCTTTTATACTTTTATTTTAATAGAATTTAAATAGAATTTAATTTATATATTAGTCATTTTAGCAATTTTATCCAAAGTAGCATTAGAAATATTATATATCACTTCTCCATTAAAATTTATAGGACCCTACAATAAAATTAATTTGTGCTTAATATCAACACTACGAAAATTTTTATCAATCGCTTCCAAATTTTGATCTAAGTTTCAAATCTCAACCCTGTGGGTTTTTACATCGGCTACAACGTTTTCGTCTTTGTTCGTAAATAATAATTTGACTGTACTAAATAGTTTACAGCCGTATAATTCAACGTATAACTTAGTCACAGCAACGCGTGGCCGGGTCTGCTAGTTTTTATATATATAGAAGATATTTTTTTTCCATTTTAAATATTTTATGTTTAGTTAATAGCGGTTGGTTTATAGAAATGATAATAATAATAATTCTGTAAGCGTCAGCATGGTACCTTTATTATAGCTCCCCGTGGCGACTTTTTCATTTTTAATAAAATAAAAAAGTTGTCGCCAATATGGCGGCAAAAATTTAAAGGTCGCCTTGGGGACCTTTATTACAGCTGTCTTGCTAAGGGAAATATGAAAACTAAGTTGTCAAACATGAATTTTATTTTGAAACTTTTTTTTTGTTTTGGATAATTTAGTTTAGGTACCATTAGCATTTCATCCTACAAAAACTAATAATAATTTGGCTCTGGTGAGTTAAAATTTTAACTGGATAGTGATATTGGTATAAGACACATAAGTTTCAAATTTTAAAGGTTCAAAAAAAAAAAAAAAAAAAAGAAAAAGAAAGAAAAAGAAAAAAGAAATAAATAAACTGCGAAAATTTCGCAAGGGTTTGCTAGTCTAAAAGTATATTAATTATTATAATTTTAACTTTAAAGTCATAATACGCAAGCGAAGTAATGACGTCACTGGCCGTCTGTGGATGCAAGAAAAATATTTCCTATGTTAATCGTCCATTGGAATTTTTGTTAAAAATTATTAAAAATCGAGGAAAATTATTTCCCGATTTTAATCCCCATATATGGGTATAGATATGTATTAGTTATCGTGTGTATGTGTGTTAGATTAAGTTGTTTTTGCTGTAAAATTGATAAAACTTGAATTTTAAATTTCAAAACTCTAGAAAAAAATCTGGAGTGACCTCACTCGACTTTCCGAACATTGAGTAATTAACAGTTTTGTAGATAAAGTAAAGAAAGAGGAGTTGTTAAACAAACAAAAGAGAGAAAACCATAATAGTGTTTGGGTATTTTTCTCCATATATTACACGATGTTTTATTGAACGCTACTGAACTTTGAGCCCATAGATTATAATGATAAAGAATTTTTCCTTGTGTCCCTGTAAAAACCTATAAATGCTAGATTCACCAAAATGCTTATAGTTAGTGCAACAGTGATTTATAATATTCATATAAATTTTCAGCTCAATTGAATAAGGCGTTTAGATGCTATCGCACTTTTAAAAATTATTTGGTCCCGTAGGCCATAATGATAAAGAATTTTTCTTTGTGCCTCTGTAAAAAAAACTGTAAGTGTTAAATTCACCAAAGTCTATACAGTTGGTGCAACTGTGACCTATAATATGTGTACAAATTTTTTTTGCTCAGAATAATAAGACGTTTAGACGCTATCACACTTTTAAAAATTTGGCCCCATAGGCCATAATGATAAAGAATTTTTCCTTGTGTCCCTGTAAAAAACTATAAGTGCTAGATTCTCTAAAATCTATGCAGATTGAGTATCTGTGACCTATAATTTGTGTATAAATTTTTGGTTCAATTGAATAAGGTGTTTAGATGCTATCGCACTTTTAAGATTTTGGTCCCATAGGCCATAATGATAAAGAATCTTTCTTTGTGTCCCTTTAAAAAAACTATAAGTGCTAGATTCATCAAAATCTATAGGGTTCGTACTATGGTGACTTACAATATACGTACCAACTTTCAGCTTATTCGAACAAAGCGTTTAGACGCTAGCGTCTTCACTCACAGACATACACACACACATACATATATCATTGTAAAAATAGTGAAAACGGACTCAGGGAACCTCGAAAGGTATAGAAACATCAAAATCTCAAATTCGGATTTTTGACATGTTTACAATACTTTCCTCACTATAGTGTTCGGAAAGTAAAAAAAAATGGCAAACTTCCATATTTGATTGAAAACATAAACATTTCATTCCAAAGGATGATATTTACACAATAAATATCCAACTAATATACTAATTAAAAGGAAAAGAATAAATATTCTATCATAATTTGAAATCAAATTTGTTTTCAAATGTCTAAATAAAGTATCTGATATAAGATACTAATATGTTGCAGCGGTATAGATTTAATATTGGCAGAAAAAAAAAAAAAAAAAAAAAAAATATCGCCAAATTATATGGCGAACATATTTCATTCCTTTTAATAAAATTAAACATAATTTATATGTCTCATTAATATATTAAAACCAATGTAACATTTAAAATGAGATAATGAATACAAAAATTTTGAAACTTTAAAAATACATTTTAATTAAAAACATTAAAATACACGACAGACGTTTCGGTAGAACACCTAGCCCTCCTCAGTGTCAAACATACAAGCACAACATTTACAAAGAAATTCATAGCACATCATAACAAGATTATATATTCAGGAAGAATAGCTTTAGCCTCGTTCAAGGCAGAATGTTGCATTTTAGTAAAAGCGCCCTCTAGAAAAATACGGGATTCATATAAATTTACATTAGAGGCTAGAATTTTAAAGTTGTCAAAATCTGGAATAGGATCACTATTGAGGGAATGGATTAAAAGTTTTGATCTTAAATCTCCTGTGTTTTATGTGAGCGTTTATGTTCCTTTAATCTAATTTCACCTGTTCTGCCAGTTTCACCGATATATGTAGAACCACAATTTTTACAGGGGATACAATAGATTACACCAAGACGTTTAAGGGGGGGGGGGGCAGCGGGTTTAAAGTTTGAGAGACAGTTACTAATACGGAGTTGAGGTTTAAAGCTAGTAGAGATATTAACTGTTTTAAGCAATTTAGCGATATTTTCGGAAATACCTTCATAATAAGGGATAGTAGTACGGTGAGTAGAATTTTAATTTTAGGATAAACTGATTTAGATGAAAAATTAAATTCTTTTAATAAAACGAGGGGGGTAACCATTATTTTTTAAATCAGAAAAATTTTAGATAGTTCAATATTTAAAAATTCAGAATTACTACAATAATGTTTTGCACGATGTTAAATAGTACGAATGACTGCAAGTTTATAAGATAAAGGATTAGCAGAATTAAAATTAAGATATTGACCAGAGAAGGTAGGTTTTCTATAAACTGACGTAGAAAAATGTAAAAAATTATTGACTGTTTTATGCATTACAAGGATGTCTAGAAAGGGTAGCTCATTATTAATTTCAATTTCAGAGGGAAACTGGATATCAGGACATAAAGACTTAGCAAAATTTAAAATATCAGTAACAAAATGTTGCTTAGTAATTATAAAAATGTCATCCACATACCTTTTCCAGAAATTTTTTTTATCATGTAAATGGGAATTAATTTTGTTTTCTAAGTGTTGCATTACAATTTCGGCTATAACCAGAGCCTGATTTAGGCCGGGGCACTCTCTCACCGGAATATTTTTACAATTATTTTTTACTGCTTATCATAGGAATTCCATGCTTTGACTAGGAAATTATTTTTATAAAAAATGAACGGTGTAAAACAATCGAATTTACTCTTCGTTATTAGACACCAGAATTCTTTTAAAATAATTTTTAATGAGAAATTTTTGTTTATTAAAAGAGGAAAAAATTGCTTAAAAATAATGGTGTAAGTGTAAATAACGTGTACCCCAGTCTAAATCAGTCCCTGGCTATAACGACAGATATAGGGGCACCCATAGCAGTTCCGTTAATTTGACGATAGTAGGAATCATTAAAAAAAAAAAAAAAAACATATGATAAATAAAAAGTGATAAGATCAAGTACAGAATTTAAATTTAAATTAGTGTCAACATTGAACAATATCACAAGCAAATGGTATAGGAATTGAAGTAAAAAGAGAGCTACATCTAATGATATCATAACACAACTGGAGGGGACTTGAATTAATTTTAAAGCATCAAGGAACTGAGAGGCATAATTTAAACTTTAATTAGAAGAAGTAATGAGGGGTTTTAATAAATTTGATAGAAAACCCGAAAGATTGTAAAGGGGCGACTTAGTATAATCAACAATAGGACGAAGGGGGATGTTAGGTTTTGGATTTCAGGTAAACCATGAAAGATAGGTGCAGAACCAGTATAACATTTTAATTTAGATGAGAGGGCACGATCAATAGATTTTTTTTTTTTTTCTTTTAGAAGGACGGAACTGATTAATTTACAGATTCATGAGATGGAAGAATCTTTCTTTTAAAAGAAAACAAATTAAAAGATTCTTCATCTTATTATTTCAAAGTTGTAGTGTAAATGCATGCGAGTAAATATCATAATTAACACTACAAACTAGAATGAGTTAACAGTAAATGACTTGTTCACAATAAGTTTATTTCATTGCGAACATTATATTTCTATATATATATATATATTTACTTTCCGAACACTATAGTGAGGAAAGTATTGTAATCATGGCAAAAATCCGAATTTGAGATTTTGATGTTTCTATACGTTTCAAGATCCAATGAGTCCGTTTTCACTATTTTTGCGATGATATATGTATGTGTGTGTGTATGTATGTGTGTATGTATGTGTGTATGTATGTGTGTATGTCTGTGAGTGAACACGCTAGCGTCTGAACGCTTTGTTCGAATAAGCTGAAAGTTGGTACGTATATTGTAAGTCACCATAGTACGAACCCTATAGATTTTGGTGAATCTAGCACTTATAGTTTTTTTACAGGGACACAAAGAAAAATTCTTTATCATTACGGCCTATGGGACCAAAATCTTAAAAGTGCGATAGCATCTAAACGCCTTATTCAATTGAGCAAAAAATTTATACACATATTATAGGTCACAGATACTCAACCTGTATAGATTTTGGAGAATCCGGGATTTATAGTTTTCTTACAGGGACATAAAGAAAAATTCCTTATCATTATGGCCAATGGGGCCAAATTTTTAAAAGTGTGATAGCGTCTAAACGCCTTATTAATATAAACAAAAAATTTGTACACATATTATAGGTCACAGTTGCACACACTGTATAGATTTTGGTGAATCTAGCACTTACAGTTTTTTTACAGGGATACAAAGAAAAAATCTTTATCATTATGGCCTATGGGACCAAATTTTTAAAAGTGCGATAGCATCTAAACACCTTATTCAATTGAGCTGAAAATTTATATGAATATTATAAATCACTGTTGCACTAACTATAAGCATTTTGGTGAATCTAGCTAGCATTTATAGGTTTTTACAGGGACACAACGAAAAATTCTTTATCATTATGGTCTATGGGCTCAAAGATCAGTAGCGTTAAATAAAACATCGTGTAATATATGGAGAAAAATACTCAAACACTCTATTATGATTTTCTCCCTTTTCTTTGTTTAACAACTCTTTCTTTACTTTATCTACAAAACTGTTAATTACTCAATGTTCGGAAAGTCGAGTGGAGTCACTCCAGATTTTTTTTTTTTACAAAGTAACGTAGATTGCGGCAGTATGTGTGTAATATTAAGTAATTGTTATATAAAATAATATGTGTGTGTATTATATAAAATTACATATTGCGTCATAAACTAGAGAATTGTTCAAAAATTTTGATTCCATTTAAATGAGTGTGAAATAATATAGGAATATCTTAAAATGTAATTAGTGCAGTATGATAAATATATGCACGAATAATTAATTTTTTGCACTGTAGTTTAATTATTATTTTTTGCTTATTTTAGAAACCAATCTCCGGTATTTCAACAATGATCACGTGAGGCTAAGTGGTCCTGGCCTGCGTGATGGAACCATTGGTAAGTACTTTTTGTTATGGAATATAAATAATACAATTATAATATAGGTGATCTAAAGTACAAGACAAATTTAACATTTGTTAGGAAATTGTATCTTTATGAATTTCAAAGGTATTCATCGATAAGAATTTTATTCGGTTGCATAGTTTAAAATAAAATGTCAAATATCGCTTAGCGTTGTTCCTGCTGGATATTTTTTAACCCTTTCCTTCCCCGTGATTCCAGTTGGAATCGTAACATTTAAGATTTTCTTTCTTACCATCTAACACTCCCGCTGATTCAAAATGAACAATATTAAAATCTATATACATTTTCCCACCGAAAAATACTTATTTTGGATGACTTCACTATCTTTGTTGATAATTGGAAGTATATTTTACGCTGTTCTGACGATAATATCGGAATCAGTTTCTTGTTTTGGGCAATTTAAGTAAATTAACTGTTTGAAATATTTTTTATTTTATTCTTTAATGTTTATAATACGAGGTTTGTCCGGAAAATACGTATAAAAGTTGAATAATAACTTTATTTTACAGTTAGGTGGCACTACTGCTGTAGCCAATCCCATCAACGCTCAGTTCGAGTCAGAGCGCTCAGCGTGTAAGTAGGAGTGTGCGGCTGCTTGTTGAAAGTTACCCTTTTACACCTGGCGTCGGCATGGGGCTCTTTCTGATTGAGGAACAGCGCATCAACATCAAGTTTCTTGCAAAGCTAGGCAAGAATGGCCCAAGTTCGAAAGGATTTGGCACAAGGGGACAGGTGGATCCTTCATCACGACAATGCGCCCGCACACACGTCGCTCGTTGTGCGTGAGTTTTTGGCCCGAAACTCAATCACCGTGACAGACCACCCGCCTTATTCACCCGATTTAGCCCCTTGTGACTTCTTCTTGTTCCCGAAATGCAAAATGGTGCTTCGGGGGCGGCACTTGAGAGATGTGGAAGCCATCAAGGCAGAAACGACACGGCAACTGAATAGCATCACAACTGAAGACTTTCAGCAATGTTATCAACAGTGGAAACGGCGTTGGCAGAAGTGTATCTTGTCTCAGGGAGAGTACTTTGAAGGAGACCATATTGTAATACCTGAATAATTCTAAAATGAAGTTATTATTCAACTTTTATACGTATTTTCCGGACAAACCTCATATGTATTTAAATTAATTGCAATATGTATTTCTCCAAAATTTTGATATTTTTATTTATTGAAAAGTTATGATTTTTAATGGCATCAGTGGTTATATTAAACATAAAAAAACATCTATCAGTTGCTTTGTTAGCTATATTAATTCGTAATCTGCTATAACTCCTATTTAAAAAAAAATATTTATGTACATTACGTTTAAAATAAAATCATGACTAAATATAAGATTTATTGTTTTATGGAGGGAAAAAGTTGGGAATGAAAGGGTTAATGCTTCTTAATAACGTTGAAAAACAATTGACTTCGGTTTGCTTATCTGTCTGTCCTCTTGTCTGTTCAGTTCTCAGATTTCTATAGGCTATTCCGACTCATTCTAGTATATTTCGTATTTAAATGTATGAATAACGCATCTAATATGCTAGGTTAAAAGAAATTATTATGGATATATATGTATATAAATATAAACACGAAATGTACATCGAATACCTTCTTCTGCATTCATGCCTCAATATCCTAAACGATTTATCCTTTATTTATTTAAATTCAGGATAGCTAATATTAGAGCTTTTTCAAATTCTTTGACTTTTCCGAGACTATTTTTCGCCATTTTTCCTGACTTTTTGCTGTTTAATCCCACAAAAAATTCATATAGTTAGAAAAGAATTTAGTAATTTACAGTAATAAACAATCAAATGCGGCCTTTCCCCCCCGCAAAATTTATTAAAATTCCTTGAGTTGATATGAAATTCACCGACTCCTCCATGACTTTTCCAGACTCACTGACTTTCCTTTACCAGTGGCTACCCTGTTAATTATTTACCGTTTTTCAAAAGTTAAGAGAGTATTCTATTCTTTTTTTTTTTTTTTTTTTTTCTTTTTTCCTATTCTTAAAAGTTTAGACTTTTAACAATCGTTGATTAACAAATTGTAAGTAATATTTAACCTAGGGCTGTGCCGATTAATCGATAAATCGGTTCCGTTAATCGATCAATGCTTAGTCCCAATCAATTTTTTTAATCGAGTCAATCGGCTCGATTATTTCGATTAAATTTTCAAAATCCGATTAAAATTTTCAAACTACGAATAAAAATAAAAATGCGGTTCTGCCTACAAAATATTTTTTCACATATTTTGCTAACAAACATTCTAAGAAACATCCATCAAGCAATAAAAAAGCAAAATAATAAAAAATAAATAGGTAAATAAATATATAGAAATAAAACATCTCAAAAAAAGTTGTTGGTAGAGAAAAGGGGGAGGACAGTTATTAAACAAAATACCGTTTCATGTTCATGTTGGAGTAACACCACCTGTAGCCTTCTACAAAAAGTGTTAGCTGGGGCAATAGTATTCTCTAAAAGAAGAAGCTTTCAAAAAATGGAAATGCTCAAGGAAAAAAAAAAAAAAAAAAAGGTGTGTGTGTGTGGGGAGGGGGGGGGGTTGAGATTTCCACATGTCAACAGAGTTTCAGAATATCTTTAAGCGGTTATTGTCTGTTCAGAATTGCTGATAGCAACTATTGAAGTAGAAAAATAAATAAATAAATAAATAAAAATAACATTCTGTGTTCTAGTCCGAAGTGACAAAGAACTAAAGTATATTTAAAAAAAAAGGGGGAAGAATTTGAGATTTTTATAATAATGATATGGAATTTTGAGAATTCATTTTAAAATAGTGACAAAAGCGAGATGGAAAAGGCCTGCAAATATATTGTGAAACTAAAATATGTGTAAATTCATTTAATGCTTCTTTTAAAATGAATTGGATAATTAATTTATTAAAATAAATAAATAAAAATAAATAAATAAGCGAATATTTATATAAAATTAACACTTAGTCACAAAAAAAAAAAAAAAAAAAAAATTCAAACTTATGAAAAAATAATGTTATAGAGACTTAGTTTTTAGAATATGAAGGTAATTTAATTAATATAACTTATTTCTCAGCTATATTTCTGAATAAAAAATGTATTTAAGAATATATTAGGAACATATTTTTTCATTATTTACCTGTATGATTATTATTATTATTATTATTTATTGTTTAAGGAAATAGTTAAATTGACATCTATATAATTTTTATGGTATGTTATGTACTATCTATTTATCTACACTAAGCGACAAAAAAAAAAAAAAAAAAAAAAAAAAAAAAAGCCGCTCTTGAATATTTTCTTTTTCGCCTTCTACTTCCGCCAATTTTATCGTTTAAAAAGCAAATTTGCGAACAGATTTTATTATGTTGTCCTCCACATACACTTTAGCTTGGAGTCCAGCGTTAAAAACAAAATGCAATTGTCAGAAAAACACTAATTTTAGAAATTATTTCAAAAATGGTAAGGATAAGACAGTTAACGATGTCCCAAAAAGTATTAATTTTTGAATGAAAATCAAAAAACATTTTAGTATATGAGATGGCAAAATAATTAAATGTTAACGAAATATTGGCAAAATGGTTTTTAGCAAGATATAAAATTTTTTGGCCGTTTAAACTGGAAATTTGATTTTAGGCGGTCATGTTGCTCATCCAAGCGAGATGACCGTAAGTTAAAAAGCCATTGCTTATAAAATCGGTTTGTATTACATTTAGAACATAAAAGAGATTCAGAAAAAGTGTTTAGCAGCATAATTTCTTTAACTACAGTATAGCAACTATTAAACAAAGCAGGTTTAAATGACAGAAAATTTGAAAAAAATCCATTCATAGAGAAGAGAAGTAGGAAAGCAAGACCTCAGATGGCTAAAAAAAATTAAAAAATGGTTAGTTTATTATTGGGCTGAACTGGTTCTCTTTGATGAGTCAAGTTTAACTTATTTCGAACTAAAGAAAATAAGCAGATCTGAGAACGAAAATATGAACGATTTAATGAAAATCGCACTTTTAAAAGAGTGACACATTCTCCGTACATTATGGTACGGAGGTGCATAACTTCTCAAACAGTCGGGCAAATTCTTATGCTCAAGGGATAAATTAACTCGAAATAAAACACAATCTTCATAAGTGGTGCCTGACCGATTATTTTGGAGGTATCTTGGACATTTCCGCAAACAGCATTTCAAGATAGTAATGCACCTTACTACACGGCATCTGTGGTAAGTTTATTCACTGTCAAAATTTCCTATCCATTCCCATGAGAACCTATAATTCTGTAAGTAATCATATCTTTTTTCACTTTAAGTTAAATACCACAAAGGATACAGTAGAATTTCTTCTTTACCAGACATGGAAATAGTCAAAATCGCGATCCGCTCGACAATGTTTCGTCTATAAAAAGGCAAGGGAGAGGGGAGAGGATTCGAAATTTGCAGCCTATAACTCTGCCAGATCTAGAAAAAATTATTTGTGATATTTGGCACATTGAAATTTCTGAGATTTATATTAAAACACTGTATAAAATTATGCCATTGGGCATTAAAGCAGTATTTCCATATAAAGGCCGAATTAACCCAATGCAGAGTACATACTGTTGCGTACTTGGGGGCTCGTGAGTTGTCCGAGAATGAAAGGCCAAACGTACAAAAATTCAGTAATTTATTCACAGAAAGTTCCTGAAAAATACAAGTCTATAAACCAAGTATCAGCTTCAATTCAACCAGTAAACACAGCTTAAACAACAGCTGTCAATAGCAAATCCACAGTACAAACTGTATAGCAATAACACTTGAAGCAAGTCTCTTTCAAAGAGGCTCAAAAAACAATGCAAGCATTAGCGAAGCTGGCTGAGAACTGAACTGACTGGCCTTGGCGGGAAAGCGCTCTTATATACCCCTGTAGAAAAGCATGAAACGTTCCAGAAATCTCCATATCTCATCAGCCAATGGGATTAGAGCTTCCATATTTGGTATATCCCTAATAAGGATTTTCTCGCCAAGGTCGCCAAAAAAATCGCCAAGGTAGGAAAAAGTCGCCAAATATGGCGCCAAATCCATTACCTGGCTTATTGGGGCTTTTTAATGCGTTTTTAAGGGAAAATAAGGCTATTTTAACGCTAAAACGACTAGAAATGCACAAAATTAGCACTTTATCAACTTACGAAGCCTCTTTGAAAGAAGTTATACAAAAATAAACACAATTATTTACAATTTTGTAACAATACATTTAATAAAAAATTGTTTAGATCTAACAAATAATTAGTTTTATTTCATATATTAAAATATAACTTGTTTATTTCATATAATAAATCATAATAGAATACAAAGTGTATGTTTATTACATTATGTCCAAAAAGAAAATTTTATGCAGATTTTTAAACAGTACTTCGTAGAGTGCAATAAACGAATTATTAAATCGAAAATGTACATAGGTATCATTTCATACCTTTGGTATTACGCAAACAAGACAGTTTTATTTCTTTCAAACATTAATTTTAAAGTTTTTACAAATAAAAAAGTTATAAGTCATTTTTTCTGCAGTGCGGCTTTTTTTTTTTTTTTTTTTTTTTTTTTTGCTTAGTGTAACTACATACACACACACATATATATATATACACAATATGTGAGTTTTATTCATCATTCAAATAAAATTATAGAAAGAAAAATGGAAACCGATTAAAAATTCGATTAGTCGATTAATGAACTACGATTAACCCAGTTAAAACTGTTAACCGATTCCCACCCCTATTTAAACAACATTTCCTGTGACCATGGTAACCTCTGTGCAAGTGCGGACTCAACGAGTCCCCTGTTAACCCTTTCAGGGGCGGTGATTGCATAGTGCAACCACAAGTTTTAATTCAAAATTGCGAAAACTGTCCCCGGAATTCTTGTTATAAAATTTTTCTTTTGTAACTTAGACGAATAACTTCATTTATTTCTAGTAGTTTAATATTGTTATAGATTTCTGGTGGCTCTGGCTACTTATTTTAAATGAAGAAAATTTACTTGCTCTTGAAAGAGTTAAAGTAGGGAAGATAACCTCTCCGTTGATAGAAAATAAGCGATAAGAGAACACCGAAGGACTGGATGTTTACTACATCCCTACCTGTCTGTCAACTTGGCACCCCTCCAAGATTTCGGACTCGTCCTCACTAGAGCCCCTAAATAAAATAATAGGCCGGTGCATCACCGCCATTTTTTTTGCCTCCGAAGAGGACAGCATTCCCGCTTGGCGTCCTTATCGCTTCCCTAATGATTTCAAGAAATCTTAATCTGAAGCTAATCCGGTCAAGATAAGAGCAATAAGCAACAATAATATTCCTAAAAACACATTTTTTTTTCACAGTACATTCTCAGGATGTCACTCTATTCTAAGGATATCCTATGGATGTACGATGTGTTGTTAGGGCGGTTTCTGTTTCTTTTACAAAATGTCGCAAAAACTCAAATACAAAGTAATAGAAGGTCTGTGAACACTTTATATTCCCTTCTTGAATGATTATAGCTGTTTATCGCTAAACAAACTTCCATATCATAGTTTACTTAGCTAAAATTATGAAATATAATAAAACAAGTTACTCTAAAGTAACGTAAGACGATAAAAAAAAAATGTTTGTGGTTTGTTTATCAGAGAAACGTGCTGGGTACATGTGGCAACCCTAAGGCAACAAAATGCCTGATGCGCCAGCTCATATATATAGGAGCCTTAGTCCTCACAGCTAGGCGTAGGATACGTGCTTACACTATATATACATACCATTCTAAGACTTAGATTTCTGGGGCTGCCTAATACTTTTATGCAGCGTAATTCGGCTGAGTTTCTCGCGTGACCCAAATCCGACCGCCGCACTGTGCGGCAGATCGCAAATCTAGCGGGACAAAACCCTAAAAATCAACTCTCAAACTGATATATTTTTTAAGTAACAAACTAGATACCCTAGATCAGTCATTCCCAAGATATAATAGTAATAAGCCCCCGCCTTCCTTTGCGAATCTTTACAAGTTCCCACCAGTTTTCCCATGAAGACTGCCGTCAGTCATATCCATGCACTTCATTTTACTGGGCATGTTTTGAAATTACGGGCTTCCGATGTATTTTTTTTGAGTATGGATATTTTGCATCAATGTATGTAGTTTGTATTTTCATACTTCAGTAAACATTCCATACTTATTTTATAACATTAGATCAAATTTGTGTTAAAATTTCTTTTAAATTAGTCAAAATGTTGATATCGTTATGATGTCAAAACTTTTGTACTTTATTGTACACGCTGATTCTAATTGGTTTTATTCTTCGGTTCTTGTAGCTCTTATATAGGTAAATTTTACCTGCACTCATCTGCATTTTAAGAAGATTTTTATTATTTACTTTTATTATTTATTAGTGAAAACAGTGATTCTCAGTGAATAAATGAAATAATTTTGTCGAATATATATATTCCATAGTAATTACAATTACTATCTAAATTTGAATACATTAATTTTGCGACAGGTAGTCATTTGTTTATTTTTAGTTCCCCATCATACTATAGGTGTGGGGAACTTAGGTAATCGTGAAAAATTTCGACCTCGGTTTTTTGACTTTTTTATACGTTTTCAGGCGTGAGGAATCCGAAAATGACAAAATTTGTATGGTGTCTGTCTGTAGGGTGTCCGTTAGTGGGTCAGTCCGTTAGTTTGTTAGTCTGTTAACACAATATCTCACGAACAAATGATCGCAGAGAGGTCAGATCAGTTTTAAAATATTACTTTCGATACTGGCAAGAACCCTATTCATTTGCAACATTCGAACTAAAAAACTTCGTAATTTATGAGAAATTTACGATTTTCTTAATACGGTAGAATAGGACAAAAATTCACTTAAACGTGCATTAAATGGAAACTTTTTACTGTGAAAATGTCAGACCAGTTTTAAAATATCGGTTTTGATGCCGGAATGAACATCAGTAACTATAAATATGGTACTTTGAAAATTTTGCAAGTTATTGGATATTTACGAATTTCTTAACATGGCAGAATAGGACAGAATTTCACATAAACGTCAATTTCGAGAGATATTTTCATGGTAAAGATGTCAGACTACTTTTGAAATATTATTTAGGACACTGGCATGAATATTATTGACTATGAATTTTCCAATATAAAAATTTCATAGGTTATTAGAATTTTACGAATTTCTTAACATGGCAGAATAGAGCAAAACTTCACATAAATGTCAATCTTGAGGGATATTTTCAACATAAAGATGTCAGACCACTTTTGAAATATTATTTAGGATACTGACATGAATACCACACAGTATGAATTTTCCAGTTTAAACAATTCGTAAGTTATTTGGAATTTACGATTTACTTAAAATGGCAGAATAAGGCAAAATTGAGCATAAACTTCCATTTTGAGGATCAAAAATACATTAAACAACTTCAAAATTACATTTATGAAACTTGTTTGAACATGATTGACAACAAATATTCTAATAGGAAAATTTCGTAAATTATTCGTAATTTACGATTTTATAAACATAGCGAAATTGTAAATTTTTCATATAAATATGAATTTTGAGGATTATTGTATTGGAAATAGTAGCATGAAAACTAAACAACGGAAATGACCCTGATAAAATAAATTAACAGATTAGAATAAGATAAATATATCGAAGTGAACGGTGGATAGCCTATTAGGCGGGAATTTCATTCTGTTACTGTATCAAGCTTTGGTCAAATTAATTTATTTTAACATGATTATAATATGTCTCGCACTAGAAATTTATGAGAACATAAATAGGATGGGGAACTGAGCAGAGTCCACCTATGCCAACTAGTTTTTTTATTTATTGTTTATTGAATATGCTGTTGTTTAATATCCTTTTATCTGTTCTCGTTTCCCTTAATGACCATAGATATAGTAATAAGACATAGATTGATCAATTAGGGGGGGAAAGTGATGCCCTTTCATTTGGAAAAAGACGGCCATTTTACTCTCTTATGGATATCATGTCCCGAGTTAATATACACGGGAATAGACAAAGATAATTTAGCAAATAAAAGTTATGTACTAAAAGAGAATGAAAAACCCCAGATACCCATTTTTCTTTCTTTTCTTTTTCTTTTCTCTTTCTCTTTTTTTATATTTTACTATATTCTAGTATACTCATGTCTGCACAAAACTGACTTTCTTTCTATCGGTATTTATTATTATACTTCTTTGAGATAAAAATCGTCTGCATTCATCATGAAAAATAATTTTAATAAATTATAATTTAATAAATTATTTGTATTGCGTAAATTTATATAGAATTAGATATAGAAGAAAGTCTTGTGGTGGTCACAACATACTAGTAATATATTAAAACGTCCGTGGCTGCTAACTACATTTAAAAGAATTTTGAGAATTCCACGTTACTTACTAATATAAAATATTAAAAAATATTAAAATTTAAAAAAGCATTCCACCAAATATAAAGACAGTAATTGTCTCATAATAATAACAAAGCAACTGATTATAAAATTTATATTTTTCATAAAAATCTTGAATATAACTCATTTATGAAAACTTATCCCATTTTTTTTAATATATTTATTAGAACACTTAAAACCCACGCAATATTCCGGCATTTTCAAAATTCATTAACATTCCATTCTATTATTCTTTTCGAGTTTAAACTCTCTAATGGCTGATGCCAAAAAACTTTTTCGGCATAAAATATCTTTGCTGGTTAACATGGGGATGATAGATCTATATAAATTACTATATCTATGTTAATGACTGTCGAACCAAATCCTGAACCTTTTCCCAATCAGTTTTCCAGGGCACAGGAATATTCGTGGTATTGGCCACAGAAGCTTTCAAGGTCTAAAATCTTTGGACGCACTCTAAACGTAAATGTCTTAAATTCAGTTTAAAAAGTGTCTTAAATGTGTGGTCGGTTTATAAGCGAAAAAAAAAAAAATGTCTTACTTTTTAAGACACCTTTTTGCATCAGAAATTAAGATATTGTAAGTGTCTTAAAACGCCGCCATGTTTTAGGCTTAAAAACACCGCCATGTTAGGCTTAAAAATACTACCGTTTTTAAGACTTTTTAATAAATATATAAATAAATAAATATGGCGTGCAATTATGTTTTTCTGTTAAAAATATATTTTAGAATTGTTTAGAGCATTAATGAAATATTTATATATAAAAAAAAAAAAAAAGAAGAAAAAACTCCCATTTTCCGGCGTTGGGATTCGAACTCACACTGTCTAAGGAAACCGAAACCTGAAACCAAGTATCGTCGGAGTGAAGCATTTACCAATCACGCTACCGTCGAATACAGCAATAAGTGTTTTTATGATAAAATATACTGCAGTATTCATGAAACTAATCGCAGTGTTATGTTTTATTTCTAATTTTTTGCCATAAAACTATTGCTAGTATGGTATCTTAAACTTAATAAATATTATTATCTTAAATTTCATGTTTAGAGGACCAGAATTTTTTAATAATGCATAACAAGTATGTGAAGGTTTCATCCCTCGATGATAACGATTTCTTTTCTTAAAGTGATATTTAAATAAAAACGAACTATAATCATGAATACAGGAAAATTTGTAGTTTTACATTTAGATGTAGGTGAATTTGTGAAAGCAATTTTTTTTTTTTTTTAAATTAATAATAATAAGAAGGAAGAAAAAAAAAAATATATGCACAAATTATTCATGATTGTTCACTTATAAATTCGCTTTCTTCTCTACAAATTACTTGCTACATCCGTCTTCACACTTTTTCTTTTAATATAATAAAGCTTTAAAAACGAAGATTTTTTTTTTGGAACAAAATAAGCTTTGTGTCTAAATATGTTGTTTATGAATTGTGTTAAAGGTAATAGCATGCAAATATCATTCACATTCCTAGAGTATTATTCCATAAAAATATAATTTCATAAAGCTACCATAATTTAAGTAGTTTAACTGCTTATTATATAAAATAATAATATATGTATTGAATACGGAAAGAAGTAGGATGATAAGCATATTTTCTTAAAGTAGATTCCACATGAAAAAATTTCTAAGTAATGCAAGTGTCTGAATTTCTAAAGTGTCTGAAAATTCAAACGCGTTTTGCTGTCTGAAAATTCAAGTATTTACGTGTATCAGACATTTTTGTGTCTGAATTGATATTTCAGACATATTTCTGTCTTAAATTAAAATATCTATAACGTCTAAGGTACATTTTAAGACATTTACGTGTCTTAAATGCCATTTCAGTTGTTTATATGTCTTACTTTAAGACCCTTTTATTTGCAGTGCGATTAACTGATTTTGAATCGCTGCTTTCACGCTTCACTCACGTCTACATTTTTTCTCGTAATGAGGGGGCCATGCTTAAAAATTTCCCCCATAAATAAATGTACCTTAAATAAATGCACCATAAATAAATTCACCGAAAATTGAACATCTAAAATAGAGTTAATACGACGAATTAGAAGAAAATCCAACTCACTTGCGAGATCTAAAACTGATCAACTGATTTAGGACGCTAACAATTTCCCTGAAATTACCAACTGATACATCCGAAAGGATATCTAGACGGTTGTTTGTACATCAACTTTACAGAAAATCTTTAGAGCCGTTTTTGAGGTACGGACTTACAGTACCACTTCCGAATTACCAATTTTCACGAAAAAGTTTATGAAACCACCCATACACCGGACATGTCTTAATTATGAAATTTAATCATATTCTCTTTTTTATTTATTTATTTATTTTTTTTTTTTCGTTTTGGAGAAATGAAAGTTAGATTTCCCTCCCATACGTACTCTTTTTCTTTACTCAGGAGGTCTTAAAACATGTGAATCAGGTGAAAATACGATATCGAAATTTTTAACCGAAAACGTAATACTTCCTTGAACTACGGTAGTCTGGTAATGAAAATAAAAACCTGTTTAAACAGTAGATGGTGTTTTCTTTCGAAGTTCTCATTCTTAATCCCTTAAATCAACTTATTCCCCCAATAATTTTGTAATCCAGATTAATTCCAACGCTGCCTCTAATCGATGTTGGAATGCAAAAGGTTAAAATCAAACAAAATCAGCAGCATCAGCGCCTCATACCACAACCGTAACTTTGAACCTTTTGTTCACGCAACCTTTTACCCAGTATTAAAAAAAAAAAAAAAAAAAAAAAAAGTTATTTCACATTATTTCATTGGAAGCATTTCCTCCCACTCTTATATACCATTGTTCTCTCCCTTTTCGTATTGAATAATTTCTCTTTGTTGTTATTAGCCTTCAGTTTTATTTCACAAACCTTCGGAAAATAAATTTTCCCATACTATTTTTTTTATTTTTCCCAATGATGTCCAAATGACCATAAAAAAAGAAGCACGAAATTGCCTCATTGGTGGCAAATTGTAGGAAAGTCGTTCGTCAACCATGAATATTTATTTTAGAAAAGATGTTGGAGTACAAGGTTGAATTCAACCTTACACTCCAACATCTCTGAAATAAACATTCAAGGTTGACGAACTTTTTCTAAATAATTATGTGGTCTATCGAAGTTGCCACGATTAATATGCCTACCTGTTACATCTGCGTTTGCAGACATGGTGCACTGTTAAAAATTTCAACAGAAAACTTTGTGTAATCTATTATCTTCTTAAGTCTTACGTAAAATTACAGAGAAAAATAAACGGAGATGTTAAAAACTTATTTTATACATTCATTTTAATAGTTAATATTAATTTAGTTAATTATTGGTAAGAATATATTTAAGACTTAGAATGCTTTTTCATAAGTAGAAACAGTCATTTTTAATTTTAATTAAATAATAAAATTAGGTAAAAATACAGAATAAGGATTGAGAATCTCGATTATTCACTTTTAACTAAGAATTTCTGTAAATTTACAGAAACTCTGGATAAATATTTACATTAAATTTACAGAAGTTTTTAACAGTGTGATCTTGCCAACAGATATTATGTGAAAAATACTATATCAGCTAGGGTGGCTCAGTGATGGAGCATCCGCGAGGTAAGCGAGTGCCTGGGGTTCGATTCCCATCTCTGGCATTTTTCACATAACTGGTAGGTTTTATTCACGCTACTGAATAAGTATAAATAAAATAATATCAAGGAAGTATAAAATCCTGAAATTTGCGAATTCCAACTATCACATCGTTGCCTGTATATAACCCGTTGCACGTTTAATCTTTAATGCATTTTTCTATGATGTTCCTAAATTATGTCCAGTATTTTTTTTTTTTCCTTTTTAGTTCCCCATCATAATATATGTATGGGGAACTTAGGTAATCGTGAAAATTTTCGACCTCGGTTTTTTGACTTTTTTACACGTTTTCAGGTGTGAAGAATCCGAAAAAGACAAAATTTGTATGGTGTCTGTCTGTAGGGTGTCTGTTAGTGTGTAAGTCCGTTAGTGGGTCAGTGTGTTAGTCCGTTAGTTTGTTAGTGTGTTAACACGATATCTCACGAACAAATGATCGCAGAGAGGTCAGATCAGTTTTAAAATATTACTTTCGATACTGACAAGAACCCTGTTCTTTTTCAACATTTGAATTAAAAAACTTCGCAAGTTATGAGAAATTTACGATTTTCTTAACATGGGAGAATAGGACAAAAATTCACTTAAACGTGCATTAAATGGAAACTTTTTACTGTAAAAATTTCAGACCAGTTTTAAAATATCAGGTTTGATGCCGGAATGAACATTAGTAACTATAAATGTGCTACTTTGAAAATTTCGCAAGTTATTGGAAATTTACGAATTTCTTAACATGGCAGTATATGGCAAAATTTCACATAAACGTCAATTTTGAGAGCGATTTTCATCGTAAAGATGTCAGACTACTTTTGAAATATTATTTAGTACACTGGCATGAATATTAATGGCTATGAATTTTCCAATATAAAACTTTCGTAAGTTATTGGAAATTTACGAATTTCTTAACATGGCAGAATAGAGCAAAATTTCACATAAACGTCAATCTTGAGGGATATTTTCATCGTAAAGAGGTCAAACCACTTTAGAAATATTATTTAGGATACTGGCATGAATATCATAGACTATGATTTTTCCAATTTAAAAAATTCGTAAATTATTTGAAATTTACAATATGCTTAACATGTCAGAATAAGGCAAAATTGAGCATAAACTTCCATTTTGAGGATCGTAAATACATTAGACAACTTCAAAATTACATTTATGATATTTGTTTGCACATTATTGAATACATAGCCTATTAGGCGGGGATTTCATTCTGTCACTGTATCAAGCTTTGGTCAAATTCATTTCTTTTAACTTGATTATAATATGTCTCGCACTAGAAATTTATGAGAACATAAATAGGATGGGGAACTGAGCTGAGTCCACCTATGCGAACTAATTTAGTTCCGAAATGGAGAGAGCGATAACCTTTTCAGTTAAGGGACTGCCTGGGATCTCATCCCAGATCCATCATTTAATCGAGAAGCATACTTTTTTTTTTTTTTTTTTTTGGAGTTGCACATCAGGGATTTTTTTCATCCCCAAAATGTTCATTGAACAGCGTAAAAGTATAATTGAATGTGCGGATAGAATAGTGAGGACGAAGTAGAGCCCCTTAAGTAAAATATATAGGCCGTCGCATCGCCGCCATTTTTTTGCCTCAGAAGAGGACAGCATTCCCGCTTGGCGTCCTTATCGCTTTCTTGTGATTTTTAAGAAATCTTGTTCTAAAAAGCTACGATCGGTCAACAAAAGCAATAAGCAACAATAATGTTCCTAACAACGCATTTTTTTCACATTAGATTATCAGGCTATCCTGTGGATGTATCGGAAATAAGATGTGTTATTAGGTCTGTTTCTGTTTCGTTTACAAATGTCGCCAAAACTCAAATACACAGTAATAAAAGGTCTTCTCAAATCGATTTATCAATATTAATATAAATAATATGATTATAAATGACACATTTTTCTTTATTTTTACATTAACACATCTCAAAATACAAAGGAAAATATAAGTAAATATAAGTAATCTTGTTTTATTCTTCTTAAATTATCTTATGGAAATCTGAACATTTTATGTTCTTTTCTTGAGAGATTATATTTATCGTTAAATAAATCATATCGTAATTTATTTACTTAAAACTATGAAACATAATAAAAGGAGTATTCTAAAGTAACACAAGACCATAAAAGTAATGGCTGCCGTTTATTTATCAATGAAACGCGCTGGGTACATGTGGAAACCCTACGGCAACAAAATGCCTGATGCGCCAGCTCGTATATATAGGAGCCTTAGGACGAAGTAGCGATTTTAGAAGGAAAGTGATAAATAGAATTTCATGGTGTAATGTATTATGTTATCCTAAACAGACAATAATAGAAAATATAGAATAATGCATGTATTTTTAGTATTTTTATGTTGTACATCCTATATTTATAATTCAGGGCTTATTCCATTAAATTCCTTTTTAAAATCCAACGGAAAATCCTATTAATTTGAACAAGCAGAGCGTCACCCCCCCACGTGTGAGTGAAGAGGCTCCCACCACCCAGATATGGATGACGGGTTAACGGCGACGAAAGTGTTAAACTCGTCTTTCTCAAAACTGTTCTTTTTATTTATTCATTTATTACTTTCTTCTATATTCAATAGAAGAAAGTATTGGATTCGTAAAAATTTTCGACCTCGGGTTTTTGATGGATTTACACGTTTTGAGAGCTGTAGAACATGATTTGACGATTTTTAGAAAATGTCTGTCTGTCTGTGTGTGTGACAAAATTTTGTGGCAACTGTAGCTCAGGAACTACTGCACAGAATTTCATACAGATTTGTATGTAGTTGCACCTTGACATAAATGAGTGCCTATCCACTTTTGGTAAAAATTGTCTTACAGGTTGCGTTGCCATTTCGCTTTTTCTAAATTTTTAACATGGTGGTATAGGACAAAATTTTGTATAAATGTGCATAAAGAGAATTCTTTTTTATCATCATTATGAAATTTACTAGAATTATTTATAATAGAGATAGTCTACTGGGAATTTTTTTTTCATGTGTAGGAGCCTCGCCACCCCCCCCCCTTGGGGGGGGGAAGTTCCCCCTCGAGGAGAGTAAATTTTCATGATGGGTATCTTTCAAAAGAGCTCGCCAGTACCTTTAAAACGAATGGTTGAACCATAGATCTGCGATAATTTAAAATAAAGTTATCAATTTTTTCATTTTTAACAAAAAAAGAATTTTTTTTTTTTTTTTTTTTTTATGTAATATTGACAATAAAATTGACTTTTCTTTACATTTATTGTTATACTACTTCTCTAATATGGAAATCGTCTGAATTATAATGCAAGGTATTTTTTTTTTTTTTTTTTAAATAATAATTTTAAGAAATTATTCTTACTGAGGGAATTTGTATAGGAAAATATAGAAGAAAGTCATGTGGTGGCCACAACATACTAGTTTTTCAAAGTGGTTGAGACATCTCAAGTTATACCGACCTTCAAAATATAAACCATCTGTTGTCCCTACCATTTTTGTTTCAAAATTATGATTTTTATGATTTTTTTTTTTTTTACTATTTTAAAAAATATACTAAAAATTAAAAAATTCTTCCTCCCCCCCCCCCCCACTCAGATTGTAGGAATGTTTCAACTAATCGCCATATTGATTAATCGTTTATTTATGTATTTATTTTATTTTAAATTTTCCTTTTTAAGATTTTATTGAAATTTACTATCCGCTACCTCCAGCAGTTTTTTTTTTTTTTTTTTTTTTAATTGTTTGTTCCACACTTTCTTCTAATTCACATAAATCCTCCTTAAGCACATTAAGTTATGATTTAAATTGTTTTACGAAAATTTATTCACAGTTGCTTAAAGCTTTTCGTTTCGTTTTTATTTTCAATTTTTTTTTTTTTACTTTCATTTATATTGTAATTTAAATGTTTGAATAATAAATCTTTTTCCTTTATCTATATTTTTAAATTGTTCCTTAGAATATTAATGATGAATATTAAAAATTATTTCTCACTAACTTTTAATGATCATGGTTAAAATATATTTGAAACGGAGATACTAACACTCAAAAATCTTCTTCTTCATCCTTAACGGCCCTCTTCACTCAACCGTCACCGGAAGCCCGAGCCAATGTTATTCTACGGGGAAATTTTCTTTACAAATAAATTATTAACTAATACATATTTTTAAATTCTGTTTTCACTTTCAGAAAATTCCCAACTATTCAATGGACGGACCTTTTTAAAAAATGTATTTTTTTTTAATTTTTTATATTTTATTTTGAAATTGCAAAATGAAAAAAATTCACAAATTGAAAATTCGTATTTTGCAGCTTCAAAATAAAATATAAGAATTTAAAAAAATATTTTTTTAGAAAAGGTGCGTCAATTTAACAGCTGGGAATTTTCAGAATGTGAAAACAGAATTTAAAAATATGTATTAGTTAATAAGTTATTTGTAAAGAAAAATTTCCCATAGAATAACATTAGCTTCGACTTCCAGCGGCGGTGAGTGAAGAGGGCCCTTAAATACCGAGTGCTGCCATTCGGTCAACATGCCCAATTTTGTCTTCTAAAGTATTATTAAAAGAATATTGATGCTTTAAAGCCTGTTTGCCAATTAGCAACAAATTGCTTTTTAGTTGTTAACCATAGTTAAAGTACATTTTTTTAAAAAAGTATTTTTCCCAGTGATTTATTTAACAGAAGAAAGAATTCAAATATTTTAAAATTAATAATAATAAAATATTCAGGCATTTAAGGGTTAAATTAACCAATCATTAAATCAAATTATTTAAATATAAAATTTCTAAAATGCAATGCTTCTTTTAATTTAATGAATCAGAATGATTTTCAACAGATCATATAATCAATTATTATACACTATAATAGAACATAAAAAACGACGCATGAAGAAGGAGTAATGCAGATTGGGCACAAATTGATATGCAAACAGGTTTCGACAGAAAACGTAGAATTTGAAAGTTTGACGGCCGATGAACGGACATTTAACGCGACAGCGCTTCTCAGCTGCGCAATTTGACAGAATATTAAAGAGGAGAAATATCGATTTTAAGTCAGAAATTCTTCGAGATTTTTTTCACTCCGTGTACTCAAAATGATGGTAAATATGTTCGTATACAGGGGCACGAACAATGTGCGCAGATATTAGAATTTGAGAGGGGATGTGTAACTGGGCTAAAAAAAGCCGGATGTTCTAATCGGCGACTCACTCACCATTTGAATAGGGATGATGCCATTATTAGATTTCGGAAGGGTGAGCGACTTACACAACAAGAATTTTGAGGAATTCTCACTCGAGGTGGAAACCAACAAATAAGAAAACGAGTGGGTTGTGCAATGGATTCTCTGCCAAAACACAGAGCCCGAAAGACACGTATGAGATATTCTTGCACACTGTTTGAAATGTGAGAACGCTCCACCGTACTAAAACTACACACGCTCTCGAAAAGATAAAAGAACAGTATATCTGGTAAGACATATTAAATAAAAATCAGCATATATAGTTACGCTCATCAGTGCCTGACTCTGTCATGTATGAAAAAGGTTTAAGAGATTTCCTTGGACTCTGTCTGTGTGTGAACGCAAGTTGCCACCTCAAAATATTAAATCATCCAACGGATTCAGAAAAATCGCTACTTTCATTCGGTACCTTATTTGTAACGAATTTTTTTTTTTTTTTAATTAGATTTTTTTAAATATGAAAATAACAGCTTTAAAATAGACATTTGAATTTTGAATTGTCTTTTTTTTTTTTTTCTAGTATAAAATGAAATATGCTTTCACGTGAATAAATAAATATATAAATATATAATAATAAATTTGCTTATGCATATGAAAAAATGACGTCTATAAAATAATAATAATTTTAAAGGTATTAATGAAGAGATAATAGAGTGCGAAAATTCCGCACGGGCTTGCTAGCAAATGAATTAATTGAAGTGAGAAATAAATAAAATGAAATGATCATTTTTGAACGGGCGCCTTAGTCGCCCTACAACAACTAGTAAAATATATAAATAATTATAATAATAAAAAAAAAAAAAAAAAAAAAATCTCACTAAACGCAAGGGAAGATGGTATGGAACAATCAGGCAGTTCTCGATGTTACTTATTGATACGTTTGTGCTAAACCGTTGCTGCGCTCCTCGCGCCTGTGTAGTTCTTGGGTTCTCAGGGCTCAAATAGGCCAGTTATGCTCGTTTAGATATCGATAAACTATGACTTCATCAGTGAAAAGAACACATCTTTGAACAGAACAACATTCCATAAAAATCTTGTTTTTCAATAATGCGTTCAAAGAAAAAAAAAAAAAAAAAAAAAAAAAACAGTGCGAAATCCATTTGTTGGCGGTCATCTCCTGCACCCAGTGTTTTGAAGTCTTTGAAAATAGAATGGGTGAAAAGGACTCCTCGTGTAACACTCGTAAATTATCGTGTACCAATCAGTGGCGGATTTAAAAGGGGGGGGGCTAGGGGGCTGAAGCCCCCCCCCCCCAAAACACTGACATTCACAATTAAATATTGCAATTGTAAATTTTTTATTGGTCTAGAATAACACTTTGAAAAATCTTAGCCCCCCCCAAAAGTCAAGTTCTGGATCCGCCACTGGTACCAATATCACGCGTGACCATCCGTGTACTTGTACGAGGATTAAGTTCAGTTGCATTGATGACTATTTCTTTCACAGTAGGTATGTGTGAACGATGACGATCACAATAACTATTCATTGTGACCTTCCAGTTTTTGCACAATTTTCGTTACAAACGCACTAACAATTCATGGTGAGGCGCATATGTTTGATAATATTTACAGATAAAAGAGGATAACTGTTCGCTCATTTCCATTAGCTGACTGATACAATAAACGCATGTCTGCCACCTCAGTATTGCTGTAGAATTCCACCCGACGTTTGGGGTTTGCTGCGTCTTTGAGTGACGGATCGTGTTGCTTCAATTCATTTTAAGTCAAACAACGCACAACGCACTCTAGCGCGCATACGCGATTTCCCGGCCTATATGCTCTTTTTAAAAATGATTTCGTATGATACCTGACCTATTACTGTTTCGGTATTTTTTTTACCTATGTTTATTATACGTGCAAGTGTGTATAATATACACGGATAGTTAAACCGAAACACATACGTGACTAAACATTACAATGTCCAGCGTAGAAATTAATTTTTTAACGAACATTAGGATTTCAAATGTCCATTGAATGTGTGTGAATGGATGCAAATGATCCATTTACGTCACAAACACGTCCTTCTAACTTTTGATCTCTGTTCAAGAAAGTTGATACGTCTTTTTCATTATAAAGTATTACTTCCTTTTTAACACTTTTCAACAAGGTTGAAAAGTGTTAATGACTTCGGTTTGTCTGTCTGTCCATCCATCTGTCTGTCCGCGCTGTAATTCCCGTAAATATTTGTGGAATTTCTTGAAACTGATATATGTTATTCAAGTTCACTATCGGATGTTCCCTATTGAAAATGGAGTTTACACCTTTACTGGTTTGTACACAGGGACACCCGAAAGTATTTCAAAGAATTGTGTTCTATGAGAGGTATTTCTATAAATCATATTTTCATACCTTTACTGTAAACATATCTTAATAAAATTGAAATATGTTATTCCAGTTCACTATGGGATGTTTCCTGTATAAAATGGTTTAAATACCATCATTGTTTTATATACAAGGACACTCAAAAGTATTCTAAAGCATTGCGTTCTATGAGAGATATTTCTATAAATCAAATTTTAAAAACTTTACTTTCCACGAAATTTTAGGAAATTGAAATATGTTATTTATATGCACAAAAGAATGCTTTGCATAGAATATAGCATGATTATCATTAGATTTACAGGGTGACGCAAAAATATTCTGTTATATTAAGAGCTATTAATAAAAATTTGCTAGAATTCTACTTTCGTTTACATTAAGCGTTTTAAACACTTTCTAACTTTTTTTTAAGTGTGAATATGATATCAATTTCTGTATCTGTCCGTCTGTCTGTCTGCCCGTGCTCTAACTCCCGTAAATATTTATGGAATTTTTTGAAACTGATATATATTATTCAAATTCACTATCGGATGTTCCCTATTAAAAATGGAGTTTATACCTCTACTGGTTTGTGTACAGGGACACGCGAAAGTATTTAAAAGAATTGTGTTCTGTGAGAGGTATTTCTATAAACCATATTTTCATAGCTTTACTGAACAATACCTTCATGAAATTGAAATATGTTATTCGAGTTCGCTATTGGATGTTTCCTATATAAAATAGATTACATACCACCGTTAGTTTATGTACAGGGACACTCAAAAGTACTCCGAAGCATTGCGTTCTTTGTGAGTTATTCCTATAATTCAAATTTTAATAACTTTACTTTCCACAAAGTTTTAGGAACTTGAATTATGTTATTTATATGCACAAAAGAATGGTTTGCATAGAATATAGCATGGTTATCATTAGATTTACAGACTGACACAAAAATATTCAGTGAAAGGGGTGACATTAAGTGTTTTTGACACTATCATTTTTTTAGTGTGAATATAATTTCAATTTGTGTATCTGTCTGACTGTTCTTCTGTCCGTCTGTGTGTTCTGCGCTCTAATTACCATAAATATTTATGGAATTTCTTTGATCTGATATGTTTTATACAAGTTCACTATCGGATATTCCCTATTGAAAATGGAGATAATACCTCTTCTGGTTTGTGTACAGGGACACCCAAAAGTATTCGAAAGCATTGATCTATGAGAGGAGTTTCTATAAATCACATTTTAATACCTTTAATGTATAGAAACTTTAATGAAATTTTAATACCTTTAATGTATAGAAACTTTAATGAAATTTTAATATGTTATTCAATTCCCTATCGGATGTTTCCTATGTAAAATAGAGTACATTTCTAACTGGTTTATGTACAGGGGCACTTGAAAGCAGTGTTGGGCATAATTGATTAAAAAGTAATTGAATTACTATTGAATTACAATTAAATTACAATTATAATTATTTTACTGTCAATAAATTAACAAATAATTGATTACAAATAAATTGAATTACTTATTCAATTTATTTGTAATAATTCAATTTATTTGTAATCAGTTACTTGTTAATCGATTGACAAACAAAAATTGTAATTATAATTTAATTGTAATTCAATTACTTTTTAATCAATTATGCCCAACACTGCTTGAAAGTATTCCAAAGCATTGTGTTGTATGAGAGTTATTTTTATAAACCAAATTTTAATAATTTTATTTTCCACAAAGCTTAATGCAATTGAAATATATTACTCGTATGCACAAAAGAGTGCCTTCTATGTAATATAGAATGGTTAGAATTAGATTTACAGGGCCACATAAAAATAATCAGTTACATTAAGATGTATTAATAAAATTTGCAGGAATTGCACTTTTGTTTACATGAGCGTTTTAACATTTTCTTATAATTTTAGTGAGAATATGATTTCAATTTGTTCATCTGTCTGTCCGATTGTCTACCTTTCTAGTTTGTCTCCGGCTCCTATCATCCGTGAATATTTTGAGAATTTAAAAAAAATTATACACTCAAGTTCCCTATAGAATGTTCTCTATTTAAAATGTCATTAATAGGTCCTGTACAACTAGTTTGTTTACAAAGACAACACCAATAAAATATATATATATATATATATATATATTACGTTTAAGGACAGAATTTTTTAAAAGTTATATTTAAATAACTTACTACTATAAAATTCATAAAATCATTGACATGTATTATTAATATTCTAAAATATTGTTTTGTATAGAATATGATATGATTAACTTTCAGATTTATAGGGCTACATTAAAATATTCAGAGAGAATAAAAGCTGTAATTGTAATCTAACTGCTGCGTTTTCTTTTGCATTAAGCCTTTCTAACACTTTCCAAAATGCCTAGGAGTAATTTTAAAATCAGTTAGTCTATCTGTATGTTTTTCAGTTCTCCTGTCTGCTGTGTGATAACGTAGGCAAAGAATATTAAAAGTTTTTCGATACAACAATTGCGTACAGTTGGAAAGTGTTACTAATCAATGCGTACTGCATAATTTTTTTTTTTTTTTTTTTTTATAAGAAAAATGCAAAAAGTGTGTGTTTTTAATAATTTTTCTCTTCCTGCATTTTATAGGAACATTAAGACCTTTTTTAATTCGGTTCCATCACCAGCGGGATGCCCGGGAGGCCGAGATAGAGGTAGTGCTCCAGGGACAGAATGTAATTGATAGAGTTCAATACGAGGTGATCCCAGGTGTGGGATATCGGTGCCAATACATCGTTCACACACCTGGTGATTACCGAGTAGCGATCTCTATCAATCGTCAAAGGATGGACGTCAATGTCCATTTTGCTGGTAAGTCACAACTTTCAATTTCTTTCTGAATTGGGTAGGCAACGATCCTCCAGCGTGTTTATGCATAAGGAGTTTGTGAATAATTATACGCACACATATATATATATATAAAAAAATTACATTTAAGAAGACGTATGAGCCTTAGATTTTTCTTTCTGTTTTTAAATAATTCAAGAATTGCGTTGTACTTCCAATTACAAAACGTTCTCTAAGGATATGAGCTATATCTTATCTACTACATTTATCGTACATTAAAAAAAAAAAAAAAAAAAAAAAAAAAAAAAATGGAGAAAAATAACATTTTAGGGTGATCGCGTGTAAATGAAAAATTCCACGCGTAAAATAAATTTTATAGGAATTATTTTTAAAAACATTGCATAAAGTGTAAATATAAAATTCCGTGTGTTAGTCTGTTTAAGAAGTTTCAACATGAATCATCAACTAGCTGACTGTGCTACCCAGTCCCACACAGGCCTTCGGAGTTAGAGGTTATAATGATGGTTATCCCATATATATTATAAAGAATAGAATTCAATTAATGTAATATAACGTAGCATTATCAGTCCTTATTAATTAACCTTTTAGTTATTACTTTTCGAAAGCCCTTCTTCACCAAATATAATCTTACGATATGCAGGGATTAATATGCAACCCTAATGCTAAGACTTAATTCGTAGTACACGTAAATTACTTTTAACACGAACTGTTTCCACAATCCTCATCAAAATGAAAATTAACTTGTGAGATGCTAGTAGCATGAACTACCGATAAAAAAAAAAAAAAATTTCTTCTTGACTTTCACATTAAAAAATTTCGACTGTAGTTGTACATTTTATAAACAAAAGTTTATAGAAATATTTTAGTTTTGAAGTTTTGGTCGAATGTCTAAGAAGAAGACAAAAAAAAATCATTGTGCATACTCTTTGAATTTCGGGCCTGTAAAAAGCATGTTATACCACACATTTCAAAATAGATTTTTGTCCGGAATTAAAAAAAAAAAAAAAAAAAAAAAAAAAAAAAAAAAAAAAACCTCTTGAAATACGTTGCAATTGTATATTATTCTAAGTTTTCTTTTAATTATCTGATTAATTTTTATACAAACAGGATATTTATGAATTGTAACGATTTCTTTAAAAATCTTCAGGAAACTTTGTCCGTGTTTTGGATCTAAAATGCAAGGTATTCATACCAGTGCAAACCCATTTTTACTTTTCGAACATACATGGAAAGAATTACTATCGTTTCAAAAACCTGACTTCGAGATTTTAGTGTTTCTATATGGTTTGAAGACACCCCCCCCCCCCCCCTCCCCACGGACTTCACTTTTACTATTTTTATGATATATGTATGTACGTGTGTGTGTGAGTGAATGAATGAACACGATAGCGTCTGAATGCTTTGTTTGAATGAGCTGAAAATTGGCACGTATGTTATAGCTTACCATAGCACAAACGCTATTGGTTTTGGTGAATCTAACGTTTACAGTTTTTCTTTTACAGGGACACAAATAATACTATTATGACCTATGGCAGAGATGGAACACGGGGGAAGAATTGATACCGGTACTTGTGAAGAAATCTTTCTTTTTATAATATCGTCGATTTAAGAAGTATAATTTTTTTTTACATTGATAATGGTATGAGTTTTGCCGCCCGTGTTCCATCCCTGCCTAAGGACCCAATTCTTTTAAAGTACGATAGCGTCTAAATGCCTTACTCGATGAAGCTGAACGTTATGTATATGTTATAGTATAGATTACTATCGCACGAACTGTATAAATTTTGGGTGAATTTAGTACTTATAGTTTTTTTTTTTTTTTTTTTTTACATGGACACGAAGAAAAGACTTTTCTGTCGACTTTCGGCGAAAAAATCCTTATTATCGATATTCCAAAGATGGACGCTGTAACGTGATTGGTTAATGAGATACTATCAATTTCCAGAATATTCTGGGTTCGATAGAGGAGTATAAAAGGAGACTAATTGCGCCAGATCATTGTCAGTCTCGGATTAGTTTCCTCCAATGCACCGTTGCTTCCGAAAGAGCCCTGAGCCTCTTTGAGTTATAGCCTTTCTTTACGTTAATGTTTGTTACAGTTTGCACTGTGAATTTGCTGTTGACAGCTGTTATTGAAGCCGTGTTTACTGGTGAAACTGAAGTTGATACCTGGTTTATAGAACTGTATTCCTCTGGAATTTTCTGTAAATAGTTTCCAGCCTCTGCAGGATTCGCTTTTATTTCTCGTACAACTCGCGAACCACCAAGAACGCAACAATATATTTACCTCTATTATAACATAATGATCAAGAACAATTTTTGCATATCACTGTAAACGAAAACAGGTCACTGAAATGGAAATCAACCACCAAAGCCCATTTCATTCATTTCCGTTAATGACTAAGTTTAAACCATAGAAATTTCTGAAAAACATAGAAAAGGGAATACCGATTAATTGTCGAGTGACTGAAATAAGCCCCTGGTAATAAAAACCACTTTCGTTAGCTCCTATTTAGATCATTTTGGCAAAACAGTGATTTTACATGTATTACTACATTTGACTTGAAGGTATTAAAACAAACGTCCAATCGAAGTTTATATCTCTTTTAAAGGATTATTTTTTCCGCTGAAAACAAATAGAAAAATAATACTTGCCTCTCATTCGATAAAAAATTAGTAACACGAAAACTTTTTGTAGAAAGTTTAACAACTATAATCAAGAAGTTTAAAACTGTTATGTATTCACTGATTTTCTCTCATTCCAGACGATGGGAATTACATTCAGAACATGCGAGCCACCTCCACAGGTCTCCTGGGAAGACTTCAGGCCAAGTCCGTTTCCAACAGGAGGTGGCAGGAAGAGTTTTTGGAGGAGGTCAACAATGACGGAGACAGGAGGGTAAATTTATTTATTTTCTAACTTCGAAATTTTTATGAATCAAATGCCTCATTGCGTTAAAGTTTAACTGTTTCTGTGTCGAATCTAATGAGGCTTACAATTAATTTAATACGGAAGAGTTAAAGACGTACACAGGAAAATGTCAATTGCTTAAGGAGTTAAACTTTTCTTTCTTTCCTTCATTCTTTTTTTTTTTTTTTTTTAATCACCAAGACAGTCATCTAGTGACTTAAAATTCTTGACCATCTAAAAAGTGTCTACTTTAGCATAAACTGCTTATTAAAGGAGAAGCACTTGTAATTAAGTTGAGTACAGGTGTGACAATGTAGGACAGTATTACATTAAATAAATCAGCCACGCGTCCAGAACAGTTAAAATAAGCTGTACTCGATCATATGCAATTAATAAAGGTTGAAAAAAGATTTTCGTCACCACCTCGTGATCTGTTTTATTAGTTCCCCATCATACTATAGGTATGGGGAACTTAGGTAATCGTGAAAAATTTCGATGACTTTTTTATACGCTTTCAGGTGTGAGGAATCCGAAAATGACAAAATTTGTATGGTGTCTGTCTGTAGGGTGACTGTTAGTCTGTTAGTCCGTTAGTTTCTTAGTCTGTTTACACGATATCTCACGAACAAATGATCGCAGAGAGGTCAGATCAGTTTTAAAATATTACTTTCGATACTGGCAAGAACCCTAATCATTTGGAACATTCGAATTAAAAAACTTCGTAAGTTATTAGAAATTTACGATTTTCTTAACATGGGAGAATAGGACAAAATTTCACTTAAACGTGCATTAAATGGAAACTTTTTATTGTAAAAATGTCAGACCAGTTTTAAAATATCAGTTTTGATGCCGGAATGAACATCAGTAACTATAAATATGCTAATTTGAAAATTTCGCAAGTTATTGGAAATTTACGAATTTCTTAACATGGCAGTATAGGGCGAAATTTCACATAAACGTCAATTTTGAGCGATATTTTCATCATAAAGATGTCGGACTACTTTTGAAATATTATTTAGGACACTGGCATGAATATTAATGACTATGAATTTTCCAATATGAAAATTTCGTAAGTTATTGGAAATTTACGAATTTCTTAACATGGAAGAATAGAGCAAAATTTCACATAAACGTCAATCTTGAGGGATGTTTTCATCGTAAAGATGTCAAAGCACTTTCGAAATATTATTTAGGATACTGGCATGAATATCATAGACTGATTTTTCAATTTAAAAATTTCGTAAGTTATTTGGAATTTACGATTTACTTAACATGTCAGAAGAAGGCAAAATTGAGCATAAACTTCCATTTTGAGGATCATAAATGCATTAGACACTTCAAAATTACATTTATGATATTTGTTTGAATATGATTGAATACAAATATTCTAATAGGAAAATTTCGTAAATTATTCGTAATTTACGATTTTACCAACATAGCGAAATTGTAAATTTTTCATATAAATATGAATTTTGAGAATTATTGCATTGGAAATAG
Source organism: Salticus scenicus (assembly GCA_963930645.1). Lineage (NCBI taxonomy): Eukaryota > Metazoa > Arthropoda > Arachnida > Araneae > Salticidae > Salticus > Salticus scenicus. The sequence goes on from OZ005658.1 coordinate 21,668,112, forward strand.
TAGCATGAAAACTAAACAACGGAATCGACCCTGATAAAATAAATTAATAGATTAGAATAAGATAAATATATCGAAGTGAACGGTGGATAGCCTATTAGGCGGGGATTTCATTCTGTCACTGTATCAAGCTTTGGTCAGATTCATTTCTTTTAACATGATTATAATATGTCTCGCACTAGAAATTTATGAGAATATAAATATGATGGGGAACTGAGAAGAGTCCACCTATGCCAACTATTTTTATTTTTAATTATTATATATTTTTATATATATATATATATGCTTTTATGCACTTTATTATTATGATGCATTATAATGCATGCATTAATTCCATATTTCGCCAAAAAATTAATATGCCGTAGTTGGGTTGTTATTTTATTTAGATGTCTAATAAAAAAATCTTTATACATATATATTTATTAATTTTAATGAACTTATTGGCAGGAATGCACATTTTAGTTACTTCCATTCACTTACCGTAGCGTCGATTGAAGCCCAAACAAATGTTATTCTATGAGAAATTTTGTTTACTTCTTTCTCATTAATACATAATTCAGAAAATTTCGACTGTTAAATTGACGGATGTTTGTTAAAAATGGATTTTTAAATTTTTAAATGTTTTATTTTGAAGCTGTAAAATACGAACTTTCAATATGCGAAATTTTTCATTTTACAGTTTCAAAATAAAGTATTAAAAGTAAAATGAATATATATATTTATATTTAAGGGGGGAAAAACCCTCCCAATTTAACAGTTGTGAATTTCTGAATGTGAAAACAGAATTTCAAAAAATCTATGCATTATTGAATGAGTTAAAAGTAAACAGAATTTCCCATAGAATAAATCTGTACTGATAAGTATAAAGGATTTAAGTCCAAAAATGTCGATTTTGAGTTAAGTACATAGTCAGATTCAGAAAAAATTCTCTATCGATTGGTATAAAGGATTTAATTCTATGTCATTTAGTCTTTGAGAAAATCCATTGGTAAAAAAAGGACTAATTCAGAAATGTACCATTCATGTATGGTATAAAATATATTTAATTCAATTTTTCCCGTTATTAAATGAAGGTTGACAACCACTGAATGGTATAAAGGGTATAAATCAACGAAATACCTTTTTCCTAATCGATTCTTCTGATTTCTTTTTAGCTAGTTAAACTTTATTTTTCGTCTCCTGAAAAATCAAGAATATGGACTTAAATCCTTTATACTTATCAGTACAGAAATAACATTAGCTTGGGCTTTTTACAATGGTAAGTGAAGCAGGTCTTTAATCTGTAAATTTTTGAATAGCGTTGGATGTTGTTATAGTCCTGAAAGCGATGAAGTTACAGATCAGTTCTTGGATGAAAAAGAACCATATTGTTTTTAAAAGCCAGGGAAAAGCCGTAGCTAATGTCGAACTTGTAAACGACAAAATTCATTCATATTCAGTTGGAGTTATTCAGATTTCAGAAGAACTAAATCTGTGGCACTTCTAAAGAAAAAATATGGACAGCACAGCGTCATTTTTATTAAGCTAAAAAGCACTAAAATTAGATGCAACTGTAAGAGTTTTAATTATATCTTTTTTTTTTTTTTTTTTTACTTTATAGACTTTGTGTTAAACACAAGTTGATAATTGAAAACAATTTGAAGATTAATTATTAATTACTCTTAAAAAAAAAAAAAAAAAAAAAAAAAAAAAAAAAAGAGACAAATAAATAAAAAAATGTAAGTGCTTAATTGATTTGATTCATGTATATATGCCGGCGTAATATTCATCAGAAATCAAAACTTATAAAACTTTCAGAAAATGAAAATTGTCTATTTAATTCCACCAGAGTTGTTTAAAAAAATAATGAACTCCCTTAATAATATCTTTAATAACTTTATTTTAATCATACTTAAAATATTCGAATATATATGAGATCTCACGTAACATGTAAAAAAAGGACTTTCGTGCATTTTTTTTTTCTTTTTAAATCTTATTGTTTTACGTAAATAGATTCGTATCAGTCATATTTTCAATTCCTTATCAAAATTTGAATAAAGAAACATACGTCAAATATGAGTAGCTTCTTTTACTGGAATCTTAAGAAATGAACTATTACAGTGAAAATTGTAGCTGTATTCACATATTGAATGTTCAAAAATATCTTTTGTGTAAAACTACTTTAAAAAAATTAAATCGTCAGCAATACTTTAAAGATTAGGTTTCTTTTGGGAAATTTACATTTTTATACAAATAAATAGATCAAAAGTTAAGAATTAACCGAAGAAGACATTACTAATTAGAATAATCAAAATTGGGTAATTTTGCTTATTCATAAAATTAACGTATTTGTTTATACTTATGAACATTACGTAATTTGCTTATACATATGGAATAACCTAAGTAGGCAATTTTTTTATTATTTTAATAAATAGATATTTTTGAATACTTTAAATTCCGCTTACGTGCTGCCCACCAGCGGCCGAGCGGTTCTGCGCTCAAAGCTGGTAGATGGGAGGTGCCGGGTTCGATCCCAGGTCGCGCTCATCGACCTAGCCGTTCGGAGTTTTCCGTGGTTTCCTCCGAAACTCGCGTAAATACGGGCTAGGACCCCTTAGAAAGACCCCCACGGAGGGCATTCCCCCTCTAGGCCTAGGACACATCAGGAGTCAATCGGCCTTAAATCCTACAAACAACCAACCAACCAACCCCTTACGTGCTAAGGTGTTAACTTACTTTTCGAACATCTGTAGAACTTTTAATATTTTTTCATTTGAACTATTTTATAACGAACCTATAAAATGTGCCAGCAAAATGTACTAACTCATATTATTTATTTATTTTTAATGATTTCTATTCGTTATATGCAGGAGGTAGAGCGGCTGAACGGGCCGGACTTTGCCCGGGCCTACGAAGGTATCGTGAGGGAAGCAAGGTCCGCCGTCCTAAGGATGAGGACGATGCTTAGGATGTTCCGGCGGCTTCCGTAAGTTTGCTTTCTTTTTTTGTATTGTTTTGATTTTTCTTGAATGATAAAAAACAAGATTTTAGTTTGAGAGGGTATTTTCTCAGATCATCCCCCAACCCCATACACACACATAACAGTGTGTCTTATTCCTTGATAATCCTTTATTATAGTACCTGTATAAAAATGTAAAATCACCTCATTTTTAATATAGTAATAATTTTTTTTAGCATAAAAGTTTATTTAATCTATTACTATTCTAGTTTAAATAACCGGACATTTTTGATTTCAGACATTTTGACATGTATCTCAAAAAGTACCTGATATTCTTTACTTCAAGAAGTGAAATTATTGAAACTTCAAGAGTGTAAAGAATATATTATACCTGATACCCTAGCAGTTTAAAACGAAAAGAAAGGGGGGAAAAGTAAAAAAAATAAAAGAAATATGGGGAGAAGGACACACAACAAGTTTAAAAAAAAAAAAAAAAAATACTGTACCAGTCAGTAAAGGGGAAAAAAAAATAATAATCAAGTAAAACACCAGAAAGTGGAATGGATGGGCTGTTATTTTATCGATAACAACTTTTGAAATTTCAAAACATCTGCTTCAGGTTTTCATATAAGGAGCTCAATACATTTAGCTTTACAAATTAAGTAAGTGAAATTTTGCTATATCTTAGATACCTATTATTGTAATTCAATGAGACGGGCCAAGTTGGATGCCTGCTATCTTTATAAACACGTTGCTATTTCCATCGAACTGTATAGTGGAATTCTACGTTAGTATTCAAGATGTAAAATTAAATTTATCCTACACTTTAGATTTGAGTGCAGTGTTAAAAACATAATGCAATTGTCAGGAAAATTGTAATTTTAGAATTTATTTAAAAAATGGTAAGAATAAGGCAGTTAACGATGCCACAAAAAGTATTAATTTTTGAATGAAAATCAAAAAATATTTTAATACGTGAGATGGCAAAATAATTAAATGTTAAAGAAATATTGGTAAAAGGGTTTTCAGCAAGATATAAAAGTTTTTGGCCGTTTAAACTGGAAATTTGGTTTTAGGTGGCCACTCTGCTCATCCAAGCGAGATGATCTTAAGTTAAAAAGCCATTGCTTATAAAATCGGTTTGTATTACATTTAGAACATAAAAAAGCTTCAGAAAAAATGTTTAGTAGCATAATTTCTTTAACTACAATACAACAACTATTAAACAAAACAAGTTTAAATGACAGAAAATTTTAAAAAATTCCATTCTTAGTGAAGAGAAGTAGGAAAGCAAGACCTCAGATGGCTAAAAAAAATTAAAAAATGGTTAGTTTATTATTGGGCTGAACTGGTTCTCTCTGATGAGTCAAGTTTAACTTATTTCGAGCTGAAGAAAACAAGCAGATCTGACAACGAAAATATGACCGACTTAATGAAAATCGCACTTTTAAAACAGTGACGAATTCTACGTACATTATGGTACGGAGGTGCATAACTTTTCAAACACTCGAGAAACTTTTTATGCTCAAGGGATCAATTAACTCGAAATAAAACACAATCTGCATAAAAGTCGTGCCTGACCGACTATTTTGAAGGTATCTTGGACATTTCCGTAAACAGCATTTAAAGATAATAAGGCACCTTACTACACGGCGTCTGTTGTAAATTTATTCACTTCGAGTTGTCAAAATTTCTTATACATTTCCATGAGAACCTATAATTTTGTAAGTAATCATATCTTTTTTCACTTTAAGTTAAATACCACAAAGGATACAGTAGAATTTCTTCTTTACCAGACATGGAAATAGTCAAAATCGCGATCCGCTTGACAATGTTTCGTCTATAAAAAGGCAAGGGAGAGGGGAAGGATTCGAAATTTGCAGCCTATAACTCTGCCAGAACTAGAAAAAATTATTTGTGATAGTTGGCACATTGAAATGTCTGAGATTTATATTAAAACACTGTATAAAACTATGCCATTGCGCATTAATGCAGTAATTCCATATAAAGATGGAATTAACCCAATGTAGAATACATATTTTTAACAAAAAATTGCTTAGATCTAACAAATAAATAGTTTTATTTCATATAATAAATCATAATAGAATGCAAAGTGTATGGTTATTGCATTTAGTTCAAAGAGAAAGTTTTATGCAGATATTTAAAAAGTACTTCGTAAAGTGCAATAAAGCGAATTATTAAATCGAAAATATACATAGGTATCATTTCATCCCTTTGGTATTATGCAAACAAGAGAGTTTTATTTGTTTCAAACATTAATTTTAAAGTTATTACAAATAAAAAAGGCATAAGTCATTTTTTCTGCAGTGCGGCTTTTTTTTCTTTTTCTTTTTCTTTTTTTTTTTTTTTTTTTTTTTTTGTCGCTATTTATTTAAGAAAGTCCAATTTAATTTAAGAACGAATTTGACATTTTTATGAAGTTGTTATTAATTTTTATATTTTTTATTTATAAACGTGCGACACATCCTCAGTAATAAACCGTTTAAGCACCACGAAATGCCTCGGTACATCCTTCATTCATCCACTTCAATTTTTAATTTTTTTTTTTCATTATCGCCGTATAAATGTGCGACTATTGTACTAAGATTTCGCTTAGGGAATCGTCTACAAATTAAAACTTGCACCCTCTTCATTTTACCAAATGACAACACCCACCTATTTTCGACTTCTTAAAAAATTATTTGAATGACAATTTCATTGTCTGAATGAAGTAACCCGCACATATACCACACATAAGGCAATTATAGCGACTGGTACATTAAGTCTCCTCCAGAAATTCTAACGTAAGAGACTTGCGCTTCACTACGACAGTGCATATTTTATCCTACGGTAAGATTGACAAACTTCTAAATCCCATTAAAATGAAAGAGCACCAAACCTATTCCTCTGATCTTGCTCTGTGTGACTTTTGTGTATTCTTTAATCTAAGGAAACATTTGCTTTGCAGGGTCGTCGTTTTCATTCCAAAGATGAAATCGATGAGGCGCAACATTCAAACCGTGTTTTCTCCAAAAATAAAAGAACTGAGTGAGTGACTTTTCATTAAACTTAGCATAAAAATAGTGCATCGACATATCTTCCTAAATTTGACGACCTATTTTCCTGGTATCCAGTAATACATACAAATAAAACGATAATTATTCTTTAAGTTTAGTTAGTGTTTAATTTATTAGTTTTCACGTTGTCTGAAAAACTGTATCCGAAGGAGAAAGCGCGGTTTGAATGTTTGCTCCCCATATATATATAGTCTCATAGCATTTTGAGGTATTCAATTAAAATTCAGTCTTGTTCTGCTTTGGTCCGAAATTCTTTTGCTCATCTCAAAATAAATAGGTTGTTTTCAAAACATAGTTCTGTCCCCCCTCCTCCCTAAAATATTATCCGAGAGTAATCCTTCTTTTCTTCAGCATCGAATTATACGTTCCTATCTTAATTTTCAACAGGTTTTGCAGTCTCAAAAATTAAAGTAAGTATTACTATTAATCTTAAAAATTAAATCAATTTAAGGCTAGTTTCTTTGTTTGGACTCTGTATGTTTCTAGGGTGATTTATTTCACTGACTATTCTTTGTTCTCATTCTTTTATTATCAAATGGTTTATATATATATAAGCATATTTTTCATAGATTCCGAGGAATAGATGTCTTGCAGCATTTAATCTTTGGAAAATTCGCCTACAAAAGTGCTTTGACTTTGGAGGGGACCATTTTGAACATTCTTAAGATTTGGTATTTTAATGCGTACTGTTTAAGCAGTGTATAAAATAATTTCAGATTGACTCTCGTAATTTCGAGCAACCTGATTTGCTTGGATTGATTTCCGAATGTTATATTTTAGTGATCCTTGTCAACGGAATATCACCTTCGACTTTAATTTCGATTTTAAAGTGCTTCCGTTTACAGCAGTAAATTGTGTAGGCTTCATTCGGCGCTTTAATTTATAATCATAAGTAAAACTCATTCTACCCACAGGATGATTTTCCATTCTCAACGGCTTTGTGAGAATACTTTTGTATTTCATCTACACATTAAAACAAGAAGTTGACTGATTTTTTTTTATACTTTAGTTTCTGAATATAATAAAAAATATTTAAACGAATTTCATGAAAGAAAACAACTTTTTCCTAGTAAAAACTTTTTCTTAGATTTTTTTTATTTTTCGTACAGCCACATACCTCGACGAGGCCAGGATGTTGCCGGTCCGCCTGACGGTGGCCAACCTCCTTCCCCTCCCCTTCCCCCTCCATCTCCTCCACTACCACCTCCCGGAGACGACGACGACGAGCCTGAAGATGAGTTGCCTCCTCAGCCACCACCACAGGGCCTCTCGCCTCGCCGTTCTCCTACTCCTCCTCCTCTTAATATTCAAAGGAGGAGGGCTATTCTCCCGGTAAGTATGTCTATACTATAAATAAGAATGTTAAATATTGACAGCTTCATTTAATTTTAAATCGCTGCTGAAAAAGTTATCAATTTCTTTCATAAGACAACACTAAAATGATTTATAAATTCACGCATACCGTTGTATCTATCTATACGAATAAAAAAGAGAAGAAAATGTTACGTCGCAAAAAATTTAACAGAACAGATAATTTAAATATCATGTGATATGAAATTTTTCATGAACTTCTGTAATTTTCTTGAAAGATATCATACGGGAAAAAAGTAAAAAAGATTTATATATGCCACTGCACTTTTACTAATACTACAATTTATTTATCTTGTTGGACTATGTATGGTCACTCATGCAACGTGGATATGTTTTGTTAGTTTATGTATTCCACACATGAAGGTAATTAGAATAACTGTGTACAGGACAAATGTTGGGCTTCTTAATAACTTTTTATTATTCTTTGCATTCTAAAACGTAATTTAATGACTCCTGCCATTCAATTGACAAATAAAAAATTATCATTAAAATTTTATCCTTCTATTATAAATTTTATTTTTAAATAATTCTTCACTTGTTTGAATGCACCTTTTATCTTCAATAGGGTAGCGCAATATAAATAGTTCAAATTTAATTTTTAAAGTTTATTGCTGTAAAATCAAACACACCACCTATTTTAAATATTAGTAAGAAATATATGTATATTGCATACTTGCCAACCATCTCATTATGAATCTTAACATTTTTTTGTACCCGTGTTTTGTTAGAGTAATTTTATTCTTATTTAATCGTAACTACATTTGAAGAAATGTACTCTGAAAATAAAGTGATGTGCTAAAGTGGGCGTGTTTTTAAAGAGGCGTAACAATGTTACAATTATTTATGAGAAAGTTGGAAAGTAGGATATGATATAATAATAAGAACGAAAAATAAGCTCATGAATAATTGGCCACAAAAACTCACAAAAGCCAGTTTGTTAACTAGTTAAATCAATTAAAATATTTAAATAATTTGGCCAGTATTTTTTATTTTATATTTGAATAAATGGAGAAGAATATTCACTTTAAAATAATTCCAGTGGGAATACAAAACATGTAGAAACATTAATTAAAAAAAAAAAGGCTGAATTGAGGGAACAGAACAAAAATAACTGAAAAAATAAAATAAAATGGTCAACGTATAGAGGTAATTCGCCAGGAGTCTGTATTGTAATCAGAAAATGGTTTTTGTTAAAGCTAATTATACTTGTTCATGTTTGTTTAATTCAGGACAAAGATGTTAAAAATGGGTGAATTTTATCTTGCGCTTACGAAATATAGTATACGTAGGAAGAAAAAAGATGTACAAAAGTTATTAAAAAAAGTAGTATACGTTAGTTCCTTTGAATCTATACAGTTAAAAGATTAAATATATTTACATAAAATGTCCTTCATAATAACCTCCTCACTTTAACTGTTTAACTTATTCCTGTTTTTATTTTTAGGATTCTGATGGGGAGCCAGCAGATTCGGGTGATGATGACCCTCCTCAACCTCAACCAAGAGTGGTCTTGCGTCGCAAGAGGAGGAGGGAGCATGAACTTTTGAGCCCCCCTCCAGCCATAACATGCTCTGCTTCAAGGGGAGGCTCAGCACGTAAGTGTTGATTTTAACAATAATTTTATAAACTCGCATTATTATTATTTATTTATTTTTTTTGTTTTTTTTGTTCGTCCAGTACAAATCTTGCAATCGATTTTTAACTAATTTATCAAGTAGCTAGCATTTGAAACTTTTAGAATAGCTCAAAAGACGACGACAATGCATTCTTTTAATATTTTTATTCACTTAATAAATGTGTTTGAAACTGTTTTAATCTAACTTAAATGCAATTACTGTCTTTATTACGCATTGGAACATTTTCTTGCAAGTGGATGGGCTAATTCATTAAAAAAAAAAAAAAAAAAAAAATCGGAGAGTTTTAAAAATGTATTTATTAATACTTAGTATTGCGAAATTAATGTGATTGAATAGAAAATTTAAAATTGTGGTATCTAAGAAGTTCTTTTTATCTTGTAATTATTTCCTTCTCATTTTTTATATATTTTTTATATTTTCGTTTTTGTGTAAAATTTATCTTCTACGCGTACTTAAAGATTTTAAGGAGAAAAAAAAAGTATTAATAATTCATTTTTATAATGATGAAACGTTCATAAACAAATATGTTAATTTATGACTATGTTATTTATCAACTATTTTTTGTTTTACCATTTAAAAACTGAAATAGTTATCTAAAATCCTAAATGTTAATTATAGTAGTTGCAATTATTGATAATAAAATTGTTCCAATATACTTTATTAAATGTGTGGAATGAAATACGTAGTGAGAATCAATATGTCCTTCAAATGTAGCAATAATTTATTTTTTTAATCATTAAATTCAACCACCTAACCAGACAACCCAAAGAAAAAAAAAATGTTTAATTAAAATATACAGTCTTGTTACAATGTCCTGACATACTTTTCTTTCTTTAGGCTTCGCAATGAGGGACCTTCCACGAAAAAGATATAGGTAAGTCCCTATTTCTTTCTTTATTTTCTTTATTTTATTATTTTTTGCTCACTATTTTCTTTTAAGGTCACAACCAGACATAACATTCTGATTCTAGTGAGCTCTGAGACAGATACACAAAAAATTAATTGATACTTCCATATGAAAATCAAACAAATTGAGCATTAATATTTGTATGAAAAAAAAAAAAAAAAAAGGATAAGTCACGCTGCATCTGGTTCCAAAGTGTGGAAATTTGTAAATTTTTTCTACATTAGTTTCCTTAAATTTTGTGCAATTTACGAAAGTTCAGATTATTTAACCTATACCCATAACATTAACGAGCAGCATTAACTTTATAAATTCCTTATGAAAATTATAGAAATTGTTTTTTGCCTTAAATATAAGCTTATATTTACTTTTTGTTCTTTCCATTGGAAAATCATATTTTTAATTGAAGTTTTATCTTTTATAATCAATACTCATTTTCTTGAAATCAAAACGATTTATAATAAATTGTTCTTTTTAAAAAGTTATATCTCTCTGTCATATTCAGAGGTCATTTCTAGTAAGTCTTTTCTTTATATTTTATATTTATGACTTAGCTTACAAAATCACTGAACAAAATACATCGCCAAAAACGTATTAAAATTACTATATTTTATCCTTTTATATCTATCTATCTGACTCTGTCTCTCTTTCTCTCTCTCTATATATATACTGTAAAAACCTTTTAAAATACATAATATGAACAGGAAAAAAGAAATAAATTTTGGGAAAGAAATATGTATATATAATATTGCATTTTCTCCATTTTCTACTTATTATGCTTGAAACACATTTCATATAAAACGGAAACGTTGAAATTTTATTAGAGTAGTTAGTTTTTTTTTTTTTTTAATTATTCAAAATTCCCCATCTTTTAGTTAAATACATTTTATCTCTAGCAAGACTTTAATTTGGATACTCGCAATTTGGAATCCTTATAAGTTGTCCATCTCTTTTGTATTTTTCTAGCTCGAGAAACAAATAATTATTTTAACGTATAGTTTCTGTTGTTCTTGTTAAACTAGAGAAAAAACAAACAAACGCGTGTCTTTAAGATTTTTTTTTTTTTTTTTTTTTTTTTTTTTTTTTTTTTTAATGAGACTTATTTGTCACAGTGTAGTCAAAATTCTTCCAGAAAGTGTTTGTAAAATACTTCAGGTACCGAAATGTATTACTTATGCTAAAAAGAAGTGTCAGATGAGAAAATTTCCAATCAACACTGATTCAAAGCAATTGTCCTAAGAAACCAAATTTCTTTACGAATTCTATTTTTACATATTTATTTTCATTTATTTTTTCATTTATTTATATTTATTTTTAATTTTTGAAATATATAAAGTAAAAAAAAAATTCAAAACTTGAAATTATTTCTGCCAAATTGCGAAAAGTCTTTCCTTTTACGTTATAAAACACGATTAGAAGAAAAAAAAATATATATCAATATTAAAAAGAAAAAGAAAGAAAAAATTGTTTATAAAAAAAGTGTTTAACGTTTTTTCGAGTGTTTAAATTTGCATATTAATTAGTACGAGCATAAGGAGGAAAATTCTAAATTTATTTCATGGGCATTTCCCTGGCAGACGTCTCTTCACATCGAGGAAAGCAAAAATGAATAGAAACAACGTTGTCAGTGCACATCAAGCCCTGACTCGGCATCGGATATCAATGTGGTAATATTTTTCTTCTTTCTTTTGCACGTTAAAAAAAAAAAAAAAAAAAAAAAAAGGATAAATGTTACCTAAAACACTTTTTTTGTGTTTATTTTAATACATTTCACTAAGAAAAATTAGCCATAATTAATATAAAACTGTGGTTTAAAAAGGAAGTTGTGAAAATGGAAAAAGGTCACTCATATGTGTTTAATTTTGAAACAGTTAGCACAGGTGCCAGCTAGTTTTTTTTTCTTTTCTTTAATACAAATTTTTTGTGAAAACAAAAAAGTTCATCTTATTTAATCTTAGAAAACTGCTATGAAATGGCTTAAAATTTTTTATAAAAATTTCTGGTAGCAAGGATAAAAAAAAAAAAAAAAAAAAAAAAAAAGGCCAAGTTGGCAGCTATGTGCTAACAATGAATTATTTCAATTTACTGCATTTCAGGTATATATCACTCCGCTGATCGCATATTGACTGTAGAAAAAAAATGTAAAATTCATTTTATCCATAATTTTGTATTTTTAAGTAAATTCTTAAAAAAAAAAAAAAAAAAAAAAAAAAAAAAAAATAAGCATATATATATATATATATATATATATATATATATATATATATATATATAATAATAATAATTATTATTATTAAATGAGAATCAGTTTTATACACCAAATTTTTAATGAATATTTCGATAGATACCAAACGGTAATATATTTGATTCAGAAGTGCGATCAACGGAGTTTGACAACTTTCAGCAATTTTCTTCTAGAATAAGGAAAGCTTTTGAAGAATAGAGAATACTGAAGGCACGAGAAAATTTGGACTGCACTGTATTTTGTCTAGATGATCTTTTTTATTTAAAAAATTCTGTTCCTTATTTCATATTGTAAATATGAATTAAGATTTCAAGCACGAAATATCTGTAAAAAATTTAAAAAATACTCTTTGATATTTATCTTGTGTTAATAAGCTTACAAGCAATATGTATTTCTGCCTTTTGTAATTTATAAAATAAAAGTGTGCAAGGGTAAAATACCTTTATAAGCAAATATCTAATTACTTTAAATAAATTCCCTGAATATTTGGTATAGGATATGTGGAAATATGCCTGAAAAAAAAAAAAAAAAAAAAAAAAAATGAAGTAAATCAGTGACTTTTTCTTCATTGAACATTACACTTGGGCAAATGTAAAGAAAAGAAAAAAAAAAAAAAAAGTTCAATGCCAATGTCACTGTTTCATTCTTTAAATGCTACATTTGCCTACAGAGAACTGAGCAAGAAGACAAGGCACCATACAACATGTTTTCACCTGGAACTTTTTCCTCTGTCAGGGATCCCCAATCAAAGTAGGCGGGATCCCAGTCACAGTGACAGACACAATTTCAAAATCTATCATGGACTCTGTATTTCTCCAACAACATAGGGTGCTCATGTGTCGAATAAAATAAAGCTCTTCCTATTGCTTTAAAGGACTAAATGTGTTCCTGCATTAAATGTGCTGTTATTTTCAAAATTGTGAAAACAAATGGCAATCCATTCACTTCAATTTAAGTGTAAATTGGCGACGACTTGACGATGAATTTAGTCACTTGGTGACGATATTTGGTGAGAAGTGATACGTTGACGCAGCCAACTTTTTCCGTACTGAACATTTTCCTCTGTCAGGGATCCCCAATCAAAGTAGGTGGGATTCCAGTCACAGTGACAGAGGCTATTTGGAAAAAAAACTTTTTGTATTCAGAGACGTAGCTCCAAAGGACTGAATCTGAATCTCTTTCCTGCATTAAATTCCTGCGTTAAATGTGCTGTTGAAGTGAAAATATATTTTCAGTGAATGAGGAAAGAACTTCCATTCACTTCCATTAAAGTCTCACCTGGTGACTTGACGACGAATTTATGTACCTAGTAACCAAATTTGGTGAAAAGTGAACCACTGCCGAAACTGACATCTTCGATGGGAGCCAAGTTCTGGAATGATGCGTTGGATTCCAGCAAAGAATTATGCACAGTCTTCGACTCATGTGTGTGTTTAGATTTAGAGTACTACATTTACCTGCAGAATGCTCAGTATGTGGAGGACGCACCACACAACTTACGTTCTCAACTGGAACTTTTTCCACTGTCACGGATCCCCAATCAAAGTAGGCGGGATCCCAGTGACAGTGACCATTAAAAAAAAAAACTGGATTTACAGATATTGTTTCAAAGGACTGTATCTGTTTTCTGCATCAAATGGACTGTTGCAGAGAAAATACACTTGCAGTGAATGTGGAGCAACTGCAGTTTAATCACAGAATTATAGGCTGAATTTTTGATAAATTCTGTCCAAGAATGTAAAAAGAAACAAAATAACTTGAGTGAACATTTGATAGAGACTGTGCTTCAGACGATCGATCATGGCTCTTGAATGGGCGAATTTCCTGCATTGTGGTGCATCTAAAGCTGTTTATTTTGTCAACAAGTGATACTCTGACATTTATTTTTGACTGTTTCAAGAATATTCAACGAGTTGACATACACGCTCACCAAAGAACATTCATCGACTAGAACTTGGCTGTTTATTTTCGAACTTTCTCCACGCAAGATTAACCTTGGAGACTCACGAGTACGCAGTACCTGAACTCTCACTCTGCAAATGCCTTTGTTAAAGACTTAACTATCTTGATGAAGTCGCTTATATACCGCCTCTAAAAATATGCGACCTATAACTAGTGCAGACAGAGTGGCACAAATGCTGTTTAAAAAATTCAGTTTGTATGAACATTGCTACAATAGGCTACAGCTTCATCAATGTGTTTTCACGAAAAGTAAAAAAAAAAAAAAAAAAAAAGTTTGCAGGCATATAACCTAAATTGGAATAAAACGTAGGAAGTGTGAAAAAATAAAATAAAAAAATAAAATAAAATAAAATGTTGAATTTATTTAATTTAATGTGATATTTGCTTTAAAAAGGTGTTTGTTTTTATAGATATTTAAAATCTAAAGTTAAAATATGTTTTATATTATTTATTAGATATGTATATATTCATATCATGGCACAATATATACTCTATTTACTTGTCCCTTAATTTAAAAAGCAACTTTGGATGTAATTTTTTATGTTAAAAAGAAAATCATATTTGAAATTAAAATCAGCTTAATTATTACCTTTAAAATGTGGTATATAATTTTAAGTAATGAAAGCATATAGATACTTCATATGTTTATGAATTTAAAGATTGCCTTCTTTTAGTATTATTCTGTAGACTTGTTTTAAAGTGCCCAAAAAATTAGTAAAACTAATTGCTAAAAAAAAAAAAAAAAAAAAAAAAGTGGCTATAAATAAAGTTTAAAGATAAATATCGATGATGATTAAAATGTACTAAAAAAATAAGTAACTATGAATATAAATTTTATTTTAAAGTGTGTTTCTGATTTACGTGATATACACTTGTGGATGCATAAGAAAGGAAAATTTAATCATTTCTATTTGCTTAGTGTGCTTTAAGAATAAAAACTAAAAATAAATAAATGAGTAAAATTATAAATTCTAACTTCTGAACTTTTATAAAAAAAAAAAAAAAAAAAAAAAAAAAAAAAACTTTTTCGATGCTGTCCATTTTTAAAAGATTATTATTAATTTTCTTTTCTTTACCTTTCTAAGAAAAGAAAGAATAAGGAAGAACGATTTTGATGAAATTCTGGCAAAATCAGAATTTAGTTAGTACGGAGGACTGTTAGTTTTTTTTTTTTTTTTTTTTTTTTTTTTCCCAAATTGAAACATTTTATTCAAATTATTCAATTATATTTTCCATAAATATTCGATTTCGATAAATGTCCAACTATCGTAAAACTGGTATCGTAAAAATCCGTAGATTGAGACTAATAGTCCTCTGTCGTAAATTAAAAAAAAAAAAAAAAAACAGTGCCGTACAAAGGGGGAAAAAAAAAGTTTTTACGAAAATGCTCACATATCATTAGATGAAAGTTGTATAAATGAGGAAGTAAAATATATATATATATATATATATAGATATATAAATGTAGCTTCAAAATAAAAACTAAAAAAAAAAAAAAAAAAAAAAAAAAAAGCTTCTTTTAAAATTTTTAATGTATAGTGAAATGTTTATTTTCTTGAATGCACTAGCTTTAAACAAAAAAATGTGTCTTCTAATGTTAATGTACTGCATATTTCTGTATTTTTTTTCTGCTTATCCTAATCTTGAAAATATTTGTTAGTTCTAAAATAGTTTAAATGTGAGATTTACATCTATTGCTTTAGAATGCCCTTATAAATAGAAAATGTATCCTTGCAAATATGTGTCTTTATAAATTGAATATCCTCTTAAATATGTGATATCCTTAGTATCGTTGTGCCATTTATATTGTACATCCTTGTGGACACTTAAATTTTATCTTTTATGTTTCCATAGAGTTTGTTTAAAAAGTGGGCTGAAAAAAAAAAAAAAAACTGGCTGGCAAAAAAAAAAATATATTGGCTGGCAAAAAAAAAAAAAAAAAAAAAAAAAAAAATCAGCCGGCCTTATTAAAAAAAAAAAAAAAAAAAAAAAAAGTCAGCCGGCCTTATTAAAAAAAAAAATGCCCTCATATTATGTAACTATTGTGAAATTTACGATATGTGTTAATGAAGTTAATTTATTTTCTATGATTGTGAATATGTTGCACAACTGGATGTTTGAATTACCTTTGTATAACTTTATAATCTGGTTAAAATCTGACTAGCAAAAAAATGCCTGAAATTAAAAAAAATATTTTTTGATTGTTGTATTTTTAAATTTTAAAATGTCAATATTGTTGGACACGATTTATCATAAGCTACATGATATAAATCTGTCTTTGAATATTTATATCTTTTTGTACATTTTGTGCTTGTTTTGTGCTAAAAAAAAAAAAAAAAAAAAAAAATATTAATTAACATTTCATTAAAATGTCCCATTTCAAACTATTGCTTAGAAATATTACATGTTTAGAATGCTGTTACATAATATGAATTCCTGTTGCATGAATATGGGTATTATTTTTATGTATCGTTTTATTTTTAAATGTTTCATTATTTATATAGTATATCCTTATGGATATTTAAGGATTATAGATTCGGTATGTATGTTTCCGTAGTGTGTTTAAGAAGTGCGCTGCAAAATACTCAGCTAAAAAAAAATCTTGAAAAAAAAAAAAAAACTATAAAAAATGACGATAAACTGCAGATAAACTGAAAGTATTTGGAACAATAATAAGTTTAAGGGGGGGAAATTTAGGGGGGGGGGGTTACTTCCAAATTGAAATTATTCTGCTGATTTTATGTTTTTTGTTCCAAATACTTTCAGATTGTCGACAATATTTTTGCAGTTTTTTTGCAGATGTTTTTTAGCTGGGTAGCATTTTGTAGGAAAAAATGTATACGCTATTAAAGGGGGGAAAAAAGGTTATTTTAAATATTATATAAATATACAGCCATTTAAATTTTTTTTAAATTCCAACAGATTCAAAGAAAAAAAAACAGCCATAAAGAACATTTTCGGAAAAAAAAAGCTATGACAATATATATATATATATGTATATATATATGTATATAAGCTATAGCAAAAGGATATATAAGTAAAAATAAATAAAGAAAAAGAAGGCTATACCCGCTTCCCTTAAAAAAAAAAAAAAAAAAAAAGAGGGAGTGGGGTTTAACACCAGCTAAGAAGAAAAAATATCTTAAACACACTACATGTGAAACGTAACCTGTTCTTTTAAAAATGTTATTATATTTTTAAATGTTATATTTACAACAAATGTGTTAATCATAAGAACAGTTATTTTGTTTTCTCCATAAAAAAATCCAGTGACCTTTTTCCATCATTATTGAACCAATTCCTTTTCCGTTTAATTTCAATATATATGGTATTTCGAATTTCCTTCATTAAAATGTATTAGATGTCTCATTACCTCTAAAAGGAGTGAGAAGTATATGAAAGAAATAATTTATTAAAATTTACTTTAGGAAAAATGACGTATTTATTCCAAAGGTTGTTTCCAATTTCTTTTTGCTTAATATATAATGGCTGTTCTCGATTGCGTAACATTTGTCCTTTTATTCTGCAAAAAAATATGAAAATGGCGTTTAGAAACGAATTTACACACCCTCCCCCTCCTCCCTCTTTTTCTTTTTCTTTTCTTTCTTTTTTTTTTTAAAGATTTAAGTTCGTTTGCTTTTTTTTTTTTTTTTTTTTTTTTTTGTCTGGTAAAATTTTTTCGTTATTTTTAATATATACATTTATATATTAGATTACGAAAAAAAAAAGTTACGTATGAAAGCATTGAACTTTCAAATATTGCTCATATTTTTCTAACATCAAAAATCTTCAAAATCTGCCCAATCTTGATGTGAGGAGACATTTACAGGGGTTGCGAATTTCCTTGAGGAGAAACAAAACAAAATTTTCCACTTAGCAAGCGACGAAATAATTGAGATATTTTTAAATATAATAGTTATAATAAAGTTCATAATTTTTTTTTTCAAATATTTGTAAAAAAGTTACTTAAAATATAGTAACTTATTTCATTATATATATATATATCACTAAATTTATGTATTTTATACTTAAAAACTATCTTTAAAAACACTTTCAGGGGTTTCCCCGCCCCCACTTGATTAAGAGTAGTTCTTGCGTGATAAATACATTTTAATAATTTCATATGTATATATATACATATTAACCTTTGAGATTTTGTTAAACAATAAATATTTATTTATTTATTTATTTTTTTTTTTACATTATTTCGAAGTGATTTTGTCCTTTGGAGAGGGATTGTTTTGAATCAGTGATACAAATTCTCACTAAAACAGCCTGAAATCAAATGTATTTTCTAGGCGCGGCTGTTCCACGAGGAAGTCAAAGTTTCATCATATTTCGCAGAAATGTTGTAAATATTTTATCGGAGAAATATGACTCCAAAGCAATAAAGTGATTTAATCGTTTCGAGGGCGCAATTTCTGGAGGAATTTTTAATATCTAAAATGTTAGACAAAAATTGTGAAACTTTTTTTATTGATCACCAGTATTGAGTATTATTTTAACAGGTTATTGGTGGTTAATATCTTCTGTTGTAGAATTTTTTCCAGTAAATAGATAAAATATACGTTTTAAAAGACGTTATCAGAATCAAAACAGAGCAGAATTATTTAACGGCGTCATTTACACAATTACCCTGTCGAATCAGCTTATAGTTTTGAATAAAATAAAAACTATAATGGATTTCGTTTGAAATGACATGTTTAATTTTGAACTTGTACTTTTATTTTTAGCTTTTAAAAGATAAAAATAATTACTAAAATAATAATCGTAATTTCTTCCTCTCCCATTTCTAGCTCTCAAAATTTATGAAAAATGAAAGAAGGGAAAAGATAGATTTAGATATACAGAAAGGGGGGGGGGGGGGACTTTTTTATCACCAGTATTGAATATTATTTTGTGAAAATAATATTCAAAATTTGCATCTAAATTGCAAAAAATTTGCATCTTCCAAGAAGAAGCAAAAGGAAGGAAAATTATTTGAGGAAAAAAAAGCTAAAGTTTTCTCTGAATATTTTCTAATATTCCCTACTTCAGTCTCTTTGAAAACTATCATTAATCTATCATCAAATTCGAAATTCTTTCCCCGAGCAATGTTCTTTGAAACTTATTAGCTGGCAATCCGATTGTGTAACGAATTACACAAGATTTTCTCACACACGATAACTAAATAAAATGAGATTTTCAGCTTACAAAGGATTCCAAATTTCATTTACATCAAAGTTCGAAGCATGTTCAAAGCTCATGCTCAGTTAAAATAATTGTGTATGACTAAAGAAAGAGACACGAAATTTTGTTTCGCAGTACATTTCTAAAAATGAGAAAACAATAAAAAAATAAATATCAGTATTAAAATTTTAAAGATTTTTCTTCCTGCAAAAAATATTACATGAAATTTGAAGAGAATTTTTTTCCTTGACATCAATATGCTTGTTTTTGCATTTGCATATTTATGCAATCATTTGCTTATTTGTCGAAAACGCTTTCTATCAGACTTTCATTTTTTAAGACTTTAAATAAAGATAAAAATAAAAAATGTAATCAGTAATATTTAAACACCCTGTAGCGAAGATTGTTCTGGTTTCTTTACTTTATCCAATTACCTGATTATCTGACTTCTTTACTTTCTCTATAATACATATTTTCTCTTGTCATTTGAAACTCTTTTCTTAATTTCACAGATGCACCTTCATTTTTGCCTGTACAATTTTTCGTCATATATATATATGTGTGTGTGTGTGTGTGTTTTAATTTATCTTGAATATCCAAAGTTGACTAAAATGGCGATACTTTCTATGTGTAATTGTTCAAAAACTTTTATCTAAATGGAAATATCAAAAAGTATAAATATAAGCTAAATTTTTTATTATGATCTCACTTAAAATCCCATAGTTCATTAAATTTAAATAAAAAATTATGTTGCATTTATACTTTTCATTGAACTAAATTTAACGATAATCTAAAGAAATGCAAAATAAGTTAATTATTCTTTCTTTATCCCAGATGGCACTTGCTGGGGCCTAACTTTTCAGAATTCTGCATGGTTTTCGCCGAATCTATCATGATTATGCATTTCTTAGGAAGACGTATACACAGCACCGTTCACCCATGCTTAAGTGCTTTCTGTCTTCATCTCACGGTTATCATGATGAATTTATGAAAAAACATTAATTATCGAAATAACAGACGATAATTAATGAAAAGTAAAATTAAATAATTTAAACGTCGATGGGTGTTAAAACATCCTGAAACATTCTAACATGAAACAATTCTCCCTTCCTTTTCAATAGCAAACATGTATTCGAAATTTTATGCATATCTTATGTTAAAGTAAAATATTTGTTAAAACAAAAATTGGAATCTTTCAATATAATTTGTTCTGAACAATAGAAAATGTTTGCAGACGTTTTCCATAATTATGGGGACACTTTTCAGTAATGCAAACTGCATTAAATTTACGGATACCAATTTCTGACGTCAGCTTTTATTTCAAAGTCTTACCTTACCTGAATTGTTTGCTTAAAATGAATATTTTTTAAATCTTCGAAAAGTTAATCTAGAAGGTTATTCTAGCAGATACACAAAATTGACGCTAATCCTGAATTCAACTTTTCTTTTCTTTATAAGGAAGAGAAATTGCAATTGACGGAGAATATTTATTAGAAACTAATGTAGAAAAAGTTTTGAAGTTTTCAGAGAGAATATTTTCTTTCTACATGTTGTCTCTCTTAATCTAAAATGATGTAATCGAATTCATCTATTAATTCATCTATTCAGCGTGAAACTTAGACTAAAATGCTCATAAACTGCTGCTATAAATGGGCCTATTGTGTCTCGACCAGGCATCTTAAAACGATTAATCTTCTAAAGAAGATAGGCATTTATGGTAAACTAACAAATTACAACTTGTGAATTCAGAAATTGAATCTAATTTGAAGATAATTTCTTAAACTGTTATTCAAACTCTCATGATTTACAGTTCAAAAAATGAAGGGGGGGGGGGGGATACAGTTTAAATCTAATCCACTGTGATCTCGTATGTTAATAAAAAAAAAAAAGTGCGTGTTGAAATGTGTTTATCCGAAAAACACAGAAAGCTTTAAATGGGTATAAGTCTAATGTAAATATTAGCTACAAATTTATTTGATTTTCATATGTGAGTGAATTCGAACTATTAGAAATAGTTTTTAAAAATTTTCCAAATGTGATTAATGTATAAAAATTCAAATAAAAACTAATGAAAAAGTAAAACACGCTCATTTATGTCATGAACTTCATTTTAAGTTATTACGGAGAACTGTATTTATTACAACAATAAGATGTTTCTCTTCTCCTGACATTTTCACCCGATCAGGTTATCGTGGCTCATTGGATACCCGTGCCATTTTTCTTATGTCTCATCCGTCAGAATCCACGTATAGAAGAAATATTTATCTGTCGTGCCCATGATTCTTTTCGTAAAAATACCATTCTCAAACTTTATTATGCAATTTGAATTTTTCAAGTATCTCAGTTTGTTCAAAAGTGACAAATTTTTAGGAAATGCTACATTTTATAGAAATGGGCCTATTTCTGATGAAAAATAAAATATTTGTTTAAATTTCTTTTGCAATATTCATCGTCTGCGCTTAAGTTAGAAGTATTCAAGAGTTTTATTACTTTTTTTTTTCATTAAAAATTACGTGTTCTAACATTGCTCGGGTCTTCAGCGACCCATGATAAACTGACAAGGTGCTGAAAAATGCGATAACCTGATCGAGTTAATAAAATTCCACTTAATGGTTTGTCTCAGAGCTCAATCTTGCTGCCTTCTTAAGATCGAATGCATCCTCGAAAAATTTATTCGATTAAATAAAATATAAAGATGTAGAGAGAAATTTTCATGAATTCAAACAAGAAAATGTGAACTTACAAAATATATAATGTTATCTGTAAATAACTTTTCTTACATTCTAAAACATTGTGAACTACTTCTAAAATAAAAAATTACTGTTCTTGCCATTCTAAGAATAAAAATAATAAAATCTAGAATGTCTTTATAAAATGACAATAGCTAGAAGACTACATCCAGTTAAACCTTTTCTTATCTCCAAAAATAATTTTCTACGAATAGTTTGGAGAAAGTAGTGGGCCATTTTGACTTATGCAAGTGTTACTTGCGTATAGTATGTGCGAACAGAACAGCAGGGTTCATTGGTTCAAAGGATATGAAACCTCACTTCCGCGTTCAATAAACATAAATTGCATTTTTAGATTTCCATGCACTCATTTATCTACTTGAAAGCTTCTGACCGCCTTAAAAAAAAAGAATAACCCTAGAACACTAGTGTACGTAAAATTTCCGTATACGTAAATTCTACGCGCGGTCTTCCTTTATTGGTATACATTTTTATAGTTTTCAGATATATTTTTAAATGCAAATAATTATTCAGTTAATGAAAAGTTAGTAATATGAGGTAAAACAGCAATTAAATAAGCATATGTAATGTAAAAGGAATTTTGCATGAGCACCTCAATTTTGCGTATCTGTAGTGAATAGCGGTAAATATAAACAAACTAGTGTTCTAGGGTTAAGTGTAATATTGTTTTCAGTGTATACTTTTTACAATGTACTACAATTATGCATGTTTCATCTTGCATTTTACTTTTAAAAAATGTAAGTGTGTGTAAGCTAAAATCTGTGCATATTATATATAACCTTCGTTCTTTAAAGAATCGTGTATTTTTAAACTCGTATATAAGTGTATTTCATAACGAATCCACAACGCGGTTCACAAATGAAAAGCGGGGGTACAAAATGACATTACCAATACCATCAACAACAGAAATCAAATAAATGTGATATGCAAATTTATAGCATTTTAAAGACTTCGTTCAGTTCAGAAAATAATGAAGGGAGAGGATAAATAGTCTTGAAAAAGGCCAAAATTTTAACTTAATGTAACAATGGATGCTCCCTTCAAAGCACTGCTGATGAAATAAAACTTTAGAATAGTCGTTTTTAATTTATTGCAAATTCTATCTACATAACTGCGAAATCAACATAAATATTTCGAGATGATCTGGACTCCTGATTTTTTTTTTTTTTTTTTTTTCATTGTAGAAAATAAAGTACACTCAGCAAAATAAACCAGAATCCATATGAGGACGACTGCACCAGTGTGAGCCATACAAATAGGAATTAATAGTTAATCCTTAGATATGCAAAACTTTAACACCGGGCTGTAAAAAAAGTTCTCATTTAGTTTTCGAAGAAACATTTAGTAAAATAAAACATTTGACTAAAAGTATTTTCATTGACAGAAAAAAGTTTAATTTGAATGGTCCCGACGGTGTATACATTCATACTGACATGAGTTTCCAAAAGAAAAAAACTAAAGCGTCAATAATGAGGGGACTCTCTAGTGATTTAAGCAGTTATTTCTTTTTGGTATGTAGCTAAATATTGCTTTCAGAGAAAGTCCACAAAATTAATTTGTAAGAAAGCAATTTCTAAACATGGATTTTAAAAAAAAAAAAAAGAGAGAGAGAGAAAGAGAGTGAGTTTTAATTGCCGAAGTGTCGGTGGAGGTCCTTTGTTGAGACTCAAAACGGTTTTGGGTTCCGTCTGTGTGTTTGTCGCTCGATAGCGGCCGCAAAAAACCCGCTATTGACTTGAAATTTCGTACACATGTTCATGATAACCACAAAATTAGCTGTTGTATAGTTTTGGGTGTGCATTCCATTTGTAGTTCGTGTACAGGGACACGCCAAAGTTTTTTTTATCATTACGGCCTATGGAAAGAATTTGTATGTCGTTCGATAGCGGCCGCAAAAAACCCGCTATTGACTTGAAATTTGGTACACGTGTTCATGATCCCCACAAAATTAGCTGTATAGTTTTAGGTGTGCATTCCATTTGTAGTTCGTGTACAGAGACATGCCAAAGTTTTTTTTTTTTTTTTTTTTTTTTTTTTTTTTTTTTTTTTATCATTACGGCCGATGGAAAGAATTTGTATGTCGCGCGATATCGGTCGCAAAAATCACGCTGTTGACTTGCAAATTGACACACATATTCAGGCTTGGTATAGAAATAGATATATAATTTTTTATGTCTCTACTTTTTATGGATTGCGTACAGGGCTACGCCAAAATACTTAACATTTCGGCGTATGGGGTGAATTTCGTTTAAACGCATGTGAACATCATTACTTTGCAATCAAGAAAATTAAACTAGCGTACGTGAGTAAGATGCTTAAAGTTATGTTGTTTGAAGAAAATATGTGCTCTTAAGCTTTCTAATTTACGGGACCTTACAAAAGTGTTCTGGCAATGTCACGTAGTCATCCAAACAATGTTAAATTTGGAACAATTATTTAATTTTAAACGCAAAATAAGCTGAATAGTTTTTACTGGTGTACACAATGTATATGGCTCGTTTACAGAGACACACAAAAGAATTTCATAACATTAGAGCCTATGGACAAATTTTAAGTTAAGCGAGCACTTTAATGCGTTTATCCTGCATTGAAATTAATGGAATTAACATACATTATAAAGATGCTTAAAATTATGTTTACTCTTAGAAAAGGGTATGTATAGACTAAATAATTTATGGAACCACACAAAAATAATTCCGAGGACGTACTGTAATCATCCAAATGATGTAAATTAGTTAAAAAAATTAATGAGTTATAATAAATTAGGTGCATTCTTATTATTGGCGTTTATAATAACTGTGGCTTTTTTTCCGGGATACATAAAAGAATTTCGGACCATTACGGTCTATAGTCGGTATTATTTAAAAGTGTATTTTAACATGGTTATACCCCATCAATTATAATGAAATTTTATTAGAATTTTAAAAGAATGTTTTCCTGTCGCAAATTGTGGGCATAGAATTGGTAATTAGTTTAAAGGTTACGCAAAATATTTACGATATGCTATGTATTTTTTTTTTTTTTTTGCATGAAATTTGGTACTTATGAAATTAGGTATTTATGAATTTCAGGGAAATAACACAAGACCGTCGTTTATTAAGAATTGCATATATATGATATACAGATAGGTATACAAAGAGAGATACAGCGGGGAGTTGAGGGGCCGGCATCCCCGTCATTAATGTATCTGATTATGGTAACAAGTCGATCGAATCAATATATACTATTATATAATAAGGAATAAATAAAAATGACCTATTGAATAATGTCTGATGCAAATAGGACGTTGAGGCTCCTGATCTGCAGATCCACTAGTAATAATTTGAGAAAATTATAAAAAATCATTTATTCTGCAAAAGACTCAAAAATGCCATTTGATAATAATACGACTGCCTCGCTTGGTTGGTCTGCGAATTACTAGTAAATAGGACGTAGATTTCGCAGAGAATGTTTGGGGTTTCATGGGAGCCGACAAATCGTTAAAAATAGCCTTGAAATTTCTTATTCGCGGAGGTATGTGGGCTTCATCATCTCGAGAAGTAATTATTCTACGCCACGGTCATCTATTAAATTTATTAACCACAGAGAAAGCCCCCCCCCCTTTTTTTTTTCCAAATTCCACTAAAATTTAGAAAAATCTTTTCCGGTCTCATCATTTTGTTCTGCCATAACACATGGACAAGAATCTCTCTGTACTTCAGCAACATAAATTGTTTTTCAATCTTTCTTCCATGTTTGCATTGCGTATTTAATCTCATATAATATTTCTGTATTGTTTCGATGGAGTCATAATGCTATTATAAAATGTTTTAGTAAAGGGTGGGTGGGCGGGTCAGGTAATCATTCTTATCATTTTGTACCCCCGTATATACAAAAGAGGCGGTTAGAAGGTGAAAATACTCCATTAAAAAAATAATTAGTTCATTTACCATTGTTTGTCTGGTTGTGCACCTATGAAGATAAGAGTGATGAAAGTACCATGTTGTATTTACTTATTTATTAGTTAATTATATTTTTAGTTTTCTGCAGGGGCAGTAACAAAATTTAAAATGTATATGTATAAAAAATGTAAAAAAAAAAAAAAAGTTATAAAAATGAAAAAAAAAAAAAAAAAAAAAAAATTATAAAAATGAAAAAAAAAAAAAATATATATATATATATATATATATATATATAAAAATGCAAAAAAAAAAAAAAAAAAAAAAAAAATTATAAAAATGTTAAAAAAAAATTATATATAAAAAAAAAAGTGTTAAAAAAATTATAAAAATGTTTAAAAAAATGTAAAAGTCGTTTTGATTTTACAGCAGGCAGTCTGTATATGTTTTTTTTTTAAATTATTTTTTTTCTTCTTAGATAGCATAAAATGTTTTTCCTTTTCTTAAATTCAGGAAAAGTATAAAAGTAAAAGTTTTACGTATCTTCAACATCAGCAGGTAAATTATATATATATTTTTTTAATTCTTAAAAAGTTACTGAGAATTTTTTGGTTTAATGTTCATAAATATTAATGTACTTCAAAGAGTATTTATAGAGAAAAAAAATCTCACAATATGCTAAAATGGCCTTGAAATTTCTTATTCGTGGGGGTATGTGTGCTTCATCATCTCGAGAAGTATTTATTCTACACCACAGTCATCTATTAAATTTATTAACCACAGAGAAAGCCTTTTTTTTTTTTTTTTTTTACCAAATTCCACTAAAATTTAGAAAAATCTTTTCCGGTCTCATCATTTTGTTCTGCCATAACACATGGACAAGAATCTCTCTGTACTTGAGCAACATAAATTGTTTTTCAATCTATCTTCCATGTTTGCATTGCGTATTTAACCTCATATAATATTTCTGTATTGTTTCGATGGAGTCATAATGCTATTATAACAATTTTTAGTAAAGGGTGGGTGGGCGGGTCAGGTAATAATTCTTATCGTTTTGTACCCCCGTATATACAAAAGAGGCAGTTAGAAGGTGATAAAGTTAAAAAATAATAATTCCTCCATTTACCATTGTTTGTCTGGTTGTGCATCTATGAAGATAAGAGTGATGAAAGTACCATGTTGTACTTACTTATTTATTTGTTAATTATATTTTTAGTTTTCTGCTGGGGCAGTAACAAAATTTAAAATGTATATGTATAAAAAATGTAAAAAAAAAAAAAAAAAAATTATAAAAATGTAAAAAAAAAAAAAT